>SKCR01026536.1:0-139185 GCA_019454045.1 Zanthoxylum bungeanum
AATTAAGATCCAATGGCTAAGATTAAATTAGCTTTTATCCTACATCAGATTCTTAATAAATTTTGTTGTCTTTGGAGCACTATATAAACCCAAAGAATTCTTTCCGCAACTTCGTCGATGTGTATTCGCAATGTTTTTCATGCTTATAATCGATCCGGGACCTTAATAGAAACCAACAGGTTCATAATGGATCATGAGATAGGTCACAATCTAAATATTCAGTCCTTACCAAGAGAATTCTCTAACTTTATTATGCAGTTTCATCTGTCTGATAAAGAAGCTACTTTAGTATAATTGTACAATCAGATAAAGCAAGCAGATAAGGACTTGAAACCGGAGCTTAAATCCTCCGTCATGCTTACGGGTACGGAGCTGAAGCCACGAGGCCCAAAGAAAAATAAGGGCAAGACCAAGGCTCCAGATCACCTAAAGCCCAATAGTAAGGTGGAGAAGAAAAATGGAAAGGGGAAATGTTTCTTTTTTGGAAAGAAGGGTCATTGGAAAAAAGACTGCAGATCCTTGAAAGCCAAGGAAGCTAGGGAAGCCCAAGAGGCCAAGAAGCCTAATGCTTCAGGTATGTTGTATATGATTGAAATATATTCTCAAAACTCTGAACCTTCTACTTGGGTGCTTGACACTGGTTGTTGGACTTACTTGTGTAACAATGTGCAGGGCCTGAGAAATAGTAGGAGACTCCGTCATGGGGAGGTTCACTTACGCATGGGTAATGGAGCAAAACTGGTTGCATTGTGCGTGAGGACTTATTCATTAGTTTTAGACTTAAAAGATTATGTTTATGTACCGTCTCTAGTAAAGAACATCATTTCAATTTCTTTTTTATGTAATAAAGGCTTTTCATGCCTAATAAGTTGTAATGAATGTTCTATTTATTGCAATGAAATAAAATATGGAGATGGTATTTTGAATAATGGTATCTATGTCTTACTAACTAACAAAGAATGTTCAACCTCTAATATATACAACGTTAACTCGAATAATTTCAATGAATCACTTCTATGGCACAGTCGCTTAGGTCATATCAATGAAACAAGATTAACTAAGCTACATAAGGATGGGTATTTCAAACCCTTCAAATGTAAACCTTATGGAACTTGTGAGTCTTGTTTACTTGGTAAAATGACCAAATTACCCTTCAAAGGTAAAGGATAGCGAACAGTGGAGAAATTAGAACTCATACACTCTGATGTATGCGGACCAATGTCAGTCACCGCTAGAAGTGGATTCTCCTAATTCATTACCTTTATCGATGATCATTCGCGATATGGTATGTGTACCTTATGCGGTACAAATCTGAAGCCTTTGAGAAATTCAAAGACTTCAAGGCTGAAGTAGAAAACCAGCTTAATAAAAGTATTAAGTCACTAAGGTCTGACTGAGGTTGTGAATACTTAAGCAAAAAATTTTAAGATTACTTGAGAGAAAATGGCATTGTTTCCTAGTGGACTCCTCCGGGAACTCCACAACATAATGGGGTCTCCGAAATGAGAAATCTGACATTATTAGATATAGTCCGATCAATGATGCCAGACACGGACCTACCTCTTTCATTTTGGGGTCTTGCTTTTGAAACTGCAACACTACTACTAAACCAAGTTCCTTCCAAGACTGTTAGTCAAACACCATAAGAGTTTTGGTCTTGGAAACGTCTGAGTCTTAGTTATCTAAGAGTTTGGGGATGTGACGCATATGCCAAGCTCACAAAAACTAACAAATTGGATGATAGGGCAGTTAAATGTAAGCTTGTAGGATATGCCTTGAACTCATGAGCATACGTGTTCTACATCCCAAATGAAAAAATAACATTTGTCTCACGAAATGCTAAATTTCTAGAGAATGAATTCTTTCTCAAGAAATATAGTGGTAGTAGACTTGACCTTGATAAGGTGCAAGAAGAACAAACTAACATAGAACTAAACCCCAGGCCCCTCAAAAGGGCAGCGACAGAACAACCACAAGGTTATGACCTCATAAGGTATGGTAGGGAAAGACATGAGCCTGAAAGATATAGTTTCCATATTGATGAGGAACATGATCAGGTCATTGATAATGATGATCCCACAAGTTATGACGAAGAAATGCGTGACATTGATTCAGTCAAGTGGCTTGAGGCCATAAATCCGAAATAGACCCTATGTATCAAAATCAAGTCTGGGACTTGGTAGATGCACCTGAAGGGATAAAACCTATAGGCTGCAAGTGGATTACAAGCGTAAAACTGATGCAGAAGGCAAAATCCAAACCTATAAGGCTAGGTTGGTGGCGAAAGGTTAGAGACAAATCCAAGGAATTGACTATGACAAAACCTTTTTGCCTGTTGCAATGATAAAGTCCATTCGAATTTTACTGGCACTAGTTTCACACTTTGATTATGAGATTTGGTAGATGTGTCAAAACAGCTTTCCTTATTGGGAACCTCGTAGAGGAAGTCTATATGACACAACCTGAGGGGTTTGCATCTAAGGATGATCATAATAAAGTATGAAAGCTTAAACGATCCATTTATTGACTCATGCAAGCCTCCAGAAGTTAGAATATACGATTTGATGAGACAATCAAAGAATTTGACTTCATCAAAAATGTAAACGAACCTTGTGTTTATAGGAAAAGTAGTAGGAGTGTTGTTGTATTTCTTGTATTATATATCGATGACATATTAATCATCGGGAATGATATTCCCATGATGCAAGCCACCAAGTAATGGTTATCTCAGAATTTCTCCATGAAATATTTGGGAGAAGCAGCCTACATCCTCGGCATTAAGATCTACCGTTATATATCTAAGAGGTTGTTAGGACTTTCTTAATCTACGTACATAGAAAAAGTTTTGAAAAGGTTCAAAATGGAAGATTCCAAAATAGGTAATTTACCTACTTGTCATGGAATCAAATTTTCCAAGGAGCAATGTCCACATACTCCTTCAGATAGAGAGCGTATGAGTAGGATCCCTTATGCTTCAGTATTAGGATCGATCATGTACGCCATGCTATGTACAAGACCTGATGTCTCTTATGCTCTTAGCATAACGAGCAGGTATTAGGAAAATCCTAGTGAGCAACACTGGGCAGCTGTCAAAACAATCCTCAAGTATCTGAGAAGAACTAAGGATGTGTTTTTGACAAATGGAGATTGTTCTGAGATAAAAACCATTGGTTACTATGATGCGAGCTTTCAGACCAATATGGATGACAGAAGATCACAAATAGGATATCTGTTTACTTAAAATGGCGGTGCTGTAAGTTGGAAAAGCTCAAAGCAGTCAACTACAGCGGACTCCACCACTGAAGCCGAGTATATTGCAACATCTGAGGCAGCTAAATAAGCAGTCTGGATAAAGAAGTTCATCACAGAGCTGGAAGTGCTTCTCGCGATAAAGAATGGCGTCACGATATACTATGACAACACGGGAGCCATTGCTCAATCAAAGGAACCAAGGTCCCACCAGAAATCCAAGAATGTACTCAGGCGATTTCATCTCATCAGGGAGATTGTTGAGAGAAAATAAGTTATTATAGAGAAAATACCTACAAAAGATAATCTTGCAGATTCTCTGACTAAAGGCTGACTCAATAAAAACATGATAGGACACTCGGGAGTATGGTGTCCAGATTCATACTAGTTGGCTATAGTGTAAGTGGGAGATTGTTAGGGATATGCCTTATACCCAACTTCTGGATGGGCTATATGTACATGTATTTGTAATATTTTTATTAATTAATAAAATGACAATCTTTATTATACGTGTCTTACATAACTTATATGAATCATCATCACTGTAATAAAGCCCTTGGTGTAATAAGACGATGGCTTCCACGCCTTATGAGAATCATTACTCTTAAATATTCCAAGTCATAGTTTTGTGAATAATCTGGGCGTTCACAAAGCAGAGAGACTGGCATGATGATATTATTTGCCCTTAAGTGGGGTAGCCGATCTCATAGGCTACTAGCGGAGATCCATCTGCTTGGTGTATCACATGGATGCATGAGTTGCTCGTGTCCATCGAACTGACCGCCGAAAGTTTTCATATGGAGTGTTTATCCCATGTGTCTGTGAGAACTTTCATGTATCGATTATATAACTAGTCCTTTGACTTGAGGTTTTTACAATCTTATGTATGGATCAAATAACTTTAAAATTCTCCTTCCCCGGTTCAAAAGATTCGGTCATAAGGGTATGATTGGGTCATTTGTTGAAACACATGAAGTTTGTAAAGATACAATAGAGAATCGCCACTCTCTCGGATAATATTTTCTTATAGGAGTAGTATTCCAATACGCGGGTTGATATGGGTGATCAGTGCTTGAGACTGTGGCCACGGCGGATGAATCGTGTGAGATTCTTAGGTTAGCACGATTCATGACACTATCAACATTATACCTTTGACCATATGGGTAGACACTTTTTGTACCCTTGGTCAATAGGTGGGGATACAGTGAGGCGAGGGACCGTATAATATGTAAATCGCATACAGAATGGATATATATATTTTTCCTTCTCATTTGGGGGACTTGGCATGTTGCTAGATGTCAACCTTGGTCATTGAAATCGAACGACCATCTGATCGGAGGATAATTTATGTTCGATTAAATTATCACGATTCATTTAATGTCCAACTTAAGGGGAACCCAAAAGGTCACACACAACAAAGCCGAAATCAATGGTTAACAGTGCACAGTACAAATATAACAGCATATATGATTGCTGTAGGAATTGTTCATAAATGGTTCAATGTGTTTAATTATTGAACATATCATTTATGAGGTTCCATAGTGGCTTAGGGATTGGTGAATGAAGATAGGGTCACTTTGGGAATTGGAATAAAAAAAATTTACTATTAATGTGAATAGTAATATAAATAGTAAATTTTTTTTGTTATTTGTTTTGAATTCCAATTCGGCCCAAACTCTTATAAGGGATTTATAATCTCATTAAACCACTAAATTAAGATCCAATGGCTAAGATTAAATTAGCTTTTATCCCACATCGGATTCTTAATTAATTTTGTTGTCTTTGGAGCACTATATAAACCCAAAGAATTCTTTACTAAATTTTTACTCAAAAGCCTTTCATATCTTGGGTTTTTATAAGTGAGCAACTCTAATATTTAAGAGTAAGCCACTGATTTTGAGGATCCTTAAGTCTAATTGACTAGAGGACCTCGAGTTAATAGTTTTGAGGTATTTGCCTAGGCTAGCACCAAGGGCAAAATACCCGTGCACTCAAGGCGTAGTCTTGCCGTTGAGTTTTGGCTTTGGTGTGTGCATCTTTGGAGGCCACACACTTGGGTGGCTCTTTAGAACGTGAAAGAGCTTCCTGAGTTCGAGAAAAGCTTATAGATTGGAGGGAGGACTGGAGGAGTCTTCGGTTCAAGTAAGTCTTTTTCTTTCTTTATTTTAATTAGAGTTCTTATGATAGTTAGCATGTTTAGGTTTATGTTATTTGCATGTTTTATGATTTTTATGCTTATAATATTTAGTAACATGCCTTGGCTTGTAGAATAATCAAAACAAATGGGTATTGGGCAAATGGAAAGTGGCATAATAAATTTTATTTTCCGCTGCGCACTCACGGCCTCTTCTCACACAATAACAACCCTATCAAAGTTATGCATGCATTCTTAATTACCTAGTTTGTTGTCCATTGCCGGACTTACCTATTGTTTTGCTACTTTTGCAAGATGCTTTGATCTCTCGGATTCATTCCCGAATAGAGTTGAGTTGATGGCAAGGTGCTTCGACCCTTGGGATTGTTTCCCAAACCATGCTGGGTGTGAGATGCTCCGATCTCTGGGATTCATTCCCAAAACTGTTGATAATGTGGGCCTCAATCCTGAGATTCATTCCTGAATCTACTGATAATTTGGGCCTCGACCAAGGATTTCTTCCTGAACTGTTGATAATGTGGGCCTCGACCCTAGGATTGATTCCAAAAATGCTGATAATGTGGGCCTCGACCCTAGGATTCCTTCCTGAACTGTCAAACTGATGGTGGTGAGGCATTTCGACCCTTGATCCGTTCTCATTCTCGAGGCTCTTTTCTCGTCCTTGTTGGAGTTTCTATAGGTCCCAAGATCAAAACTCAAGCATGAATCATAAGTGAATACAACGACGGAAGTGCGGAATACTTACATCGAGCGGTTGAGCGACGATTTGGGCAACAAAATTCGAAATTCTCCTCACTTTTGCAAGGCAGTGGGCTGCTGTGAATAGTGAATTTCGCCCCTTATCTTCATGATTTGAAGCTCCAAGCTTCAACATTTGGCTTCCCGGCTCATGGGTATACTTCCCTTATCACCTTGGCATGATCCCGGAGCGTGCTAGCACTCTTGTTTTGCCACAAAACACACTTACTTCCCTCCATTTTTGTTTCTTAAATTCGGAACTTCACTGCCACTTGAAGAACAACAAAAACGTGAGTGATGAGAGGAAGAAGAAGAGGAGAGAGAGGAGGGAAAATGTGAGATACGATTTTGTGTGTGTGTTTTGTGTATCTAATACACATGAATTTCATTTGAAATTCATTTCACACACATTTGGCTTTAATTGCCAACCACACACATCAAGTCAACTCAATCAAGTTTTCAAGTCACATCACTCAAAGTGACAAGTGATTTGACGCTTGATGCGACTAATGATTTGACGCTCGATTTGACGAGCCGCGCTCGAATTCGAAATGCGAATGCGCTCGTAAATAATCTCGGGCTTGGTTTCGCTAATTCTAAATTAACGAATTTTCCGTCGCGTCGTAATTAAATGATTACGCCTAGCGAAATCACTATTCACGTCGCTAACGAATTAATTCTAAATTAATTCGCTCGCCCGAATTAAAATCCAATTTTAATTCCGCGTCGAAATCCAATTTCGTTTAATATATCAAATATATTATTTCCTCGATTAATTCCAAATTAATGTTTCTCTCTCTTTAATCGATATTTTATCCTAGATAAAATATCTCTGCAATTAATCCCAGATTAATTTTCTCTCTCATCATATTAATCCCAGATTAATAAAAGTGCGAGTCATACGTCATCGGTGAATCTTTGGGAAGCGACCCATGAGAACCCCGGATAATTCGGCAGTAAATACGGTCGTCGGAGTATCCGAATCACGTACGTACCAAGTACTACGTTCTACCAATTTACGAGACACGATCGGCTTCTAGCAAAGCACGAAGTCTACCCAATTCTCTGGTCATATCCATCTAAGAATATTTAAGATCTGTATCAAGCGTAGTATACCAAGTATTGTGTATATCGGCCCAGTATCGGATAGTCACGTGCTAGGGCTGGGGATGGATAAGTGTCTGCCCCCGTCCGAAGCACATGTCGGATGTCTGGTAACTAGTCTCTATAATCGGATATGCATGACCTAGTCATAATATCCCGATGGTTGCGCAACACTTAAGAGCACTAATACCGTATCCTGCGTGACATCATCTCCAATATGACTGAAGTGATACTTCCGTCTTGACATCACACCCAATACTCTACGATTCTCAATATACCCAGCAGTTGGCGTACACAGAACCGGTTAGAGTCCTAGACGACCTCAACTAAAGTATATTGATTGTCGTAAGCATTAGCGGTGCAAGTCTCAGGTTAAGACCAAATACACCTACCCTGATGTCGGACTCCCATAGACACATAGTCATAATACCAATGGGATTCCGAGGGGTCTATCCAGAGCGAAGCTGTTTCCCGTACCATCGGTGAAACACAACCTCCTATCGCACTTGCATAAGTATCCAATACTTAAATATATGAGAACTATGTCGTTGTGCCCTCACAACGCGCACAAGTGCAATACTAGCCTATTCCGCATTATCGATGTCCTGTCTCGATAATACTCCGGCTAGGGATATTTAATGATTAATCCTTCATGGACTGATACTGTCTCATATCATTCTCTGTCCAGGAATAAATCATAGGGACCTCTAATCATTTATACATCTAGGTGATCTAATCACAAATGATAAGAGTGCAATCTCCTTTGTCACATAGTTAATTTGTACAACAACACCGTGATCTGTACAAATAGTGACGCTATGGGTCATATTATCCAACAGTCCTCACTTTCGAGGTTCCTCTCCATTCTTGGAGTTGCTCGTCCCCATCATTTTTTCTTTTTCTTCGAAGGTTGTGGACACAAAACAAAAATTATGTGTATGCGACATGTGTGTATGTATATATGGATGCATTCCCTATTCCAATAGGGTTTCTCTGTCCTATTGGCTTGATGTCATCCTTGGTTAGGCCTTCCTTGTGCTAGAGGGTTTTATTCACCCCCTTTAGAAATCCTTTTGGCCTCTGGTGTCCCTTTTCCTATAGAAAGTTTTGGTCGCCCCATTGGTCTGCTTACATCTGCCAATTCTCCTCGCTTGATTGCTCAGTTCTCTTTGGTCTCATGCCTCAAGATCCCGTTCTGTCCCTCATTCACGGGGAGGTAGACTGGTCGTCCCCAAACCTGTCTCAGCTTTCTGACTTCCGCTACTTGCATCGGGTCAAGATGGATTACGCCTTTTTGAAAACGGCCTCATCCTTTGGGATACTGAAAATCATGTCTTCTGATTCCTAGATTTTGAAATATCCCGTCTCCCTGATGAGTTTCCTACCATTCTTAGCTTTCATTTTTCTCTTACTACTCATCTCGGATGATGAAAATCCCGTCTTCCAATTCCCGAAGCTTTCCTTTGCTGTCCTGAGGATGCGAAAAACGTACTGCCTTGTGCTTTATCCATTGAGTTACAAGTCATTTTACGTGTATCTTCCATGATGGAGGTAGGGTCCCATCCTTGGAGGAGTGTAGTCTTGTTCTGTATCATGGCCGAGACGCTTCATGGTTTAGACAGGATAAAGCACCATCTTGTAAGCCGGTTTCTTGGGAGTCACTTTGTCTTGCAGGCTCATCCTATCTTTTACCTAAGCTGTCCTTTCGGATTTTTAACTTAGCAGATTGCTCTATCTTGCCTAAGTCACCTTTTCAGGTTTTCAACTCAGCGAGCTAAAAAAAATTTCTATTCTTTTTTTTTTTTTTTTAGATCTGTCCTCATTCTCGAGGCTCTTTACTCGTCCTCATTCCCAAGGTTATTCTCCATTCTTGGAGTTGCTCGTCCTAGATCTCCTGACCTTGGTCCAGCATCTAAGAAATAAAAACGTGATTTGTAATTACTTGACTCTAATCTTTCCCGGTTAGCTGGGATTTATGCAATTTATGAACATCTTGATCATTTGTTTCAATAAAGGCGTATGCATTACTTCTTAGTACATGTGTAGGAAATAATGAACTGCATTGCAATGATACCTCTGTCACTAACTTTTCCTCACGAATTTTACAATTAACCATTTTTTTCTTGCTCACTCATGCTCTATATTTTGCTTGGGCTGTCCTTTGTGGATTTTCAACCCAACGAGCCTTCCCTTTTTTTCCTTTTTTTTATGCAAAATATTGTTTCAGCCTGTCCACGTTGATGGGCTCGGTGAACTCGTTCCCTTCCAAATATGACAGTCGCTCTGCCATTCCCTATCACATTCTTGACTAGGTAGGGCCCTTCCCAATTGAGCCTGAACTTTCCTCTTAGGTCCATTATCAGTGGCTTCGACTGCTTGAGCACTAGATCACCTTCCTTGATCTTGGTGGGATGCACCTTCTTGTTGAATGCCCTGGCCATCCTTTTCTGGTATAGCTGCATGTGGTACCAGACCTTTATCATTTTCTCATCCAGTAATGCTAGTTGTTCGAACCTCTACGAGGCCAACTCCTGCTCAAGCAATCATGCCCTGCTAGTACCCGCATTGACTGTATCTCTATTTCCACTAGTAACACTGCCTCTATCCCGTAAGCCAAAGCATAGGGTGTGACTCTCGTTGCCATTCTCACCGAAGTTCTATACCCCCATAAGGCATACGGTAGTTTGTCAGCCCAATCTTTATAACTTTCCCTCATCTTAGTTAGTATTTTCTTTATGGTTTTGTTGGCTGCCTCCACCGCCCCATCAGCCTGTGGCCTATAAGGTGATGATTTGTGATGCCATATCCCATACTTCTGCAACATCGCCATTATTTCTCCCTAAAATTGGACTTCATTATCTGTTACTATGTGGTGTGGCATTCTGTATCGACATACTATATTACGGACTATGAACTTGGCCATCTACTTCGCCGTAACATTACGGAATGACTCAGCTTCTACCCATTTCGAAAAATAGTCTACAGCCACTACTATGAAGCGGTGTCCATTTGATGCATGTGGCCTGATTTCTCCAATCATGTCAATACCCCACGCTGAGAAAGGCCATGGTTCTGACAGTCCATGCAATTCCGTAGGCGGTAGATGGTTCAAATTTCCGTGTGCCCGGTAATCGTGATAATGCTTAACCAATTTTGTACAGTCAGCTTCCATGGTCGACCAATAAAATCCCTGTCTTACTATCTTGCGAGACAAATTCAATCCATTCATGTGCGGTCCACATACTCCAATGTGCACCTATTCCATCACCTTCTGAGCCTCTTTTTTCTTAAACATTTCAGTTGGATCCCATTGGCTTGTCTCTTGTACAGCTCTCCCCTCAAACTCACATACTGGGAAGCCAATTTCTGAATGGATATTATGTCTTTCTTGCCGGATCCTTCTGGGAATTCCTTACGTTCTAGATATTGCAGAATGTCATAGTACCACGGCTTCCCATCGTCGATTTCTACTTCCAAGATTCTCTCTATCTCATAACTGGGTCTGCTAGCTGTTGTCAGCACAAAGGGTCTCATTACCAGTTTTCCCAAGTTACAGCTAGGGTGGCTAGTGCGTCTACCATTTTGTTCTCTTCTCGTGGCAAGTACTGGAATTTACAGTCGGGGATAGCCTGTGCTAACTTCCAGAGATGGAGTAGGTAAGGTCTCAATCGGTCTTCCTTCAATTCCCATTCCCATCACATCTGTCGATCTACCAACATCGAGTCTCCATAAACTTCTATGTCCCTAGCTCCTAGGGCTATTAGTGTTTTCAGTCCAAAGACACATGCTTCATATTCGGCCATGTTGTTAGTTACTCTAAACGTCAACCTTTTGGCCATAGGTAGGTTTTGCCAAGTATTCTTCGATTTTGTCAAAGGCTTATTGACATTGCCTATTCCACTCCACATGCTGGTTTTTCCTCAATAGCTTGAAGATTAGCTCACATACTAATGTTAGCTTGGTAATGAATCGACTGATATACTGGATTTTCCCGAGAAAAGCTCTAAATTCCTTTTTTGTCTTCGATGTGGGCATCTCGATAATTGCCTTGATCTTTTTATGGTCCACTTCTATCCCTCCCATTCCTACCATATGAACTAATAACTTTCTGAATGTTACCCCAAACACACACTTCTTGGGGTTGAGTTGGAGGTTGTACTTATCGACCCTTTGAAGGAATTTCTCCAGCACTTCTATATGTCCGGCCCTCGTCTCTGATTTAACCATCATGTCATCCACGTATACCTCAATCTCCTTACTCACCAAGTCATGGAATAATGTAGTGGCCATTCATTGATAAGTGGCTCCCACATTCTTAAGTCCAAGTGGCATCTCCTTGTAATAATATGTACCCTACTCAGTGACGAATGCAGTCTTATACTTGTCTTCTTCGGCTATGAAGACCTGGTTATATCCTGAGAATCCATCCGTGAACGAGTACATAGCATATAAAGCCGCGTTATCAACCAACATGTCTATATGAGGTAGGGGAAAATCATCTTTTGGGCAAGCTTTGTTGAGGTCCCTATAATCCACGCACATTCTGACCTTTCCATCATTCTTTGGTACCGGCACAATATTGGCTAACCACTCGGGGTACTTCACCACCTCTAAGAACCCCACATCTATCTGCTTCTTGACTTCTTCCCTTACCTTTTCGGCCCATTCTGGCCTCATTATTCGGAGCTTCTATTTTACTGGTCTCATGTTCGGATAAGTTGGTATCATGTGCTGGGCAATACCCCTGTCTACTCCTGGCATGTCTTCAAAGGACCAGGCGAATACTTTTGCATATTTTATTAATATTCTCTATAATTATTTCCGCTCATCAAAGGTAACCTCACTTGCAATTGACATTTCCTTGGGGTTTTCACATGTACCAAGATTAAATGCATTTGTCTTTGTTGAATTAATGTCAAATATGCTCATGTCATGCATGTTATGTTGCGGACTAACAGGAAAAGACTCGAACAAGTAAGCAAAATCAATGTCTTTATTATTAATAAATGTAGGACTATAATCAAATAAGTCAGGAAAATAAACATCTTCGTAATTTGCAGTCTTGTCTTCTTCCATCTTCTCGCTTCCTTCGAGTGTCAGATTCTCCAACTGTAGTAGTTCTTCTTCCCATTTATATTCCTCTTTTGCAATTTCCTCTGCCTGTGGTTCTTTTCCCATCACATCTTTAAAGATTTTGATTCCTGGTACTATGATCCCATTGACTTCTACAGGGTTCAGGCTCTCCTTGATACCTTGTGGCTTTCACAAAATATTCCATAAGCTTCATCCCTTTTTCTTGGTCTTCGGCTCATTCCCATCGGATTCATACCTCAATCCTCTTTTAGTGGCCTGTCCCTTGAAATCTGCCAGTGCTCTTATTCCCTGGCTTATAGCACTCAAACCTATGTATGACTCATATTTCATTATTTCCATGATTCTAGCCACTTTAGGGTCCACCCATTCTTCGAAGTTTGCCGCCACTTGGAACCTTATGAAAGCCTTTATGTCTAACACAGCCACAACATTGTCTACTTCAGCTTTGATGGTGACGACTTCCTCTCCATGCGGGAACTTAATAACCTGGTCCAAAGTGGATGGCAAACCCCCAAGTCTATGAAACCATGGCCTCCGCAATAACAGAGAAAATGTAGCTGGGATATCAAGCACTATGAACTCCACCTCGTCTTCTATTGGGCCCACTTTGACTATTGTGATGAAAATACCTTTGACTCCCTATTTGATATCGTCATATGCTTTGATAGTCATGCCGGAGGGGCTTAAATCTGCTGTCCGCATACCCAACCTTGACAGAATCTTCAAAGGGCACACATTGATAGATAAGCCATCATCCACCATCACACAAGATGTCTTCTTGCCTCTTACTTTTGCTTCTATGAATAGCGGCTTATTGTGATTTCTCCCCTCTATCGGGAGCTATTCTTAAGAGAATGTTATCATCTTCCTAACCTCTTTCTGTACCGACCCTACGAACATTGTCGGGTTTGCATCTTCCGATACCATTACCTTGCTTAGAGCTTCTACCATGGCACGACTGTGCTATTGGGAGACACATAATGATTCCCATATTCTCACTTGTGCCCGTGTCTTCTTCAATTGACGCAACATAGTATCTCTTTCGGTGTTATCCGTATTCTTCGTCACCTATCGGCCTTCTGTTAGCACTTCTTTATCTTTCTCTATTACATCAATGTAAGAACGTCCACTACGATTCATCCTCATTACCTCATTTTCGTCAATACTTGAGAAGTTTTCCCAGAAGTCTCTCCCCTACTCTGTTTCATCTTCATTGCTGTTATCCTATATCCCCATGCAAGAAGCTTGGTGGTTGAGAGTTTTGGAGGACAAAGCTTCCAGGCAGGTCGGAGTTGATCATATAGGTGGGTGGTGGAATGGAGTGGTAGTTGGGTAGATGGTTTCTGTGTGTATTGCGTTGTTCTTTTTCTAGGTCGGATATCTTATGGGTGTCAATGAGGTTTTGGATCTCATGCCTAAGGCGGGTGTAGTTGTCAACTTCGTGGCCTTTTTGTTGATGGAAGTGACAGTATAGGTTTAGGTCGAGGTGGCGTGGCACAGGGTTTGGAAGTGGTTTAGGTTCTAAGGGTTTTAGGAGTCATTGCCTCTTCATCTTTTCAAACACCTTTGACAAAGGTCTACCAAAATTGGAGAATCGTATGTTTTCTAATGGCGGTGACCTCAGGAGGAGTGGGCTTGGTCCTTGAAGGCCCCCCAGTTATCTTTCTATTCTGGCTGTAAAACTTCATGTTCTCGGCTTCCTCTTCCTCGATATCCATGACAGTTTCTCTTAATTGTCGAAAGTCACCAATCATGGTGGTCATCTTTCTCATCTTGTTATAATTGGAGGGCTTGGTGCAATTAATGATCATCTTAATCTTCTGGCTTTTGTTTGGTGTTTTCTAGGTCACGGAGTGACAAGTCTATCTCCATCTCCGTAACATATTGGCTTAGGAAGGCCTCCGTTAATGCCCTCCAGTCACCCCTGATCTTTTTCTCCAGACCATGATACCATACTACGGGCGTCCCTTCCAGTGACATCTCGAACATCTTCTGCACCTGGCGCTTCGACAAAGCCACTGAACTCATCACTGAAACATATTGTCGGAGATGGATCTAGCATCTCTGTTTCCGTTGAACTTGGCCATGTCAGACATCTTAAACTGGGGAGGCACCTGTTCTTCGAAAGTCATCACATCATAGTCTAATACATCTTCATATTTTCCCTTCATCTTGCGGGTAACTGACTCTAATTGTTCTCTGAGTTTCTGTAACTCTGCTTGAGGCCCGGCTATCCTTCCCGCGGCAAACTCGGCCATGTCATCATCAAAAATAGGGATTTCTTCGCTCACCCTATTCAGGGGCTCCTCACTCCTTTCATCCTCATTATTTTATGTTCCCATTGTGCGGGGTACTGTCAGATTGGCCACAACGTTGGTCAAAGCTTGTGGTTGCTCGGTAATTTTGGTGATGTTGGACTCTAATTGATCCATGCGGGAACCTTCGCTGTCTGACGCATCTATGCTTGCTAACCTCTTCTTGAAAAGTCTTCCTTCTTCTCTAACCCAACATATATCTGTGATGTTTTTAAGATAAGGGGTCAGCATGATGTGTGTATGCATGTGATGCATGAGGTGCATGAGATGCATGTGGTTATCAAAGCAGCATATACCCTTTTGACCTTATTCCTCCCGCACTCGTGGTAAGTCTATTTCTGCCCTAGGTACGGCTCATTTTATGCACCAATGTGGGGTATACAAAGATCATTCCATCCTACGCTATATGTGTGAACCTTGGCTACCTTAGTCCCTCTTCATCAGTAAAAGACAAAGACCGTCCATTTACAAGATTGACTAAGCCTATTATGGGGATCGTGTCATTGTATAGAAATGAAAAATTGTGCCCTTGGTAATCACGGTTGTGGCAGAGATGGACTTGGAGATATCAAAAAGTATACAAATATGCCATAACAAGGCGTACCATTCCTGGATGAAAGCCAGTGCGGATATCGGACTCATGCATCTGACATATTCGGATCATGTTTGGACCTTCCAAGCCCATCAAGGTTTTCATACAAGTTGGCCCATGACCGGTGAGTAATCACACGCGTTTAATGCAAGCGCACATATCTTCAAGTAGTATAAAAAGTATCGATCCCACAAGGATTTAAAACCTTTTGTTATCAATTTTTGAAGTTAAATGTTTACAAGTATCTAATGGATTGATTGTTTGATTCTTTGGTGACTTTAAAATTAAAACAAGTAAATAAATTGCTTGAAAGTAGATTGAAGATAATTCAAATTTATAAAACTATCCAGGGTTGTGAATCCATCCAATATCTTTTTAAAAGATGAAGTGGTTATTTTACATTTGTGTAATATATTGGTTTATTAACCTGGAACACGAAATTATGTAAAAACCTATTCCGATGGTCAAATACAAATACCCACTATAACCCAATTAATCATATTCCTATGTTAACCAAATTATATGAATTCATTAAGAATAAGTTCCAATTATGGCTACCCCCGCCCGACAGGTATATTCCTATCATGTAAGGAAATCTATTAAAGGGTTATCTATCCTTAATGAATATCGTGGGCTATTAAGTCTAAGATCTTTAACCTAAAATCTCTTTTCCAAGTTCATTTTAAGTTTACCAGTTCAATTTTGTTAATGGCCAGTTAATAAAAAGCATTAGGATTAAGGCTCAATAAATAAACTTTTATATTACCCAAACTGTAATTTAACCCCTTATAAACCGATGATATTTGATTTCATCACAACCCCAGATAACTGGCTTAGTTACGACACATATTTACGGGTAGTAAAAACTTAAATAAAATAAAAGACATAAAGTAAATGCTAGAAATTAAATACTGAAAAGTAAATTGCTTAAAAGTAAATTGCTAAAAAGTAAATTACTGAAAAGTAAATTGCTGAAAGTAAATAAAGTAAAAGTACAGTAAAAGAAAATGTTGGGGTTAAATGATCCACTTTTATTACTACTATTTTAGATATCTCCATTAATATAATATATTAACTTTGCGTGATAATTACCAACCAGCCATATAGGCGGTATCCTGATTAAGTCAAATTAATAATTAATTACCAACCGACCAACTAGGCGGTATCCATGCTTAATTAGGTTAAAACTAATATATAATTAATAACCAACCGACCAACATGGCGGTATCCTCGTTAAGTCAGATTTTAAATAGTTATTATATTATAATTAGGGGAGATTAATCTAAATAGTAATAATAAAAGTTTTATCTTTTACCCCAGCAATGGGGAGTTACCTCCTCATTACTTGAAAAGTAAAAACTGAAAAGTAAATAAAGGAAAGTACTGTGCGTAAAAGTAAATTACGGAAAGTAAAAACTGAAAATTAAAGAAAAGAAAGTGCGAAAGCGGGAATTAATTACCGAAAGCTGTAAATAAACAAACAATATACAATCTTCTTAGTATTCTTAAGGAATTCCTTGGAAGAAAGTATGAATTTACAAATGAAATGGCTTGGTATTTATAGGCAAAATTTTGCCTCCACCAAATCCATTATTAATTGCTCCACTAATTGCTCCACCAAATCTATTATTAATTGCTATCATGTTTGGTAGGAGTTTGACTATTTTTTTATTTTTTTATTTTTTTTACTTTGAAAATGACTTTAATAATTACACATAACACACTTACAGATATTTCATCAATTTCGGTCATGAAATCTTCAGAATTCGAAGTTATTTTATGTTTCAAAGTTGTAGATCTTTGAGTGTTCTTTAATCTGGAACCTGAATCAGCTCAATCCGATATCGGAGTAAAACATTATGCCTAAAATACGACAGTTGCACAAAATTGGAATTTCCGAAACTGCACTTCGTTAGAACGCCCTTTCAAGTTTCCAATCTCCAAAATTAATATGTCAAGTCCACTTTTTGCCCTTATTTGACCCACATTTCGTCCTAAATGATTTCATTGAGTCCCAATATTATTTTATTAGCAAGATAAACTAAAACACATTAAAACGTTCATCAAACCCGAGAAACTAAACAAAATATTAAGTAAAATGGGCGGTAAATATTGATATATTTTCTGGTCATCACACTCCTAAACCTAACATTTTTCTAGTCCTCGAGTAAAAAAATAAAATAAAATACAAGAAACAATTAAAATTAAACTAAGCCACTTTTGTAGGGATCACGGTTGCATTTAGCGTATGCAACAAGCCTTTAAACCCCTAGGTGTCCCTAGTGGACGAGTTGTAGTCTCGTGAGGGCTTACAGCAACGATACCCACAAACGTTTGATAAAAGTAAGAAGATAGTAAAACTAATGCACAGAAAAGTAAAAAGACAAGAGAAAATATAATAAAGAAGTTAATGACTAAACATGTGAAACTTCTTATCCAAGTTAATAGTTGTTTTATTTCTTTCTAAATTACCGAATAAGTGAATTCTCTGATTATTTTTTTTATCATTCTTCATATACACAACCAACAAAATATTAATTAACTCATTTTTTCCCACAATAGTCACAAGTGTAGTTGAGAGGAAAGTAATATTTTTGTCCTAAAGTTTTATCAGAATTCACACCTTTTTCAGCAATGGAATATTTTTCTGATTTTTCTTTCTATTTTTTTTATATACAATATCTTCCATCTATGTAGCGAGCTTTGGGTTAGTGACTCCCAAACCAGTTGGCTTTAGGGCACTGGGTCTTAAGACACCCTACGGACTTAATTACTCAGATTTCCGATATAAATGTATTTTTTTTTGCAACATCTTCGATCCATGTAACGAGTGTTGGGTCAGTGACTCCCAAACTGGTTGGTTTTAGGGCACTAGGTGTTAAAACACCTTTACAGACTTAATAACTCAGATTTATGACGTTTTTTTTAGGTGCTTCCTCCAATTAAACTAGAGCACAAAATATTACAAACTTTTCAATTACATCTCATGTCCGTATGTTACCATGCATATTGATAATATCTGTCAACTGAGCATATGAAGATCCATTTTAGTTAGTTTTACGGAGAATTCACAAATTAAATAATTCAAATGGAAATAAACAAAAATTAACTTGTTTCGAAATAGGTTGAGTTACGACTCAGGAGTGGAAATTCCTTACTCGGCTATCTCTTACACCAATTTCACTTGATTAATTAATTTAAAAACACAAAATATTTTTTTGATTTTTGTAAAATTTGACATTTTTTTTTTTTGTATTTTTTTCGAAAATTTTGGACTAAAAATAAAAACAACATAAAAATAAAATACTACAACTATTCCCCACCCCCAAACCTAAATGAGTTTAGAAGATAGTACCTGGTTAGCTGAAATTCTACATCTAAAATGGAAATTTAAGGTTAAGATCCAAATTGCATGGGTTGCCTCCCTACGAGTGCTAAGTTTAAAGTCGTCACCTAGACATGACTGCCCGAATGTTAAGCTAGATCTGAAAGTGTGACATTTTCTTTTTGTCGCTCAATTGATTCTCCCCAGTAGTGCTTGACACGCTTGTTTTTAACCTTTAATGTTTTGCTTGAGTCGGGATCATGTCACTCAACGGCTCTATCTGGTAAAACCTTGGTGATTAGGAATGGACCTGACCACCGAGATTTTGGCTTCCATGGGAAGAGTTTCAACCTAGATTTGTTTAACAGTACCTTCTGCCCTGGTTCCAGTTGTATGCGCACTAACTTCTCATCATGTTTCTTTCTGGCCTTTTATTTGTATAATTTGGCATTCTTAAAAGGCTAAATGTGAAATTCCTCCAATTCATTGATCTGGTGGAACTGTTTCTCTTCTGTTACTTGTAGTGCAATAATAGGCTTTTTCAGTACGCAATACGCTTTATCTTCAGGCTCCACAGGCAATTGACATGTTTTAAGTTTGTCAGCATAACTTTGTATTGCAGTGGAGGTCTTGATGGTACTATTTATCACATCAAGTCTGAAACATTCCTCATTATTTTCGTCATCCGGGAAATTCATGGCTTCAAAAACATTGAATGTTACTTCTGTTGGGAAGCGGCCGCGAGTGCGCAGCGGAAAAATAAATAATTAAAATTATGATGCCGCTTTCCCTTTGCCCTCGACCCATTTGTTTTGATTATTCTACAAGCCTAGACATGTTACTATATATTCTAAGCATAAAACTCATAAAACAAGCAAAAATACATAAACCTAAACATGCTAACTATCATAAGAACTTTAAATAAAATAAAGAAAGAAAAATACTTACTTGAACCGAAGACTCCTCCAGTCCTCCCTCCAATCTACAAGTTTTTCTCGAACTCAGCAAGCTCTTCCACGTTCCAAAGAGCCACCTAAGTGTGTGGCCTCCAAAGATGCACACACCAAAGCCAAAACTCAACGGCAAGACTACGCCTTGAGTGCACAGGTATTTTGCCCTTGGTGCTATCCTAGGCAAATACCTCAAAACTTTTAACTTGAGGTTCCTCTAGTCAATAAGACTTAAGGATCCTCTAAATCAGTGGCTTACTCTTAAACTTTAGAGTTTCTCACTTATATAAACCCAAGAAATGAAAGGTTTGGTGCAAAAATTTGTGAAGAATTCTTTGGGTTTATATAGTGCTCCAAAAACAACAAAATTAATTCAGAATCTGATGTGGGATAAAGGCCAATTCAATCTTAGCCATTGGATCTTAATTTAGTGGTTTAATGAGATTATAAAACCCTAATAAGAGTTTGGGCCGAATTGGAATTCAAAAAAAATAATAAAATTAAATTAAAAAAAAATTTACTATTTATACGGTACTATTCATGTATTACTTTTACGTGAATAGTAATTTTTTTTTCTTATTTATTCCAGTTCCCAAAGTCCCCTATCGTCATTCACCAATCCCTAAGCCACTATGGAACCTCATAAATGATTTGTTCAATAATTAAACACATTGAACCATTTATGAACAATTCCTACAACAATCATATATGCTGTTAAATATGACTTGTGCACTGTTAACCATGGATTTCGACTTTGTAGTGTGTGACCTTTTGGGTTCCCCTCAAGTTGGACATGAAATGAATCGTGATAATTTAATCGAACATAAATTATCCTCCAATCAGATGGTCGTTCGATTTCAATGACCAAGGTTGACATCTAGCAACACGCCAAGTGCCACAGTCTCAAGCAATGATCACACATATCAACCTGCGAACTGGAATACTACTCTTATAAGAAAATATTATCCGAGTGAGTGGCGATTCTCTATTGTATCTTAACAAACTTCATGTGTTTCAACAAATGACTCAATCATACCCTTATGACCGGATCTTTTGAACCGGGGAAGGAGAATGTCAAAGTTATTTGATCCACACATAAGATTGTAAAGACCTCAAGTCTAAGGACTAGTCATATAATCGATACATGAAAGTTCTCACAGACATATGGTATAAACACTCCATATGAAAATTTTTGGCGGTCAGTTCGATGGACACGAGCAACTCATGAATCCATGTGATACACCAAGCAGACGGATCTCCACTATGAGATTGGCTACCCCACTTAAGGGTGGATCATATCATCACGCTAGTCTCCCCGCTTTGTGACGCCCAAATTATTCCCAAAACTATGACTATGAACATTTAAAAGTAATGATTCTCATAAGGCGTGGAAGCCATCGTCTTATTACTCCAAGGGCTTTATTACAGTGTTGATGATTTATATAAGTTATGTAAGACACGTATAATAAAGATTTCCATTTTATTAATTAATGAAAATATTACAAATACATGTATATATAGCCCATATAACAATCTCTCACTTGCACTATAGCCAACTAGTATGAATCTGGACACCATACTCTCGGGTGTGCCTATCATGCTTTTTTTTGAGTCAACCCTTTAGTCAGAGAATCTGAAAGATTATCTTCTGTGGGTATTTTCTCTATAATGACTTCTTTTCTCTCAACAATCTCCCCGATGAGATGAAATCAGCTGAGTACATGCTTGGATTTCTGGTGGGACCTTGGTTCCTTTGATTGAGCAATGGCGCCCGTGTTGTCACAATATATCGTGATGCCATTCTTTATCGCAGGAAACACTTCCAGTTCCTTGATGAACTTCTTTATCCAGACTGCTTCTTTAGTTGCCTCAGATGTTGTAATATACTCGGCTTCAGTGGTGGAGTCCGTTGTAGTTTACTGCTTTAAGCTTTTCCAATTGACAACACCGCCATTCAATGTAAACAGATATCCTGTTTGCGATCTGTTGTCATCCCTGTCGGTTTGAAAGCTCGCATCACAGTAACCAATGACTTTCATCCTAGAACAATCTCCGTATGTCAAAAACACATCCTTAGTTCTTCTCATATAATTGAGGATTGTTTTGACAGCTGCCCAGTGTTGCTCACCAGGATTTTCTTGATACCTGCTCGTTACGCTAAGAGCATAAGAGACATCAGGTCTTGTACATAGCATGGCGTACATGATCGATCCTATTGCTAAAGCATAAGAGATCCTACTCATACGCTCTCTATCTGAAGGAGTATGTGGATATTGCTCCTTAGATAATTTGATTCCATGACAAGTAGGTAAATTACCTCTTCTGGAATCTCCCATTTTGAATCTTTTCAAAACTTTATCTTTGTACGTAGATTGAGAAAGTCCTAACAACCTTTTCGATCTATCACGGTAGATCTTAATGCCGAGGATGTAGGCTGCTTCTCCCAAATCTTTCATGGAGAAATTCTTAGATAACCATTGCTTGGTGGCTTGCATCATAGGAATATCATTCCCGATGATTAATATGTCATAGACATATAATACAAGAAATACAACAGCATTCCCATTACTTTTCCTGTAAACACAAGGCTCGTCTACATTTTTGATGAAGTCAAATTCTTTGATTGTCTCATCAAATTGTATATTCCAACTTCTAGAGGCTTGCTTGAGTCCATAAATGGATCGTTTAAGCTTGCATACTTTATTATGATCATCCTTAGATGCAAAAATCTCAGGTTGTGTCATATAGACTTCCTCTAGGAGCTTCCCATTAAGGAAAGTTGTTTTGACATCCATTTGCCAAATCTCATAATCAAAGTGTGCAACTAATGCCAGTAAAATTTGAATGGACTTTTTCATTGCAACAGGCGAAAAGGTTTCCTCATAGTCAATTCCTTGGATTTGTCTATAAACTTTCACCACAAACCTAGCCATATAGGTTTGGATGTTGCCTTCTGCATCAGTTTTACGCTTGTAAATCCACTTGCTGCCTATGGGTTTTATCCCTTCAGGTGCATCTACCAAGTCTCAGACTTGATTCTGATACATGGAGTCTATTTCGGATTTCATGGCCTCAAGCCACTTGACTGAATCAATGTCACACATTGCTTTTGTTGGACAATTATGACCCATACCGTCACTATTTGTACAGATCATAGTGTTGTTGTACAAATTAACTATGTGAAAAAGGAGATTGCACTCTTATCATTTGTGATTAGATCACTTAGATATATAAATGATAGGAGGTCCCTGTGATTTGTTCCTGGATTGAGAATGATATGAGACAGTATCAGTCCACGAAGGATAAATCATTAAATATCCCTAGTCAGAGCATTGTCGAGATTGGACATCGATAAATGCGTAAAAGACTAGTATTACACTTGTGCGCGTTGCGAGGGCACAACGACATAGTTCTTATATATTTGGGTATAGGATACTCATACAAGTGTAATAGGAGGTTGTGTTTTACCGATGGTATGGGAAACAGCTTCGCTCTAGATAGACCCCTCGGAATTCCATTGGTAGTATGACTATGTGTCTATGGAAGTCCGAAAACAAGGTATGTCTATTTGGTCTTAACCTGAGACTTGCACCGCTAATACTTGCGACAATCAATATACTTTGGTTGCGGTCGTCCAGGACTTTAACAGGTTCTGTGTACGCTAATGCTGGGTATATTGAGAATCGTAATGTGTTGGGTGTGATGTCAAGACGGAAGTGTCACTCCAGTCATATGGAGATGATGGTCACGTAGGATACGGAACTCGTTCTCTTAAATGCTCGAGCTATCGGGATATTATGACAAGGTCATGTATAACCGATTATAGAGACTAGTTACCAGACATCCGATATGTGCTTCGTATGGGGCAGACATAATTCCAACCCCAGGCCTAGCACGTGATCATCTGATACTGGACAGAAATACGCAATACTACGGTATACTACACTTGATATAGATCTAATATTCCTATAAGGATATTTCTGGAGAATTGGGTAGGCATGGCGCTTTGCTAGAAGCCAACCTTGTCTTGTAAATCGGTACAAACGTAATACGAGGTACTTCGTGTTCGGATAGTCCGACGACCGAATTTACTGCCAACATATCCGGGGATCTCATGGGTCGTTTACCGAAGATTCACCGATGACGTATGACTCGCACTCTAAATTATTCTGGGATTAATTAGAAGAGAGAGAAAATTAATTTGGGATTAATAGCGGAGATATTTTATCTGGGATAAAATATCCATTAAAGAGAGATAACGATTAATTTGGAATTAATCGATAAAATAATATATTCGATATATTAAACGAAATTGGATTTCAACGCGGAATTAAAATTAGATTTTAATTCGGGCAAACGAGTTAATTTAGAATTAATTCGTTAGCGACGTGAATAGTGATTTCGCTAGGCATAATCATTTAATTGCATCGCAACGAAAAATTCGTTAATTTGGAATTAGCGAACCCGAGCCTGGGATTATTTGCGAGCGCATTCGTATTTCGAATTCGAGTGCAGCACGTAAGTCAAATCAAGCGTCAAATCATTAGTCACATCAAGCGTCAAATCAAATGTCACTTTGAGTGATGTGATAAGTTGTCACTTGATTGAGTGATGTGAGTTGATGTGAATAGTGATGGAAGTGGTTGGCAATTATGGCTTGACTTTTTGTATTTACTAAATCATTTTATTTGATTTTTTGAAAATGGAATATTATGTATTGGATACCCAAAAATGATAAACAAATACATAACTTCCATCTCTCTCCATATACACACGTTTTTTGAGCCAAGAAACACATCTCTCTCTCTCCAAATTCTCCTCTCTCTCTCGGCATTCACTGCCATTTCTTCACTGGTTTTTGCTAGGCAGAAACCGTGAGCTAGGGAAGCAAGAGTGCTTAGTTTTTGTGGCAAAATCAAGAGAGCTAGCACTTCGAGAGACATTCGAAGGTGATAGGGAAGTCCACCCATGAGCCGGGAATCGTTTGACAAAGCTTGGAGCTTGATGAAGATGTTCCAAAGCCGAAATCTTGGAGATGCAAAACAGAAACTGCCGTGAGCTGTGACAGTGAGCACAAATCAGATTTTGTTCGTCGTAGCGTCGCTTAACCGATCGATGTGAGTATTCTGCAACTTCGTTGATTTGTATTCGCACTTATTTCATGCTTGTTTAATGATCTTGGGACCTTAGCAAACACCAACAATGGTATCTTGAGCAAGGTTGAGCATGAAATTCGATTTAGGGCTTAAAATTGGGTAAATTGATTTTGAGCATGATTTGATTAAATTGGATGTTTAAATGTGCTTAAATCATGTTGAATTGAAGATTGATTGGATCAATTTCAAGAAATTATGTTTGGAACATTTTTCCCCAAATTGGAAGGCTTGGCCGAATCCACCTAGTGCCCTAATTGTCTTGGATTTTTATTTTTTTGATTCATTTGATGAGTTGGAAACAATTGGGAATGATGATTTAATGTTAATTTGGATTTGATTGGATTGAATTCGAAATTGGACATGAAATTTCCCCTTGGCCGAGACATATATAAAGCATGAATGGGTTTGATTTTTTGATAAAATATGTTGGACATGTTTTGTTGAGGAAGAGCATGATTAATTAGGCTAATTGATGTTTTAGAAATGTTAATTGGGTAATTAATTGTGTAATACACTTTATGTAATTAAATTGGGAATTTGCAATTTTGTAATTTAATTATTTGGGCCTTAAAATTAGATTTGGGCTTTTAAAGTTGTTATTGGGCTTATTGGGCTTGGTTGAACCAAGTTAGGTTTAGGCAAAAAGGATTGGATCCAATTGGGCCCAAAACCGCATCCATAAAGCCCAAATGCGACTTAATGGACCTTTATAGTTTAATTGGGCCTAATGGGCCTAAATTGATTTCTGGGCTTATGGGGTAATTCCCGGATTGGATTTTGGTTATTCGGTTTGACCCGAGTTGACCAAAATTCCACGGCTTAAGAAATTAATTAAAAGCCCATTGGACTTTATTTAAATTGAAGTTGGACGTTAATCGGGCTTTGAGACCCGTAACGATTAAATTTGGAATTTAAGTCGTAAAAGTTCATTAATAAAGTGTAATGTTTAATTTGGAATTAAATAGTGAATTAGAATTAAATACATATTAAATTGGATTTAATGTGGTAGTTTAATTTAATTCGAGAATTCGTACTTTGAGTACTTATTCGCAAAAAACGAGTTTGACTCAAACAAAATCAAATCGTTGTTTGAACATTGGATTATCACTAATTATCAGATTAATTAATTTGATTAGATTGATTGATAACATGCTTGAGTGAATACATGGTTGCGATGCATGAATAGTGTATATCAGATGGATATTAGATGGGTGGGACAATTTTAGAAATTATTGTAATAAATTTGATTTATTAATTTGACCTACGTGTCCAGCCTTATCACCTCCTTATTCTTTGTATTTTCTTCTCACATATTCCCCTCAATATAAATGAGGTTTCTTTAGAAGTGTAGTGTAACAGGTAGAAATAATACATGTGCTAGCGGGAGAGAGAAATGGAGAGATTTGATCTAGGATCAATGTGTAAAATATCCATCCGCATATCATTATTATTTTACATACGCGCTTTATTATGTGTTTAGAATGCATGTTTAAGGGTGTATAATGATGAGACCTTAACAAAGATAATAAATTGGTTGCCAATTTGCAAATGAAAAACCCTCGCAAAATATTAAATGTCTTTCCTTCCATTGAGTGATTCTCACTCAAGATCCGAGACTAGCATTGGCTTGTTGGCCAAAGTCAAGGCCTTTGTCCGTCGAGGGTGTGTTTGAATCACGAAGGCTTTGTTCCATATCAGTGTCTTGTCCAAGTTGTGGTTTGTTGGCCAAAGTCAAGACCACTTCTTGTCCATCGACATTGATTACGAAGCTTTCCATGGTCAATGGGTCGCGCTTAACTGGGATCACTAAGTTTGTTGTGCCAAAGCCAAGGCTTAGTTGATTCAGAGGAAAAATGTTAGGTAATACATTGGATGTAATGGCATATATAAGATATATGTTTCGGACTTGGATGTCCCCCTACCGGATCTAGGAATTGGATTGGATCCAATTGATCTTAGAGATCTACCTAGTTAATTATCATACAATTTGTTGGCCAAAGTCAAGATTGTATGATATTTAACGGGATCCTAGCCCACTAGAGAACACGGTTTCCCGAGTACTCGACAGAGGGTTAGAGGCTCGCCGAAAAATAGTGGGAGGCAAGAATTGAATTTGCAATACACGTTTAATTACTTTCTATACGTGCTCAATCACAAATATCATTCGTCAAATAAATTAAATGTTAGTTGGACTAATATTTAAATTTTTGTTTCAATTAAATAGTTGGACTATATTCAAACATTTCATTTATAGTTGATTATATAATTGAATTATAGTAAACAATGTATTTGATTTAATTAAATTATAGTTGATTAAATAGTTTGACTATTGTAATCATTATAATAAATAGTACCTAAATCGTTGATTAAATAGTTGAACTATTAAAATCAAGATAAAATTGAAAGATTGACATTTAAAACATAATCCCGGGGAAAAAGTATTTAAATGGTTTAATTTTCAAAATTGGGAATAAAATTTCAGGATGGTCCTGGAAAATAATAAGTTACTTTATTTGATAAAATAACATATTAAGCCTAAGCCCGGAGTTAAGCAAATAGTAGAGCATAATCTTAGGAAGACTTATGTGATGATAACTTAAGTGCTTAATCCATTAAGCTTGTCGTAGTAGACTCCTTAATTTCTGAATCAGAACTAAGGATTAGATCCTTAAAGTATGATAATGAAATTCAAGGATCTTCATAAATTTATGCTTAGATTTTAGAAATACTAAATTGCAATTAATAACTCTTGGAGAGTTAATGACTATTCTCAAGGAGACAAAGTCAAAGTTTGCAATTAGGCAAGTAGCGCAAGGCGCACCTTACTTCGATATTCTAGAAACCCGAGACTTGGCCAAAGTCTTCTGGAATATGAAAAGGGCAAAGGCAAAATCATTATAATCTTCTAGGAAGATAAATGACATATCCCAAAATGTCTGCTAAATGTGGCAAACGGGATCCCGGAAGCGTGACTTCTGTTTGGACAAAGCAGACATGAAGGAATTGAAGACGAGCAAGGCTCTGACTTCAAATATGTTTGTCAACATTATGTTTACTACTAGTATTAAAATTGGATTTTAAATACTTAGTGTAATACATAAAATATATGTATTGATGTTTAGAATCTGTTTTGAACAGGATACTGACTTCAATAGAGATTTATCTGCGAATTGAAAATGGGACGAAAGTCGCTGTTTTAACTGTAGATACCTAAATTTAGGAACTACCTTCAGGTGTGTATCTAAAATTGGAAACTGTTATAATGTAACTAGTTTGACTAGGAACATTATCTCCATATCAGTGTTTAACCCGCTGCGGGTGAACCTTTATATTTTAGAACACTAAAGTGTTTATTATATAAAGATGATATTGAGATAAACACATTAGATGTGAATAACAGAATTTATATTTTGAATATAAATAAATCTCAAACGTATAACATGACAAACAAATAGCTCAAACTGATTTGATCAGAAGAAACTAATTGTGGCATTGTTGTCTGGGACACAATTAAACAAGACTCGTATATCCACACTTTTGAAGAGTGGGTACTAGGACTAATTTGACCTCATTCAAATAAAGTCTACGAATCTAGTTTATTGGGCAAAGTGCCTATAACACTATTTACTTGGTAAAAGTGAAAATGTCACTGATCTATTAGCCCTCATTCATAGTGAAGCAAGTAGGCCCATGTCTAGCTAGGCTAGATGTGGATATGAATATTTTGTGACCTTTACGGATGTGGCATCGCGTTATGGTTATGTGTGTCTTTTGAAACACAAATCAGAAACTTTTACAATTTCGACACGAAATAGACAAACATATCGGCTAAAGTATTAAAACGTTACGGTAAGACCGTAATGGAAAATACTTAAGCAATAAGTTTCTTATATACTTGAAAGAGTATAGTATTCTTTCGATGAGGACTCCTCCCGGAACACGTCAATTTGACGCTGTGTCTCAACAGGATAAACCGAATTTTGTTGGACATGATAAGGTTAATCATGAGTCGCTCTGAGCTACCATTTCCTTCAACGGATAAACATTAACAGTGCAGAACTTAATTAGATTAAGGTTCCATAAAAAAAATCTATTTGACAGACTTCATATTAGATATGAACAGGAAAGAAACCGGGTTTTACATTCCTGAAAATTTGGGTATGCTAGGCATATGTTTGGATGATACCAAACTAAAACCCAAATTGGATAAGTGCCAATTGTAGGTTATCCTAGGGATACCATAAGTATTGTACTTATACATCTCACTAGGGAACAATTAGAATGTTTCTCACCATGCGGTTTTCCTAAGAGGAATACCGATATGCAGTGGTAAGTGGGAGGATAGTAAAACTCGATGGAAATCAGAGTAATACTATTCAAGGCACAGATCCTTAATGGAACATATATAGTTCATCAATGATGAAACTATACCATTAATCTTCGAAAACACAAGAACCACGTATGTCAGAGAGAGTCAGAAAACAACCTGGGGTATGGGTTTCTGATCTCACCTCGTAAAGATGTCAATCTTTTGAGGTATACCAACTGACTACGTATGAGGAAGTGATATTTGGTATCAACTCCCTAATCATGGCAAAGTGTCATGAATCTGAAATGGATTCTATGTAAATCAACAAGTTTGGACACTAGTTGTTGTACCGCAAGGCATTGTGCCTATCGGTACTATATAAGTCTTTAAGGAAGACATACATGGAAGGCAACATACCAACGTACTAAGCTAGGCTTGTAGCGGAAAGGCATCGTTATCAACATTGTGTTGATTACGATTCAACCTTTTACCTGTTGTCACGGTAAATCCATTTGGATAATGATTGCTGATGCTACATGTTTCATTTTATGAAATATGTCAGCTTAACGGGAAAATCACTTTCCTGAAAAGGAAACCTTTCGGAGGACGTTTACAACTTCCTGTCGGTTTTGTCATACCTAAACTAGCAAACAAGGTTTGCAGGTTATTCGATCTATGTTTGGATTGAATCAAGCATTAGGTTCTTGGAAATATCGTTTTGATGTAATCATAATATTTTATGATTTAATTCAAAACGAAAATGATTCTTGTGTATATAAGAGGGTTAGTGGGAGCGCACTGACAGTGGCTGTCCTATAAATAATGAGAATAATATATCATTTATTGGAAATGATATTTCCATAAATACAATCGGCGAAAGCTTGGATTTCATGAAAACTCTCCGGGAAATCATACATTGAAAAATGTACGTGACCTGGTGTCTCATACGCTTTGAGCATATGGATTCAAAAACAGGCCAATCCATGTGATAATCACTGGATTGAAGTTAAGAACATCTGTTAGTATCTTAGAGAACTAAGGATGCTGTCTTAATCTGTGGAGATGGAGAACTTGAAGTGACAAGGAGCACTACTGCAAGTTTCCTAAACCGATAAAAATGACTATAAGTTGCAAACGGTACTATACATTTTGAATAACGGAATAGTGAGCTGGAAATCTTCCAAGCAAGATACTGTTACCGAATAAACAACAAATGCAGGTTATTGCTACAGCTGAGGCGACAATAGAAGCCATTTGGGTCGATAACAAATCTAATTAGATTAGATATAATTCTGTTAGCGGCTGAGCTAGGCGTCAGCGTAGGCTAAAGAATTAATGGTCTCATCAACGATCCAGATATATACTTCGATATTCATCTGATTCGTTCGGATCATACATTGTGGCGATGTGATGATCGAATAAATCGCATCAGATGATAGTCATGCAAATCCGCTGACGAAACATTTTCTCAGCAATTTGAGCCAACCGTACATAGTTCGGGTGTCAGACACTCGAGTGACTGGCTATAGGCCAAGTGGGAGATTGTTGGACAATTATGACCCATAGCATCACTATTTGTATAGATCATAGTGTTGTTGTACAAATTAAGTTTGTCACAAAGGAGATTGCACTCTTATCATTTGTGATTAGATCACCTAGATATATAAATGATAGGAGGTCCCTATGATTTGTTCCTGGATTGAGAATGATATGAGCCAGTATTAGTCCACGAAGGATAAATCATTAAATATCCCTAGTCAGAGCATTGTCGAGATTGGACATCGATAAATGCGTAAAAGACTATATTACACTTGTGCGCGTTGTGAGGGCATAACAACATAGTTCTCATATATTTGGGTATAGGATACTCATGCAAGTGTAATAGGAGGTTGTGTTTTACCGATGGTACGAGAAATAGCTTCGCTCTGGATAGACCCCTCGGAATTCCATTGGTAGTATGACTATGTGTCTTTGGAAGTCCGAAATCAGGATATGTGTATTTGGTCTAAACCTGAGACTTGCACCACTAATACTTGCGACAATCAATATACTTTGGTTGCCGTCGTCCAGGACTTTAACATGTTATGTGTACGCCAATGCTGGGTATATTGAGAATCGTAGTGTGTTGGGTGTGATGTCAAGACGGAAGTATCACTCCAGTCATAGTGGAGATGATGGTCATGTAGGTTACGAAACTTGTTCTTTTATATGCTGCAGCTATCGGGATAAAATGACAAGGTAAGGTTTATCCGATTATAGTGACTAGTTACCAGACATCCGACATGTGCTTCGTACGGGGCAGACACAATTCCAACCCCAGGCCTAGCACATGATCATTCGATACTGGATCGACATACACGATACTACGTATACTACGCCTGATATAGATCCTTTATTCCTGTAAGGATATTTGTGGAGAATTGGGTAGGCATGGCGTTTTGCTAGAAGCCAACCTTGTCTTGTAAATTGGTACAAACGTAGTACGAGGTACTTACGTGTTCGGATAGTCCGACGACCGAATTTACTGCCAATATATCCGGGGATCTCATGGGTCGCTTCCTGAAGATTCACCGATGACGTATGACTCACACACTAAATTAATCTGGGATTAATTAGAAGAGAGAGAAGATTAATCTGGGATTAATAGCGGAGATATTTTATCTGGGATAAAATATCCATTAAAGAGAGATAACGATTAATTTGGAATTAATCGATAAAATAATATATTCGATATATTAAACGAAATTGAATTTCGACGCGGAATTAAAATTAGATTTTAATTAGGGCGAACGAGTTAATTTAGAATTAATTCGTTAGCGACGTGAATAGTGGTTTCGCTAGGCATAATCATTTAATTGTGTCGCTACGGAAAATTCGTTAATTTGGAATTAGCGAACCCGAGCCCGGGATTATTTGCGAGCGCATTCGCATTTTGAATTAGAGTGTGGCACGCAAGTCAAATCAAGCGTCAAATCATTAGTCACATCAAGAGTCAAATCAAATGTCACTTTGAGTGATGTGACAAGTTGTCACTTGATTAAGTGATGTGAGTTGATGTGAATAGTGATGGAAGTGGTTGGCAATTATGGCTTGAATTTTTGTATTTGCTAAATCATTTTATTTGATTTTTTGAAAATGGAATATTGTGTATTAGATACACAAAAATGATAAACAAATACATAACGTCCATCTCTCTCCATATACACACATTTTTGGAGCCAAGAAACACATCTCTCTCTCTCTCGGCATTCACTGCCATTTCTTCACTGGTTTTTGCTAGGCAGAAACCGTGAGCAAGGGAAGCAAGAGTGCTTGGTTTTTGTGGCAAAATCAAGAGAGCTAGCACTCCGAGAGATATGCGAATGTGATAGGGAAGTCCACCCATGAGCCGAGAATCGTTTGACAAAGCTTGGAGCTTGACGAAGATGATCCAAAGCCAAAATCTTGGAGATGGAAAACAGAAACTGCTGTGAACTGTGACAGTGAGCACAAATCAGATTTTGTTCATCGTAGCGTCGCTCAATCGATCGATGTGAGTATTCCGCAACTTCGTTGATTTGTATTCGCACTTATTCATGCATGTTTAATGATCTTGAGACCTTAGCAAACACCAACAGCTTCGTCATAACTTGCGAGATCGTCATTATCAATGACTTGATCATGTTCCTCATCAATATGGAAACCATATCTTTCAGGCTCATGTCTTTCCCTACCAGACCTTCTGAGTTCATAACCTTGTGGTTGTTCCGTCACTGCCATTTTGAGGGGCCTGGGGTTTAGTTCTATGTTAGTTTGTTCTTCTCGTACCTCATCGAGGTCAAGTCTATTCCCACTATATTTCTTGAGAAGGAATTCATTCTCTAGAAATTTAGCATTTCGTGAGACAAATGTTCTTTGCTCATTTGGGACGTAGAACACGTATGCTCTTAAATTCAAGGCATATCCTACAAACTTATATTTAACTGCCATATCATCCAATTTGTTAGTTTGTGTGAGCTTGACATATGTGTCACATCCCCGAACTCTTAGATAACTAAGACTAGGACGTTTCCCAGACCATAACTCATATGGTGTTTGACTAACAGTCTTGGAAGGAACTTGGTTTAGTAGTAGTGTTGCAGTTTCTAAAGAAAGACCCAAAAATGAAAGAGGTAAATCCGTGTCTGGCATCATTGATTGGACCATATCTAATAATTTCCGATTTCTTTTCGGAGACCCCATTATATTGTGGAGTTCGCGGAGGAGTCCACTAGGAAACAATGCCATTTTCTCTCAAGTAATCTTGAAATTCGTTGCTTAAGTATTCACCACATCGGTCAGACCTTAGTGACTTAATACTTTTATTAAGCTGGTTTTCTACTTCAGCTTTGAAGTCTTTGAATTTCTTAAAGGCTTCAGATTTGTACCGCATAAGGTACACATACCCATATCGCGAGTGATCATCGATAAAGGTAATGAAGTAGGAGAATGCACCTCTAGCGGTGACTGACATTGGTCCGCATACATCAGAATGTATGAGTTCTAATGTCTCCGTTGCATGCTTTCCTTTACCTTTGAAGGGTAATTTGGTCATTTTACCAAGTAAACAAAACTCACAAGTTCCATAAGGTTCATATTTGAAGGGTCTGAAATACCCATCCTTATGTAGCTTAGTTAATCTTGTTTCACTGATATGACCTAAGCAATTGTGCCATAGAAGTGATTCATTAAGATTATTCGAGTTAACGTTATATATATTAGAGGTTTAACATTCTTTGTTAGTTTGTAAGACATAGATACCATTATTCAAAATACCATCTCCATATTTTATTTCATTGAAATTAATAGAACATTCATTACAACTTATTAGGCATGAAAAGCCTTTATTACATAGAGAAGAAATTGAAATGATGTTCTTTACTAGAAAAGGTACATAAACACAATCTTCTAAGTCTAAAACTAAACCATTCGGCAAAACTAATGAATAAGTCCACACGCACAATGCAGCCAGTTTTGCTCAATTACCCATGCGTAAGTCAACCTCCCATGACAGAGTCTCCTACTGTTTCTCAGGCCCTGCATATTGTTACCCAAGTGAGTCCCACAACCGGTCTCAAACACCCAAGTATAAGGTTCAGAGTTTTGAGAATATAGTTCAATCATATACAATATACCTGAAGTATTGGGCTTCTTGGCCTCTTAGGCTTCCCTAGCTTCTTTGGCTTTCAAGGATCTGCAATCTTTCTTCCAATGACCCTTTTTTCCACAAAAGAAACATTTCCCATTTCCCTTTTTCTTCTCCACCTTACCATTGGGCTTTAGGTGATCTGGAGCCTTGGCCTTGCCCTTATTTTTCTTCGGGGCCTCGTGGCTTCAGGTCCGTACCCGTAAGCATGACGGAGGTTTTAAGCTCTGGTTTTAAGTCCTTATCTGCTTGCTTTATCAGATTGTGCAATTCTGGTAAAGTAGCTTCTTTATCAGACAGATGAAACTGCATAATAAAGTTAGAGAATTGTTTTGGTAAGGACTGAAGAATTAGATCCTGACATATCTAATGATCCATGATGAACTCGAGGTTGGCCAATTTTTCAATGTGGCCAATCATCTTAAGCACATGTCCACTAACAGATCATTCCTTATACCTTGTTTGGAATAAGGCACATGACACTTGGAACCTCACAGTATGAACAGAAGTTGCATACAACTCCTTCAAGTGAAAGATGATGGTTTGAGCATCCATATCTTCGTGAGCTTTAGGAAGTTCGTCCGACATAGAGCCAACCATTATGGAAACTGCTTGCTCATCATCATCGACGTGTTTCTTCCAAGCATCGAATGTATTTTAGTAAGCATCTTCTTCAGGTTCATAGGGAAACGATCTTTCAAGAACATAGAAAATATTTTCTTGTCGTAAGACAATTTTAAGATTTCTAAACCAGTCATTGTAATTGTCCCCTTTGAGGTTATGCTCATCAAGGATTGAACGAAGTGATACTCTGTTTGCCATTTGAATGTTTTTGAAATATTTTAACCCACCTGTTAAGAGAGAATGTTAAAATTAGGAATATATTTTTCATTAATGTTTCATAATAACATGGGCTTTTAATATTATGAATTTGCTCCCACTCAATTGTTTTAAAGTTTTAAGCAAATCACATCAACCCCAATATGATGGATTTCTTGTGGGCAAGGAACCCATTATCATCATTTCATAACTCCGACTAGGGCCGGTCGTTATAAAATACGATAATTAGGTAGGTTCCGAACCAATTTATGATATAAATCACAATTCCTTGATCATTGGGTTGGGCAATCAAACATGCCATAGCTTATGCTAGTCCTATTGGACACCCAATCATTTGCCACTGAGTTATATGACCACGCCTAAGGGTCGCTGCGTCTTATGACTCAGAAAAGTTAAACCATTATCAATAGTATGATTTAGGGACAAATTGGTATTGGTTAGTCTGGTAAAGCCTAGTCCTGCGAATACGGTTTAAGCCCTTTGGGTCTATACTTTACAATGGGAGGTAAATTTTAGACTTAAATTATTATTGAGGATTTTAGCAAGTTTAAGTGAATAACTGTCAAATGGATTCCTCTATTGAAAATTACCCAGAGGGAGGGTGGAGCGAACTCTCTTAAATACCTTACCTCTTAGGCTTTTATCGCCTTGGTGACAAGAATAAACAATAGATCCTCCAAATTAGTCCAACACTTTAAATATGCTTTAAGGTAAGCTTTGAGTAAATTATTATCTAGATGCCTTCACAGCTTTTCCATTTGGCTATATGTAACATCCCCGATCTGGGAGATGTTACCGACAGGGGATAGCTATATTAACCCCATAAGCCTCTGACTCTCTGACTGTATTCCAATCTGTTCAAATGCAATGTCATGTATATATAAACCATGCTCAATTTGAAATACATTTATTTCTCATATCTATGAATACAAAATACTTTACTTTACATAAATTAACGTATGCTTTTGATTTCTCATACTCTACTAATGCATGCATAAACTTTTACTTTGACACTGACTGAACTCTTAAACTATATGACTCAATGCTGGTGGACTCCTTGCATCAGTATCCGTCCTCCCGAGCTCGTCCTCCAAGAATCTCTACAAAATAATAAAAATTGGAGGGGGGGTTAGATTGTTATACGATCTAAGTGAGTGGACTAAAACTGAAAATTGAAAACTGAAAACTGAAATAAGAACTTGATCTAAAAACCACTGTTTTCAATAAAAAAATCTTTATATGCAAACTTGTTCTGAAAGCTTTATCTTTCTGAAAATTTCTTTGGAAACTCTAGTTTCTGAAAACTGTCTCTAAAATCTGGCTTCTGAAAACTATTTGCTAAAAATCTGGATTTCAAAATCTATGTTTTGAAACTCTGAAAACTGTATGAAATCGGAAAACCGAAATCTTTTCTGAAATCTGTATTTCTGTTTGAAAACCTGGATGTATGAGGGCGTTACGTATCGCCGTCCCCCCATACGCCTAACTGGAGCCAGCAATGCAAATCCATAACTTTGGGGCGTTACGTATCGCTGTCCCCCAATCCACAAACTGGAGTTGGGGGTGCGGATCTATGCTACCACCCAAGCTCAAACTGGGGTCTAGGGGCGTTACGTATTGCCGTCCCCCTAGCCCGTCTGGAGGATCTGAGAGCGTCCCCTCAGTCCTCAACATGTGTACATGCTCTCTATATCCATCAATTACAACTGTATCTCAAATTACATACTGGGGTGAGGTTTTACCTCATGCCCCGAAAACATAAAAATCATGTTTTGAAAACATTTATATTCATAACATAACTTTAAACAGAAATTTCATGAAATAACTGTAATAAATAAATTCTAACGCCCTAAAGCGTAAAATGTAAGTCTGGTATGAAAAACATAATAAATAAAACTGATTAAAGAAAAGAGGTCGACTCATAGTATTCGGCTGAGATGAGTCCCTTCACGGGGTGGAAGGCCGCTGAGAATCTTGAGGCCGATCTACATATATATGAATAAGAATAAATTTGTTAGTTACTACAACGAGAATATTGCCATAGATAAGAATAAACGTGCAATGCATGAATTATCACCCGCGCTGTATTTCTAACACGTTATAGCACCCTATAGAGTTTTTACGAGGTTCGTTTCGCTGTTACGCAAATCATTTTACGCGTCTACAACTCCTACATCAAAAACAGAAAAGTCACTGACAGTGACCTGACTTTGAAAATTCGGCATAAATAGAGGGGATCAGTTATGGAGCTTAATTGTTTTAGAGAATACTCCTCTATGAGTCTACTTTATTCCATTTTTTCCGGATCTCGATTTGGACTCTTAGAATTCAAGATATAAGGCACTTTCCGCACCTTACGCAGCAGAGAACTGGACCAGTTCGCCACTGCTCTAACTCCAACTTCTGAATTTTTCTGCATTTTCATTTTAAGTCTAAAAATTCTGATATTTGAGTATGTGATTTTCGTATGTGTCTAGTTTACTTAAAAATTAACAGTTCATAAAACGGACGCTCGAAACCCCAGTTACAGCCGCTAGAATACGTACCATCTGGGTGGATCGATTTGCGGCAAAACGTCGGTATAACTTCAAACTTTTCCCAAACAAACTTCTTTCACTCCAAACCCATTTCTTTCATTTTCCAACACCTAAATACATGCCATTAAGTGTTCTTTTTAACCTAAATAAATATTTTAAGTCATTGGGGTATTTCCACAGAAACTTTATAAGCAATTATCCCTTTTCCTACATATCATCTACCCTTTCTCTACAAGCATAACCCAATTCTTTAAACAAATGAAATTCATCAACTCTTTCATTGTTCCAAGGCAAGAGAATCACACATGCTTCATTATACAACACCATTCAAGTATTAAATCACCAAACCCACCAATTTTTATCATTCTTACAAAACCAATCACTTCCAAACCACAAACCAAAATCCTATATATCATTCAACACTTCATTAAACATGCTTTATCCTTCCATTAATCAAGAATCAATTTCAATTACACATATAATTCATAATATATTTAAACCCAAAACTCAATATCTTTAAACCCAAATGTCTAATTACCAAATCATCAACCCTTAAACTCATAATCTCATCAATTTGAACTCAAAACATGATATTATCATCATCAAATCATTCATTCCATCAAAAATCAAAAACTCAAGATTTGGGTCATGGATTCTTACCTCCATTTTCTTGATTTCTCTACCCTTTCATTAAGCTTCAAGAATGGCAAGACTCCTTTGCTTCTCCTTCTCCTCTCTTCTTCCTTCTCCTTTCTTCTTCTTCCTTCTCCTTTCTTCTTCTTCCCTCTTCTTCCCTCTCTTTCCCCCTACGGTTTTCTCCTCTCTTTCTCCCTTCAAATTCATTTTTTTTTTTATTTTGAGAAATAGTGAATAGGGTTCTTTTTATAGTAGGACTTAATTGATACAAGAAAGATGTAGAAGTGTCTAGAGAAAAGAAGAAATTTGGTGTTTTAATCATTTAGGTCCGAAATCACTATTCACCCATATTGTGATTTACATTTTTGACCCAGTTCTGGTCCAAATTTGGAAAAATGTTTAACATGAAAGTTGTAGGTCTCGGTCTAAGCTTTGCGACGATATAAAATTTATAAAAATCAGAGATCGTATGAAAAATTTATGCCTAAAATACAATTGGCAGTTTAAAATAAATACAGTACAGTCCCGTCCCGGGACTTCGAGAAATCTAACTCTAGTAATTCCTTTGGTTAAATTAACTTTAGTTTGGAAATTTTTATTAACGTCTTGGTCCCACCCCACTTGTCTCTTTTATAATGTCTTTTATTATAAACAAGTGATTTATATTTATTAGCCTTAAAGGTAATAAATCTCTAAGTTCATCACGGAATAATTACTTAGTTAAGGGATAAGCAATACACTCTCTATTTCTTAGAAAATCTCTAGATGCTTGCACCCTAAAATAATCATGCCAATTCTAATCATATATAGAATCATCAAGCATATGAGTTTTAAAATGTTGGAATTATTTTAGGCATTAAATAACTTTGATTAATATTTAATTATGATATTGCATTTTATTTTATTCAAATAAATTTACTATCACATTTTTCTGCAGACACGTGAAATTTAAATGCGATTCACAACTCAAATCTTAACCAAATCATGCAAAACATGTGCCTAAAATTAAGTTCAGGGTGTTAGCTTTCCAAAGAGTATTTAAACACCCAATTTCGAGTTCAAATGAGTGAGAACTAATCAAAACATAAACGGCGCGCTAATACCACTGTTGGGAAGCGGCCGCGAGTGCGCAGCGGAAAAATAAATAATTAAAATTATGATGCCACTTTCCCTTTGCCCAATACCCTTTTTTTTTTTTTATTCTACAAGCCTAGACATGTTACTATATATTCTAAGCATAAAAATCATAAAACATGCAAAGAACATAAACCTAAACATGCTAACTATCATAAGAACTTTATATAAAATAAAGAAATAAAAAGACTTACTTGAACCGAAGACTCCTCAAGTCCTCACTCTAATCTACAAGCTTTTCTCGAACTCAGCAAACTCTTCCACATTCCATAGAGCCACCCAAGTGTGTGGCCTCCAAAGATGCACACACCAAAGCCAAAACTCAACGGCAATAAGACTTAAGGATCCTCTAAATCAGTGGCTTACTCTTAAACTTAAGAGTTGCTCACTTATATAAACCCAAGATATGAAAGGTTTGGTGCAAAAATTTGTGAAGAATTCTTTGGGTTTATATAGTGCTCCAAAGACAACAAAATTAATTAAGAATGTGATGTGGGATAAAAGCCAATTCAATCTTAGCCATTAGATATTAATTTAGTGGTTTAATGAGATTATAAAACCCTAATAAGTGTTTGGGCCGAATTGGAATTCAAAACAAATAACAAAATTAAATAAAAAAATTACTATTCACGAGGTACTATTCACGTGTTACTATTCACGTGAATAGTTTTTTTTTTTTTTTTTTATCTATTTATTCCAATTCCCAAAGTGCCCTTATCGTCATTCATTAATCCCTAAGCCACTATGGAACCTAATAAATGATCTATTCAATAATTAAACACATTGAACCATTTATGAATAATTCCTACAGCAATCGTATATGCTGTTAAATATGTATTGTGCACAGTTAACCATTAATTTCGACTTTTTAGTGTGTGACCTTTTGGGTTCCCTTCAAGTTTGACATGAAATGAATTGTGATAATTTAATCGAACATAAATTATCATCCGATCAGATGGTCGTTCGATTTCAATGACCAAGGTTGACATCTAGCAACATGCCAAGGCCCTCAAATGAGAAGGAAAGAGATATATATCCGTTATGTATGCGATTTACATATGATACGGTCCATCGCCTCACTGTATCCCCACCTATTGACCTAGGGTACGGAAAGTGTCTACCCATATGGTCAAAGGTATGATGTTGATAGTATCATGAATCGTGCTAACCCAAGAATCTCTCATGATTCTTCTGTTGTGGCCACAGTCTCAAACACTGATCACACATATCAACCCGCGAACTGGAATACTACTTTTATAAGAAAATATTATCTGAGAGAGTGGCGATTCTCTGTTGTATCTTTACAAACTTCATGTGTTTCAACAAATGACCCAATCATACCCTTATGACCAAATCTTTTGAACCGGGGAAGGAGAATGCCAAAGGTATTTGATCCACACATAAGATTGTAAAGACCTCAAGTCTAAGGACTAGTCATATAATCGATACATGAAAGTTCTCACAGACACATGGGATAAACACTCCATATGAAAAATTTCGGCGATCAGTTCGATGGACACGAGAAACTCATGCATCCATGTGATACACTAAGCGGACGGATCTCCGCTAGTAGCCTATGAGATCAGCTACCCCACTTAAGGGCGGATCATATCATCATGCTAGTCTCTCCGCTTTGTGAATGCCCATATTATTCACAAAATTATGACTATGAACATTTAAGAGTAATGATTATCATAAGGCGTGGAAGCCATCGTCTTATTACTCCAAGAGTTTTATTACAGTGTTGATGATTCATATAAGTTATGTAAGACACGTATAATAATGATTGCCATTTTATTAATTAATGAAAATATTACAAATACATGTACATATAGCACATCCACAAGTTGGGTATAGGGCATATCCCTAACAACTTATTGGTCATGTACCCTCATGGTTAGTTCTCCTTTTTGTACGTCAATAATGGTTCGACCTATAGCCAAGAATGGTCTCCCGAAGATGATCGGCACATGTTCATCTTCCTCCATATCGAGGACAATAAAATCTACCGGGAAAATGAATTTGTCAACTTTTACCAGTACATCTTCAACTACACCTCTCGGAAATACGAGCGTTCTATCAGCAAGTTGTAGAGAGACTGAGGTGTGTATTTTTTCTCCAATTTAAAATTTCCTGAAAATAGAAAAGGGCATCAAGTTAACACTTGCACCTAAATCACACAATACCTTACCGAAGTCATGTTCTCATATGGTGCAAGGAACAGTGAAACTGCCAAGATCTTTCAATTTTGGGGGAATTTTCCTCTGAATGATGGCGCTACATTCTTCCGTCAATGCTACTGTCTCGTAATCTCCCAATCTTCTCTTTCGTGAAAGAATGTCTTTCATGAATTTGACATAGCTAGGCATTTGTTCCAACACTTCTGCAAATAGAATGTTGATATGAAGTTTTTTAAAGATCTCCAGGAACTGAGAAAATTGATTGTCTAGTTTATTCTTCTAGAGACGCTGTGGAAAAAGTTGAGGTATAGTGACTCTTTCTCGATCTTTTTCCTTTTCTTCTTTTTCCTCCATTTGTGGAACTGCTTCGCTGCTTTCTTTTGGAACTTCCTCAATACTTGTCTTGACTCCAACATTTTTGTTAATTTCAGTACCATTTTTTAACATTATGGCATAACATTGCTCATTCCCCATGTTTCTTGGATTTGGTTCAGTGTTGCTAGGAAGGTTTCCTGGCGGTCTGTAACTCTGAGCATTAGCTAGTTGTCCAATTTGATTCTCTAGTGCTTTAATAGAAGCAGATTGACTTTGAATTAATGATGCTTGGGATTGAAACAAAGCATCCTACCTAGCTGCTTGAGAGTCATATTTTGCTTCTATCTTTTTTTAAGTGGGTCAGTACTTTTGTTATTCCTGTTTCTTTGTCATACTCCTGGCCTTTGTTATGCTGTTAGAATCAGAGTGGTGGATTGTTCATTTGCCCTGAATTGCTGTTCCATGCGAAATTGGGATGATTCCTCCACCCTGGGTTATAGGTGTTGGAATATTGATTGTTCCTCTGTTTGTTGAAATTGTTGACATAATTCACCGTCTCTTTATGTTGGTTTGGCTCTGGTTCTGGTGCTCTTTCATATGGTGAACTTGTGGATCCAACATTAACCTTCATATTAAGAGTTTCCAGATTTTTGCAAATCATATCTAGCTTGGAATTCAGTGTTGTGTTGGCTCCAACTTCATAAATTCTAGCAATTCGTTAGATTAAGCTCATTTTTGTTGGCCACAAAGAATTGTTATTGGCCAGTTCTTTAATTAGGTCACAGGCTTGATCTTCTCCTTTTGCCATTAGCGCTCCTCCAGCAGCAGCATCAATTATGGTTCTCATTATTCCAGATTGTCCATTATAAAAGGTTTGAACTTGTAGCCATTTTGCAATCTCATTGTGAGGACATTTCCAGAGTAAATCTTTGAATCTTTCCCAAGCTTCGCATAGGGATTATGAACCTTTTTGCACAAAGGATGTGATATCATTCCTTAACTTTGCAGTTCTAGCTGGTGGAAAGTACTTTGCAAGGAATTTGGTGGCTAGAGTGTTCCAAGTTATGATGGAACCTGCTGGTAGTGAATGTAGCCAAGCTTTTGCTATGTCTTTCAAAGAATATGGAAAAACTCACAGTCTCATTGCTTCTTCAGCTGCTCGATTGTAATTGAAAGTACCGCAAACTTCCAGGACGTTGTTGATATGGGCATTAGGATCCTCAGTTGCATTCCCCCCAACTGAACTGATTGCTGAATCATCTGAATGCATGTTTTGATGTCACACATATTTGCTGGTAAGGGAGGAAGTACAATACAGGAAATGAAGCCGTCAACCACCAGAATAGTTCTGTCTCGAATGGGAATTGGTGGTGCAACTTCCAAAGGTTCAGGTTCCATGTTGATTAGTGCATCTTGTCCTTCACCTTTCCTTTCTCAACTGTCTAATGGTTCTTTCAATTTATGGGTCAAGTGGTCAGATTTCAAAGCTTCTGGTTCGTCTCATGTAGTGTCTGAGAACCTGAAACACGAGAAAAATGAAATAAAAAGTAAAAAAAGAAAATTAGATACATGTAAAGGTATCTAACCCCAAAACTAGTAGTGAAAGATAAATAAGTCCCCGGCAACGGCGCCAAAAACTTGATCGGCACGTAATCACACGCGTTTAACGCAAGCGCACGTATCGTTCAAGTAGTATAAAAAGTATCGATCCCACGGGGACTTAAAACCTTTTGTTATCAATTTATGAAGTTAAATGTTTACAAGTATCTAATGGATTGATTGTTTGATTTGTTAGTGACTTCAATTAAATAAATTGCTTGAAAGTAGATTGAAGAAAATTCAAATTTATAAAACTATCCATGGTTGTGAATCCTTCCAATATCTTTTTAAATGATGAAGTGGTTATTTTACATTTGTGTAATATATTGGTTTATTAACCTAGAACACGAAATTATGTAAGAGCCTCTTCCGATGGTCAAATACAAATACCCAGTGTAACCCAATTAATCATATTCCTATTAACCAAGTTATCTGAATTCATTAAGATTAAGTTCCAATTATGGCTACCCCCGCCTGACAGGTATATTCCTATTCTGTAAGGAAATCTATTAAAGGGCTATCTATCCTCAAGGAAGATCGTGGGCTATTGAGTCTAAGATCTTTAACCTAAAATCTCTTTTCAAAGTTCATTTTAAGTTTACCAGTTCAATTTTATTAATGGCCAGTTAATAAAAAGCATTAGGATTAAGGCTCAATAAATAAACCTTTATATTACCCAAACTGTAATTTAACCCTTATAAACCGGTGATATTGGATTTCATCACAACCCCAGATAACTGGCTTAGTTACGACACATATTTACGGGTAGTAAAAAATTAAATAAAAGAAAAGACATAAAGCAAATGCTTGAAATTAAATACTGAAAAGTAAATTGCTGAAAATTAAATTGCTGAAAGTAAATAAAGTAAAGGTACAATAAAAGAAAATATTGGGGTTAGAGGATCCACTTTTATTACTACTATTTTAGGAATCTCCCTTAATATAATATATTAACTTTGCGTGATAATTACCAACCAGCCATATAGGCGGTATCCTGATTATGTCAAATTAATAATTAATTACCAACCGACCAACCAGACAGTATCAATGCTTAGTCAGGTTAAAACCAATTTATAATTAATTACCAACCGACCAATATGGCGGTATCCTCGTTAAGTCAGATTTTAAATAGTTATTATATTATAATTATGGGAGATTAATCTAAATAGCAATAATAAAAGCTTTACCTTTTACCCTAGCAATGGGGAGTTACCTCCTCATTGCTTGAAAAGTAAAAACTGAAAAAGTAAATAAAGGAAAGTACTGTGCGTAAAAGTAAATTACGGAAAGTAAAAACTTAAAAATAAAGAAAAGAAAGTGTGAAAGCGGAAATTAATTACTGAAAACTGTAAATAAATAAACAATATACAATCTTCTTAGTATTCTTAAGGAATTCCTTAGAAGAAAGTATGAATTTACGAATGAAATGGCTTGGTATTTATAGGAAAAACTTTTCCTCCACCAAATCCATTATTAATTGCTCCACTAATTGCTCCACCAAATCCTCCACCAATTACTATCATGTTTGTTGGGAGTTGGACTATTTTATTATTTTTTTTTTTTTTGCTTTGAAAATGACTTTAATAATTACATATAACACACTTATGGATATTTCATCAATTTTGGTCATGAAATATTTAGAATTCGAAATTATTTTGTTCTTAAAAGTTGTATATCTTTGAGTCATCTTTAATCTGGAACTTGAATCAGCTAAATCCGATATCGGAGTAAAAGGTTATGCCCAAAATACGACGGTTGGGCAAAATTGGAATTTCCGAAACTGCACTTCGTTAGAACGCCCTTTCAAGATTCCAATCTCCAAAATTAATATGTCAAGTCCAATTTTTACCCTTATTTGACCCACATTTCGTCCTAAATGATTTCATTGAGTCCTAATATTATTTTATCTGCAAAATAAACTAAAACACATCAAAACGTTCATCAAACCCGAGAAACTAAACAAAATATTAAGTAAACGGGGCGGTAAATATTGATATATTTTCCGCTCATCAGCCCGTTATCATTTTAAAGCGTTCAATCAAATTATTGCGAGGTGTAAACTTGTCCTAGTTGAAAAGGCCCAACAGGTTTACACTTTTGCGATAAGGTGGCTAAATAACTTCAAAGGATAGGGGGCCCAAACACAAGGTGGCCCATCGTCGCTTTGGAAACTTTTGGCCCAATCATCATAAGATACTAACTCGTCTCAGTTTAAGTGGCCCAAAAAGTTCGTATCCTATGATGAGAAGCCCAAATTGATCCAAATGATAATGGACCCAAACACAAGCATATGGGGTAGCTTCTATAGGACACATAACTATGGTTCATATGTGGGCTTACAAAGGTATGAATAAGGCTTTTATCGGTGAAGGGTTGCACACAACTAGGTCTCCCCACTAAAGGGTTCGAGTGACTAAGTGAGCACGCCTTTTTTATACCCTAGGGTACGTGCCAACGAGTGATGGTTATCATCACATAATGATCCACCGCCTTGAGTGAAAGCGACTTCACGATACATGACGCCATCGGGGGTAAGAAGGGTATGCAAAATATATGAGACTTGGTTAACCAAAGCCAAAGCCACAGACACTATAAGGCATTATTTCGGGGCCGATTCTCTATCCCCAGTGGAGTAACCATCTGAAGAAGTGAAACGGGGTTTACCGCTATGCCTATGATGTTCGGTGACCCCGAAACTATTGGGCTCGCAGCCCATAAAGAGTACGGATTAGCCCGTGGGGGACTAAACCGGAGAATAAATGAGTCACCACCCAGTGTGAACTGGGAAAGATTTAAGGCTGCACTCACCTCTCGCAAGGGAAGACCTCAAACCGTTGGGTTCGGAATGGTCATTTACTTATGCCTGTATAATGGACGGGTTCACACAATGGTATAACCAAGTCTTAATACAATTCATACATAAAAGCGAATACAAATGTAAGAACTTACCCAACCAAAATAATAATCAAAATAACGTAGTTCCAAAAACACATTTAATTAAGAAATACTAGATGCGATAACGAAAATTATAATAAATAATCAAAAGCAGGAAAAGCGTCAATAAATAAATAGCAAACAAAAAAGGTGGTTAATCACGCATATATAAGTATTTCCCAAGTGGCACGTGGAGTTGTATCCCAAGTACAGACCGCACTACCGTCCATTCGGATTCGACTACGAAATTTGCGTCTGGGTTTCCATCCGATTTACTGCAAGGGATAATAACATACATAATCATCAATGCAATGTAAACGGACATAAAAAATAGACATGAAAACACATAACAATGCATATGCATATAATCATCAACATGAACAAAAAAATATTAAACAAAATAAAGTCGAAATAATAAAACAACAATAAAAGTAAATAAATAGATAAAAAAAAGGATAAATAACGAAATGTTAAAGAAAGAAAAAATATGACCAGAAATTTGGCCGTCTTTGATGTAGGACTTCGCATACCCGGCTGGATGTATTTTACATCCAGCCAGACATGCAGCATCCGGAATTATAAAAAAAAATATGGTAAGGGTGCCCTCAAGTCTTACCTTTTAAATTGCTTTCTCGTAAGTGCGTTAGGCCGATCACTGGTTCGCTGGTTCGCTATTTCTGGTTGCTGGTTCGCTGTTTCTGGTTTGCTATTTCTGGTTGTTGTTTATGGCTGCTGTTTCGGTGGTTTGTTGTTTCGGTGATTCTGGATTGCTGTTTCTATGGTTTGTTATTTCAGTGGTTCTAGTTTGCTGTTTTGGTGGTTCTGATTTGTTGTTTTGGTGGTTTGATATTTGCTATTTTGGTGGTTTCTGGTCACTATTTTCGCAGTTTTTGCTCACTATTTTCTCTGTTTCCAGTTTGCACGCCGCTGTTTCTGGTTATAATTTTTTTCGTTGTTTTTTCTGGTTTGTTTTTGGCACTGGTTGGTTGTTTTTGGTGATTCCTTGTTGTTTTTTCGGTGATGCTCTAGTTTTTTTTTTCAAGTTGTCGTCCTTTCTCTTTGTGTCAAGATTTGGTCTCTTTCATAATGATTTGAAGAGATCTCCAAATAGGGAAACAAATCATGTTTATTTGGGAAGAATATTATCAAATTATTTTGGGAATAAAATCTCATAAATTTGTTGATGAGGAGATCTCAAATCTTGTTAAATTGGTAAGGATGGGATCCAAAAATCTCATTTAATTGGAAAGTGATTTGATGAAGGTTTTGGGCCATGTGGGGTCTTGGGCCGAGGCTGGGTTACGTCAAGGGCATATGCATGTCTGAGGCTGGGGCTGATGGGCCGAGGCTGAGGCTTGAAACAGAAACTGACTGAGCAAATCCGTGGCTGGCTAGTGAGTCTGAATCCGATGAGAGGCTAATTTTGGAGGTTTTCCTTCCTTCCGGCATTCATTTTTCGCAACTTCTGTAAATTTTCGGGTAGTGCCTCCATACGAGGCTCATCATCGAGCTCATGCAAAAATACAATGTCTACATCCGGATAGTTTTTTTTCCAGTGTCCGACTTTCTGACATTGATGGCACTTATCTTCAGAAGCTGTCTTGGGCTTCACTACCTTAGCCTGCAGAGGAACATTGAAACCTTTCTTCTTCTTTCATTTAGTCTTCTTCCAATTCGACTTGGATTGGGAAGAAGCGGAAAGTGAAGTGGTTTTCGGAAGGCGAGTTATAACTCCGTTCTTTAAATCTTCCTCCGCTGTGAGAAGAATCATATGCAACTCACGGTAAGAGCAGTGAATCCCATTCATGTTAAAGTACATGACGAACTAGCGATATGACGCCGGAAGCGAACCAGGTATGACACTCCGTCCTAGAGTGTCATTGAGAGGGAAGTCAATGCGCCTCAATTACTCGATCAAATCAATCAAATGAAGCACATGTGGGCTCATATCCTGCCCCTCATCAAGTTTAGAATGGAACAGTTCCATTGCAACTATATGAACCACGACCTGTTCCTGGTTCATGAACGATTCACGAAGTTGTGTCATTATGCTATATGCATCGTGCATCTCAAAATATTTCCTCTTCAGTTTAGAAGAAAGAGAACTGAGAATGAATGATTTAACTCTTAAATCATCATCTTTCCATTTACGAAAAATCTCCATCTCTTCAAGCGATGAATCCGGAGATATAGCAAGCGGTAATGGACCCTCCAAAATATATCCCAGCTTTTTGGATCCGAGGACAATCCTCAAATCCATATCCTAATCCACAAAGTTCTCGACGCCATTAAGCTTATTTGTATCAAGCATATAAGCAAAAGGATTGGTCGAAGGTGCCGCCATTGCAAATCTATCAAATAGACAGCGAATCAACGGTTAGCAGAAAAATATATTCATATTATATCATAAGCATTCAATAGATCATGGATTCTTAATCTAAAAATGCCTCTCCCACTATTTCATGCAAAATTGTAATCCCCAAACAGAATACAAAACATGCGATAATCAAATCATAACATAATTGTGAAAGGTGGATCCCATGAATATATTTCGGCTCATAGCCTTGGCACGTTCTCGCCTACATATATTCATTAGGTAGACAACTCATTGTAAATCACTCAATAGTGACTCATAGGTTTTCGTTCCTAGTTGTTTTTCGTTTTGACAGCTTTGATACATTCACAATGAGGCTTACCAAGGTTAAACTTGTCAATGATAAATTCAAGATACTTGTGTAACCTTGACAGCGTTGGCACGTTCAGGATTCTACTTTCACTTGAATTCACCTAATATCAAATATATCTGGTACAGATAAATTTCTACTGGCCATATCCTCACAGCTTTGGCACGTTCTCGGATATATTCGTAGAAAATTTATCGATAAGCGATATTGACAAGACAGACCAAGTAATATGCATCAAATACATATTAAATAAAAACCTTATTTTTAAATAGGGATTTTTCTGCAAAAGATGCATTTACTTTATTTAATCAAATCAAATAAACACATGCATTAAATTAAGCATTAAATTTAAAGGCATAAACATATCGGGTGTCCAGAATCAGACTCGCTCTGATACCATTTTGTTGGGGTTTTATAGGGAATTACCGGGTTTGCGCAGCGGAACGCGGAAAATCAAATTTTTTGATTTCAAAATTTTTTCTTGAATAAATTAAATAAACTTATTTATTTAATTACCCAATACTTCAAATCTGAAATTTTCACCCAAGAAATAAAATTTTCTTTAATTGCCATTTTACCCCTAAATTTTGTAATTTGATCATTTTAGTTCAAAAATTGTCAAATATAATTTTGTATGATTCCAAATCAGTTCTAAAATGATTTCTAACATTTCCAACACATCAAAATACAAATTCCAACGTGATCCTCACTAAAAGCCAAAATTACCGAGAGGGTCCCAAATTTTTCATTAATTGCGATTTGGCCCAATTTTGCTCAAAACAAGTCAAGATAAAATCCAATCAATCCCAAATTTGATATACATCATATACACATCAGAATATGCAATATATACGAAAATCCCAAAAATTGGATTAGGTTTAGAACCCTAATTTCATAAATTACTATAATTGCCCAATTTACACTAAATTGATTTAATTCAATACTTTAATCAATTCTCTAACACACCAAATAAGTCTTACCACTTGAAATAACTTAAGAAAAATTCTAGGTTATAATTGAGTGGAATTAAAACTCTAGAATAGCAACTTGATTACTAATTAATCAAAATAAGCTTAATTACCATATTAAGCTTAATTATTAAACATACATGTTAAACACCTTCAAACAAGTTTCCAATACAATAATTCACATAATTAAATATTAGAGAAAATGCTAAACTACACAAGTTGAAGTATAGAATCATAGAAATAATTTCTTAGTTGAAGAAAGTTGGAAATAACTTACAAAACTCCAAGTTTTTCAAGCTTTTCCCATTTGTTCTTCACTTTTTTCTCTCAATCTTTTACTTAGTGAATTTTAGAAACCTTGTGTGTTAATGAAAAATGAAACAAAAATTACTTATATATTTTTTTGGAAAATGCCGTGAGTTACACAAAATAAATGAATATAAGAAATTCAATTTTTGTTCCATTTCCGTTGGTTTGGTTTACTTGTAACACTTGATAACATTTATCTTAAAGTAAACTTTACAAGTGAGCCAACCAAATCATGACATTTCCTAACTAAAATCTTGACAAAAGATATTTAGTTTTTAATTAATTTAATTATTTATTAATTAAATAATTAAATATAAATATCTTAAATAAATGTAATTTACATTAAATATCTCAAATACATATATTAATGATATATGTCAAATATCATAATTTGACATTTAATTAATGTGTATTTAATAATATCAAATATTAAATACAAATACACATTAATTAGGAAATGACCATTAGGTCCATTCACATGTATTTTTCGTTTAACCGTTAAACGACTTATAAATAATCAGTATTATTCATAAATGTTTCCCTAGTTCTCAACGAGTATATTTCACTAGTGAGACTCTCTAGATTCAGGCATTTCCGTCACGAAATCAAATTTTGTGTCCATAATTTACCCACCCGTAAATTTTGACGAACACTGATAAACTCTCTGAACCATACAGGTCGATGTCACAGCATACGTATAATCCCTCCGTCACAGGTATCCAAATTATTCCAGAGATATAGATGTAAATGTCAAATCTCTATAGTTATAATCACGTCGACGGTTCTATTAGTAATCCCTTAATAACACTTAGAACTAATTTCTACAGTGTACCACGAGCCCATGGATTTAACAGATTGCTAATTTCATATTGAATATCTACGCTTTCTACACAAAACTGACGGATCATTTCTTGATACGAACAATATATCATGAGCATCAGTCCACACCCAACGAACAGACGGAGGTCTGATCTAAATAGATCGGTGACGTGACTGTCATCTAAATGTGGAGGATAACTCATATATCCACTGTGATATCTCAAGTTAAAGAATCAATATGCTCACTCAACCCGAGAAGATTCTTATTGACGTTGGTGTACCATCCATTAAGAATCTTCAGTGATTCGTTCAATATTTATCCGCTATAAACACCTACATGTCTATATGAGTCTCCACGACTCATGGTTCATTGAGAAACCATCGAAATCTAAGATTCCAATATACGACATGTACCAGTCTCAACAGGTTTACTTTACTAACCCAGTAGTGTAAACCTTGACCAGAAACTGTCTAAGAATGACAACGTCATGATACAATTCAATGTCAATTGCAACACTTTTGCAACAGTATCATAACTAATCATTCTAAGGTCTGTTACGTCTTTACCATATAAAAGAGGATGTTATATAAAAAAAATTGTTAATTTTATTCATAATAAAATGTACCTTAGTATTTACAGAGAAATACATAATAAAATTGGCGCTCATAGCACCAACCCTAACATATGCTCTTTCCTTCCTGATCTAGGCCAGGTAGTCTGGACAGTTCCTCTTCCAGTGCCTGATCTTGCTGCAGTTGTGGCATTTGTCTTTAGAAGCCCACTTAGGCTTCACTATCTTACCTTGCGGAGGAACATTGAAATCCTTCTTCTTCTTTGCCTTTATCTTCTTCCCCTTTGACTTGGAGTGGGAAAAAATGGAAAGTGAAGTGGGTTTCAAAAGCATCATATGCAACTCATTGTTGGAGTTCTACGGTCCCGAGGATCGAATAACAAGCAAGAAATAAGTGCGAATACAAATCGAGGAAGTTGCGGAATACTTACATCAATCGGTTGAGCGACGAGGTGGACAACAAAAATTTATTTTCTGCCCCCTTGGTGCATTCGGCAGTGAGCAGTCCCTTGCTCCTCCATTTTCGGTTTTTGATCATCTTCCAAGCTCCAAGCTTTGTCATGGTGATTCCAAGGTCATGGGTGGACTTCCCTATCACCTTCGCATGTCTCTCGGAGTGCTAGATCTTGATGTTTTTGCCACAAAAACATCACACTTTGCTTCCCTTCATCCACGGTTTTCTGCCTAGAAAAAAACAGTGAAGAAATAGCCAAAATGCCGAGAGAGAGAGATGAAGAAATTGGCTCCAATTTTTGTGAACCAAGGAGAGAGAGAGATGAATATGTGTTGTAATATGTTAAGTGTATCTAATACACTTCATTTGATTTAATAAATCAAAATAAAACATATACAAATGATTAAAATAACAATAAATGTCATTCAAGCTTTCAAAAAGCTTTCCATCAACTCACATCACTCATGAATATTGGCATATATACGATATATGTTTCGGACTTGGATGTCCCCCTACTGGATCTAGGAATTGGATTGGATCCAATTGATCTTAGAGATCTACCTAGTTAATTATCATATAATTTGTTGGCCAAAGTCAAGATTGTGTGACATTTAACGGGATCCTAGCCCACTAGGAAACACGATTTCCTGAGTACTCGACAGAGGGTTAGAGGCTCACCGAAAAATAGTGGGAGGCAAGAATTGAATTTGCAATTTTCATTTAATTACTTGCCATACGCGCTCAAAACAAATATCATTCGTCAAATAAATTAAATGTTAGTTGGACTAATATTTAAATTGTTGTTTTATAAAAACAGTTGGACTGTATTCAATCTATTAAATTATAGTTGATTAAATAGTTGGACTATAATAATCATTATAATAAATATTACCTAAATCGTTGATTAAATAGTTGGACTATTAGAATCAAGAAAATTGAAATATTGACATTTAAAACATAATCCTAGGGAAAATGTATTTAAATGGTTTAATTTTCAAATTGGGAATAATTTCATGATGGTCCTGGAAAATAATAAGTTACTTTATTTGATAAAATAACATGTTAAGCCTAAGCCCGGAGTTAAGCAAATAGTAGAGCATAATCTTTGGAAGATTTATGTGATGATAACTTTAGTGCTTAATCCATTAAACTTACCGCAGTAGACTCCTTAATTTCTTTGTCAGAACTAAGGGTTAGATCCTTAAAGTATGATAATGAAATTGAAGGATCTTCATAGATCTATCTTTAGATCTTAGAAGTACTAAATTGCAATAGTAAACTCTTGGAGAGTTAATGGCTCTTCTCAAGGAGACAAAGTCAAAATTTGCAATAAGGCAAGTAGCGCAAGGCACACTTTACTTCAATATTCTATAAACCCGAGGCTTGGCCAAAGACTTCTGGAGTGTTGAAACTGGCAAAGGCAAAATCATTATAATCTTCTAGGAAGATAAAAGACATATCCCAAAATGTCTGCTTAAATTGTGGCAAACGGGATCGCGGAAGCGTGACTGCCTTTTGAACAAAGCAGACATGAAGGAATTGAAGACAGGGCAAAGCTCTGACTTCAAATATGTTTATCATAAAATATGTTCACTACTAGTATTAAAATTAGATTTTAAAAAAACTTAGTGTGATATATAAATATACTGATGTTCAGAATCTGCTATGAGCAGGATACTGACTTCAATTGAGATTTATCTGCAAATCGGAAACGGGACGAAAGTCGCTGTTTTAACCGTAGATACCTAAGTTTAGGAACTACCCTTCGGGTGTGTACCTAAATCTGGAAACTGTTATAATGTAACTAGTTTGACTAGAAACATTATCTTTATATCAGTGTTTAATCCATTGCGGATTGACCTTTATATTCTAGAACACTAAAGTGTTTCATTTTATAAAGATGATATTGAGATAAAACACATTAGATGTGAATAACAGCATTTATATTTTGAATATAAATAAATCTCAAACATATAACGTGACAAACAAATAGCTCAAACTGATTTGATCAGATGAAACTTAATTGTGGCATTATTGTCTGGGACACAATTAAACAAGAATCGTATATCCGTACTTTCGAAGAGTGGGTACTCGGACATATTTGATTCTATTCAAATAAAAGTCTACGAATCTAGTTTATTGGGCAAAATGCCTAAAACACATTTACTTGGTAAAAATGTACTTGCCACCAATCTGTTAGCCCTTGTTCATAGTGAAACAAGTGGGCCCATGTCTAGCTAGGCTAGAGGTGGATATGAATATTTTGTGACCTTTACGGATGTGGCATCGTGTTATGGTTATGTGTTTCTTTTGAAGAACACAAATCAGAGACTCTAGAGTTTTCGACACGAAGTAGACTAACAGATCGGCTAAAGTATTAAACCGTCACGGTAAGACCGTAATGGAAAATACTTAAGCAATAAGTTTCTCAAAATACTTGAAAGAGTATAGTATTCTTTCAATGAGGACTCCTCCCGGAACACGTCAATTTGACGTGTGTCCGATCAGAGTAACCGAATTTTGTTGGACATGATAAGGTTAATCATGAGTCGCTCTGAGCTACCATTTCCTTCAACGGATAAGCATTAACAGTGCAAGAACTTATTTTGAATAAGGTTCCATAAAATCTGTTTGACAGATTTCATATTAGATATGAATATGACAGAAATCGAGTTTCTTATTCCTAATTATTTGGGTATGCTAGGCATATGTTTGGATGATACCAAACTAGAACCCAAATCGGATAAGTGCCATTTGTAGGTTATCCTAGGGATACCAAAGTATTGTACTTATACAACTCACTAGAGAAAAATGTAATTGTTGCTCACCATGCGGTTTTCCTAAGAGGAATACCTATATGCAGTGGTAAGTGGGAGGATAGTAAAACTCGATGAAAATCAGAGTAACATTATTCCTGGCACCAATTCCTTAATGGAACATAAATAGTTCATCAAGGATGAAACTATACCAATAATCTTCGAATACACAAGAACCGCGTAATTCGGAGAGAGTCAGAAAACAACCTGGGGTATGGGTTTCTGATCTCACCTCATAAAGATGTCAATCTTATTGAGGAACACAAACTGACTACGTATGAGGAAGTGATACAAGGTATCGACTCCCTATTATGGCAAAAGTGCCATGAGTCCGAAATGGATTCCATGTATATCAACCAAGTTTAGATACTAGTTGATGTACCGCAAGGCATTGTGCCTATTGGTACTATATCAGTCTTCAAGGAAGACATACATGGATGGCAACATACCAACATAATAAGCTAGGCTTGTTATGAAAAGGTAACGTTATAAACACTGTGTTGATTATGACGAAACCTTTTATCTGTTGCCACGGTAAATCCATTTGGATAATGTTTGCTAATGCTGCATGTTTCATTTATGAAATATGTCAGCTGAACGGGAAAATTGCTTTCCTTAAACGGAAACCTTGTGGAGGATGTTTACAACATCTTGTCGGTTTTGTCATAAGAAACTAGCAAACAAGTTTTGCAGGTTATTCGATCCATGTTTGGATTGAAGCAAGCATAGGTTCTTGGAATTATCATTTTGATGTAATCATAATTGTTTATGATTTAATTCAAAACGAAATGATTCTTGTGTATATAAGGAGGTTAGTGGGAGCGCACTGACAATAGCTATCCTATACAATAATGAAAATATGTCATTTCTGGGAAATGATATTCCCATAAAAACAATCGGCGAAAGCTTGGCTTTCGAGAAAATTGTCCGTAGAATTCTTGGTAGAAACAACATTTATTCAAGGAATAAAGATCTACTGGGTTAGATTCAAAGTTGTTAAAATTCTCCGAGAACTCGTACATTCAAAGTTGTTAAAACTCTCCGAGAACTCGTACATTGAAAAATGTACGCGACCTGGTGTCTCATACGCTTTGAGCATATGGATTTACAAACAGGCCAATCCAAGTGACAGTCACTGGATTGATATTAAGAACATACTTAGTATCTTTAAGAACTAAGGATGTTGTCTTTTACTATGAAGATAGAAAACTTGAAGTGACTGGGATCACTATTGCAAGTTTCCCAAAGCTGATAAAACGACTATAAGTCGTAAACGGTACTATACAGTTTGAATAATGGAATAGTAAGCTGGAAATCTTCCAAGCAAGATATTGTTACCGAATAAACAACAAATACAGATTATTGCTGCAGCTGAGGCAGCAATAGAAGCCATTTGGGTCGATAATAAATCTAATTAGATTAGATATAGTTCTGTTAGCAGCTGAGCTAGGCTACAGCACAGGCTAAAGAATTAACGGTCTCATCAACGATCGAGATATATACTTCAATATTCATCTGATTCGTTCAGATCATACATCGTGGCGATGTGATGATCGAATAAATCGCATCAGATGATAATCATGCAAATCCGCTGATGAAAGACCTTCTCAGCAGTTTGAGCCAACCGTACATAGTTCGGGTGTAAGACACTCGAGTGACTGGCTATAGGCCAAGTGGGAGATTGTTGGACAATTATGACCCATAACATCACTATTTGTACAGATCATGATGTTGTTGTACAAATTAACTATGTGACAAAGGAGATTGCTCTCTTATCATTTCTGATTAGATCACCTAGATATATAAATGATAGGAGGTCCCTATGATTTGTTCCTGGATTGAGAATGATATGAGACAGTATCAGTCCACGAAGGATAAATCATTAAATATCCCTAGTCAGAGTATTATTGAGATTGGACATTGATAAATGCGTAAAAGACTAGTATTACAATTGTGCGCGTTGTGAGGGCATAACGTCATAGTTCTCATATATTTGGGTATATGATACTCATGCAAGTGTAATAGGAGGTTGTATTTTACCGATGGTACGGGAAACAGCTTCGCTCTGGATAGACCCCCTCGGAATTCCATTGGTAGAATGACTATGTGTCTATGGAAGTCCGAAATCAGGGTAGGTGTATTTGGTCTTAACCTGAGAATTGCACCACTAATACTTGCAACAATCAATATATTTTGGTTTTGGTCGTCCAAGGCTTTAACAAGTTCTGTGTACGCCTCTTCTGGGTATATTGAGAATCGTAGTGTGTTGGGTGTGATGTCAAGACGGAAGTATCACTACAGTCATATGGAGATGATGATCGCGTAGGCATAGAGAACTGGTTCTCTAAAGGGTTGCAACCATCGGGATAATATGACTTGGTCATGATTATCCGATAATAAAGAGACTAGTTGCTCGTAATCCGATATATGCTTCATACGGGGCAGACACTGTCCCAGCCCCAGGCTTTGCATGTGATGAACCGATACTGGATCGAAATACGCAATACTATGTATACTATGCCTGATACAGATATTATATTCCTGTAAGGATATTTCTGGAGAATTGGGTAGGCATGGCACTTTGCTAGAAGCTAACCTTGTCTTGTAAATCGGTACAAATGTAGTACGAGGTACTTACGTGTTCGGATAGTCCGACGACCGAATTTACTGCCAACATATCCGGGGATCTCATAGGTCGCTTCCCGAATATTCACCGATGACGTAGGACTCGCACTTTTATTAATCTGGGATTAATTAATGATGAGAGAGAAAATTAATCTGGGATTAATTGCGGAGATATTTTATCTGGGATAAAATATTAATTAAAGAGAGATAACGATTAATTTGGAATTAATCGATAAAATAATATATTCGATATATTATACGAAATTGGATTTCGACGCGGAATTGAAATTAGATTTTAATTCGGGCGAACAAATTATTTTAGAATTAATTAGTTAGTGATGTGAATAGTGATTTCGCGAGGCATAATCATTTAATTACGTCGCAACGGAAAATTTGTTAATTTGGAATTAGCGAACCCGAGCCCGATAGTGTTTGCGAGCGCATTCGCATTTCAAATTCGAGTGCGGCATGCAAGTCACATCAAGCGTCAAATCGCTAGTCACATCTAGTGTCACATCAATCTTCAATCAAGTGATAGATGTCTTTCACTTTGAGTGATTGACACAAGTCACTATTCATTGATTGATGTAGGTTGATGAAAGTTGTTGGAATTAATTGCCTTGACTTTTTTGTATTTGATAAATCAATTATTTGATTTTTTGTAATTGATTATTATGTATTAGATACACAAAACTAAATACAAAAACACACTTCCATCTCTCTCTCTCTTTGACACACGGTTTGGAGCCAATTTCTTCTCCCTCTCTCTCTTGGCAAAACAGCCCATCTTCTTCTGTTTTTTGGTTCACCGAAAATGGCAAGAAGGAACTATGGAATTTTGTGGCAAAATTCCTAAGTGCTAGCACACTCTTGGAGACATACAAAGGTGATAGGGAACTCACTTCATGAGCTAGGAATCAACACAAGCTTGGAGCTTGCATGGAGGACCACCCATGGCCGATTCTTGGAGGAGGAAAACCAGTCACTGCCATGAGCTGTTGGAGGGCAGAAAAATGATTTTTGTCTTCACCGCATCGTCTCAACCACTCATTGTGAGTATTCCGCAACTTCGGGATGTATTCGCATGTTTGTTTTCATTGCTTGATATGATCTTGGGATGCTTAGACAATTCCAACACTCATGGTAAGAGCAGTGAATCTTATTCATGTACATGACAAACTAGCGATATGATGCTTGGAGCGAACCAAGAATGAAACTTCGTCCGAGAGTATCATTCAAAGGGAAATCACTCCACCTCAATTGCTCGATCAAATCGATCAAATGAAGCACATGTGTGCTCAAAACATGTCCGTCATCAAGTTTTGAATGGAACAGTTCCATTGCAACTCTATGAATGAAGACCCTCTTGATTCATGAATGATTCCCAAATTTGTGTCATTATGCTATATGCATCAGTCATCTCAAAATATTACCTTTTTAGTTCTGAAGCTAGTGAACCAGGTATATATGATTTAAGTCTTAAATCATTATCTTTCCATCTCTGGAAAGTCTCAAGTTCCTCTGGTGCTGCATCCTCAGATACAGCAATGGCAGATGACCCTCTAACACAAATACGATTTTCTCAAATCCGAAGGCAATCCTCAAATCCATATCCGAGTTAGCGAAGTTCTCAGCACAAATCTATATACGAGCAAAGGGGTTGTTTGAAGAAGCTGTCATCGTAAATCTATCACATAGCTAGCGAAAATGGTTAACAGATAAAAAATAGTTTCATATAATATCAAAAGCATTAAATAGATCATGGATTTTTAATCTAAAAAATGTCTGTGGGAACACAGAAACTGGGCGACGCATGTTGTTCCGGGCTCGCGACCCGGTTGGGAGTACGGAGTAGCCCGCGGGGGACTAAACCGGGGAATAATAGAGTCGCCACCCGGTGTGAACCGGGAAATTAAGATTTAAGGCCGCACTCACCCCTCGCAAGGGAAGACCTCAAACCATTGGGTTCGGAATGGTCCCTTACTTATGCCACTTGTAATGATATGATTTATGCAATAATTTAATCGAATCTAGCAACATACATTCCCAAGGGTATTCTATTTCACATGCATAAATCAAAAGTTCATCCAAGTTCACATGTAACACATCTTCATATTTGCATACATTCTATTTGCATACAATCTATTTTCAAATTTGCATACAACCTATTTGCATATAATCTATGTCCGAATTTGCATGCATAAAGATAAATTGACATACGAAAAGCATACAATTTCACATTGGTAGACACAGAAGCGCAAACAAATGATGTATATTAAGGAAAGACAATTAGACGCATAACGAAAATAAACAACTGAAGAGGCAATTATGAATACGGAATAGACGTGCAATGACGTGATATGGAATATGATATCTAAGATTGACACACACGTGGGCATTTTTCAAGTGGTACGTGGAATTGTATCCCAAGTACATACCACACTACCGTCCATTCAGAATTGGTTACGGAATTTAGTTCTGGGTTTCCATCCTATATACCGCGAGAAATAATACTCAAATGCTATCATAACATGGATATACGAGAGACAATAAATCAAGCTAAGACAAGGGTAGATGATGCAATCAATAGATGGAAGACGCGGCAAATATCGTGGTAAAGGTAGCCTTTTAGGCTTTTCTTCCCCAAACGGAGAACCTTTTAGTCCAACATAATAAGCCCATGCGCATTTCATTACAATGCGTACAAAAATGAAGATAACTATATGGAACTTCGTAATGCATGCGTAAATAAAGCAATGATGTGCAAAAGGATAAATGACATAGTAAGAAGCGCGGAAAAGCATCGTGGTAAAGGCTTTTAACCCCTTGACTTAGAGGACCTTTAATCCCACTTACTAAGCCCATGCGCAAACAACACAATACATATATAAAAAAAAGTAAAGAAAATGATATCAGACTCCGTGTATCCGATTGAACATATCTCACATCCAATCGAATATACATTATCCGGAGCGGCAAAGCATCGTGGTAAAGGATTTTAACCTCTCAAAATAGAGGACATTTAATCGCACTTACTAAGCCCATACGCTAATAACACGATGCATATAAGAAATAAAGACAACAATATCGGACTTCGTATACCCGATTGAACAAATCTCACATTCAACCGAATATATATTATCTGGCGTGACAAAGCGTCGTGGTAAAGGATTTTAACCTCTCAAAATAGAGGACATTTAATCGCACTTACTAAGCCCATGCGCAAACAACACCATACATATATAAAAAGTAAAGACAATGATATCGGACTTCGTGTATCCGATTGAACATATCTCACATCCAATCGAAAATACATTATCCGGCGCGGAAAAGCATCGTGGTAAAGGATTTTAACCTCTCAAAATAGAGGACCTTTAATCGCACTTACTAAGTCCATACTCTAATAACACGATGCATATAAGAAATAAAGACAACAATATCGGACTTCGTATACCCGATTGAACATATCTCACATTCAACCAGATATACATCATCTGGCGCGGCAAAACATCGTGGTAACGAATTTTAACCTCTCAAAATAGAGGACTTTTAATCGTACTTTCTAAGCACATGCGGAAATCAACTAGCGAATAATAAATAAATCAAAAAAACATAAAACAAAATATGCGACGTTTACTCAAGTGGTACGTGGAGTTGTATCCCGAGTATAGATCATACTACCGTCCATTCGGAATCGGCTATGAAATTTATGTCCGGGTTTCCATCCTATATACCACGAGAGGCGACACATTTTTCATTTTATTCAAGGGCCACAACATACATCATTTTACAATTCATGCATTTTATATCTATTCAACGGCCACAATCATGCACAAATAAACGACTCTCATGCGATAAAAATGAAAAAAACAATTAAAAAGATAGATGGAAATAATAGGAAAAGTACAATCAGGTCTAACCTTTTATATCGACTTTCGGACTCGCGTTTCACGGCCTTCGGAAAGGCTATCACTCCACAACTCTTCCGGTTCACTCGATTAACATCTTAGCTCGTTGTTTTGCTATTTTGGTCACTATTTTCACTCCATTTTGCTGCTGTTTTCTCTGTATTTTCTGGTCACTGTTTCAGGTGTGTTAAGGGACTATTTTGGGTGTTTCGGGGACTGTTTTGGGGTTGATTTAGGGTGTTTTCTGGACTATTTTCAGGGTCAGATTTACTCTCGGTTTATGGCTATGCAGGGACTGGTTATGAAGGCAGTTTATACGTGGATTTGAGGGGCTGCTGAAGGGTCTTTGGCGTTGAAGGTAAGGGGCAGTTTGGGCGAGGGTTGGCTGCTGTGATAAGGAGAGCTGATGCGTGAAGCTGTGACATGTTTGTGAACTATTTAGGCAGTGAGGTGAAGCGGTGAGGACATGGGCGTGTGGCGTGGGTTGTTTTCGTGAGTGGAGTTGCTCTTTGATAGTATGTCACGGCTTTTCTTGTTACGTGGCTAGGGGATTGAAGGGTTTGAGAAGCTGCGTGGCTTTGTTGAAGGCTGAAAGCGTGAAGCTGTGAAGTTATGTGCGTTCAGTGTTTTGTCTTGTTGGGAGGGCGCTGGCAGCTGGTTCGGTTATGGGGAGCTGAGTGATGCCGTGTGAATGATTATAAGAGAGAGAAAATTAATCTAGGATTAATTACGGTAAGAATTTATCTGGTATAAAATTCGATTAAGATAGAGAGAATGATTAATTTGGAATTAATCGATTAAATAATATATTCGATATATTATTTGAAATTAGATTTCAAATCAAAATTAAAATTGGATTTTAATTCGGGCGAATGAATTAATTCGTAAGCGACTTTAGTAATAATATCGCAACGACAAATTCGTTAATTCAGAATTAAACGAACCCGAGCCCGAGCGAAGTTGCGCGTTGAGATTGTTCGACGTAAATTCGGAATTTACAAGTGGTGGGACCCACTTGACTTAGATCACACTTTTGACATGTGATGGAAGTTGTTAGAGGTTGAGTGTAAAACTTGTGTTTCTTGTTTCGTACACTAACCAATCTCAACACACTTTGTAATTTTTTAATAATTTGGAATGACTAATACCAACTTTGAGTTTTCGTAAATGGTATTAGATTTTTTGAAATTCATATACACAAAAATTGAAAAATACTATATCCTCTTCATCTTGCAAAAACCGTGACTTTGCTCCTATCCCTTCATTCAAGGTGTTAGGGAAACCATTCCCAAGAGTTTGGAACACAAGGAGAAGCTTGGATCTCTTCACCAACACAAAAAATTTTGAACTTCATACATCCATCCAACCGAGTAATGTAAGTTTTTCCGCAACTTCTTTAAGTATTCACACGAATCATGACTTAGATGAACCTTGGCATGTTCTAGGAACCCAACAATGGTATCAGAGCCTTGTCTAAGCATGAAATGAACTTAGGGTTTATATACTTTAATTTGGGGTTTTTATGATTTGAGCATGATTTCTTCAAATTTATTGTTTGGTTGAGCTTGGTTGATGATGAATTAAATTTATGCATCTTAATATTTTAGAAAAATTGATTGGATAAATTTTCCCAATTACCTTGCTAAAGACAAAACTTGACCCTAGTGTATATCATGGTGATTTTTGATTTTAGACCATTGGATTTTTTTAAAGTATGATGAGTATATTGATTGTTGATTTAATTAGATTGAATTCAAAATTTGATATAAAATTGTGCATATTGTCGTGAGTGAATAAGCATGATTTAGATTGATTTTGCTTCAATTTGTGTTGGACAAGAGTTGATTAAATTAAAGCATGATTAATTAGATAAATTGCTGTTTTGGAAATATTAATTTAACTAATTAATTGTGGCTAATACACTTTAATTAAGATTAATGGGAAATTTGGAATTTTGTATTAATTAAAATAAGCCTTTAATTTTGAATTGGGCTAAAATTGTTGTATTTGGGCTTAATGGGCTTGGTTGGGCCAAGTTGGTTTAGGACAATTGGATTGGATCCAAATTGGGCCTAAAACCATTCCATTAAGTCTAAATAGAGTAATTGGGCCTTTAAAAATTTAATTGGGCCTAATGGGCCAAAATTAATTTTACGGCAAATGGTGATTCCTTATTGGGCTTTGGTTGCCAAAGTCCATGCCTTAAGAATTAATTAAAAGCTCATTGGACTTTAATTAAATTAACATTGGATGTTAATTGGGCCTTTGAGACCCATTTAGATTGGATTTAGAATCTAAGTCTAAAAGGCACTAAAATAAGTGTAATTATTTAATTTGGAATTAAATTAGAATTAGTATTGAATACAAATTAAATTGGATTTAAAATTATAGTTCGATATAATTCAAGAATACGCACTTTGAGTACTTATTCTTAAACGAGTTGGACTCGCGCAAATCAAATCGTTGTTTGAACATTGGATGGTCATTAATTCAAAGATTAATTAATTGGATTAGATTGATTGAATAACATGCTTTGTGTGAATACATATATGTATTGTATGAATAATGTATATCGGATGGATATTAGATGGGTAAGGGAAATTTTAGAAATTGTTGTAATAAATTTAGAATTTATTAAATTTGACCTGCGTGTCCAGCCTTATATCTCTTGACTCTTTGTACTTCTCTTCGCACCAATTCCCCTCAATGTAAATAAGGTTTCTTTATTGTATTATGTAATTGGGTAGAAGTTAGAATAGTGCTAGCCGGGGAGAGGAAATGGAGAGATTTATTCTAGGAACAATTTGTTAAATATCCATCCGCATATCGTTATTATTTATTTCGCGCCTTATTATGCTTTTAGAATGCATGCTTAAGGGTATATGATGAGACCTAATCAAAGATAATAAATTGGTTGCCAATTTACGTGAAAAATCCTCAAACAAATATTAAGCGAATTCTTTCCATTGAGTAGTTCTCTTTCAAGATCCAAGATTGGCATTGGTTTGTTGGCCAAAGTCAAGATTAATGTCCATCGCAGATGTGTTTGAACCACAAAATCTTTGTTCCATATCGCATGTCTTAGGCAAGTTGTGACTTGTTGGCCAAAGTCAAGGTCACTTCTTGTTAATCGACGTGGATTACGAAGCTTTCCCACTGTCAATGAGTCCCGCTTAACTTGAATCATTAAGCTTGTTAAGCGAAAGCCAAGGCTTAGTTGATTCAGAGGAAAATGTTAGGAAATATATTGGATATATTGGCATATTTATTGTATATATATTTCGGACTTGGAGGTCCACCTACCGGATCTAGGAATTGGATGAGATCCAATTGATTTTAGAGATCTACCTAGTTAAATATCATACAGCTTGTTGGCCAAAGTCAAGGTTGTGTGTTATTTAACGGGTTCATAGCCCACTAGGAAACTAGATTTCCCGAGTACTCAACAGAGGGTTAGAGTCTCACCGAAAAATAGTGGGAGGCCAATATTGAATTTACAATTTCGTTCAAATACGCGCTTTCAAATTATTTTCGTCATTTTATATATTTATTAGTTGGACTAATATTTTATTATTTTTTATTGTAACAGTTGGATTGTACCCAAAATCGTTAATTGAATAGTTAGACTATGGCAATTAAGATGGTTGGAAAGATCAACGTTAGGGACATTATCATGGGCGAAAATATCTTTAATGGTGCAAACTTTCCTGACTGGGATATGAACCTCAGGATTGTCCTGGGGGCCGAGAAAATGCTCTATACGATAGAGAGACCTCTCGAGCCTAAGCCCGGAATTGAGCAACCTCTTGAGCTTAAGTTTTGGAAGACTCACAGTAACGATAACTCAACTGCTCAATCCATCATGCTCGCTGCAATGACCCCTCAATTTCATCGCCAGAACAATGGATTGGATCTCTATACCATGATGGAAAAATTGAAGGACCTTCACCGATCTAACCTTAGATCGCAAAGGTATGAATTGCAGAAAAAGCTCTTTCACTCTCTCGAATGTCAGAGGGTACATCTGTCGAGCACCATGTGTCGTAGATGATTGCTGACATCGAACAGCTGGGTCAGCTATGCATAACCTTTGAGGCTGAGACTTTCATAGATTTGATCTTACAGTCTCTTCCTGACAGCTGGAGTGGGTTCATCATGAACTATAATATGATGAACCAAGATCATACTCTTGGAGAGTTGATGGCAATGCTGCGAGAAGCAGAAAAAGAGCTTTTGAAGGGTAAAAAATGTGAGGCATACTTCGCTTCGACATCTCAGTCTACCAAGGCTTGGCCAAAAGCTACTTGAGGCGTGAAGAAGAAGAAGAAGAAGAGAAAGGGCAAGGCTAAATCATCAAAGTCTTCTGGGAAGGCAAAAGACAAATCCTAAGATGTCTGCCTGCAGTGTGGCAAACGGGGTCACTGGAAACGTGACTGCCGTGAGTACAAGGCGCACATGAAGGAAGTGAAGGCGGGCAAGGCTCTGGCTTCAGGTATGTTTATTATAGAGATAAACATGTCTACTTATAATTTAAAAATTGGATTTTTGATTCTGGTTGTGGTACTCATATATGTACTGATGTGTAGGATCTGCATATTAGCAGGAGACTGACTTCAGGAGAGATCGACCTCCGAGTTGGAAAATGGACTAGAGTCGCCGTTTTGGTTGTTGGGACCTATATTTTGGAACTTCCCTCGGGGCATGTACTTAATTTATCAAACTACTATTATGTACCTAGTTTGACTAGAAACATTTCTTGGACAGTTATGACCCATAGCGTCACTGTTTTGTAAAAGACATTGTGTTTTTGTACAAAATTAACTATGTAGTAATGAAATTGCCTTTTACCGTTTTGTAATTTATTTACTTTCATATATAAATAGTAAAAGTCCATATGATTAGTTCCGGATTGAGATGATATGAGACAGTATCAATCCATAAAGGTTTAATCATTAAATATCCATAGTCGTAGTATTATCGAGATTGGACATCGATAATGCGGAATAGACTAGTATTGCACTTGTGCGCATTGTGAGGGCATAACTGCATAGTTCTCATATATTTAAGTATGGGATACTTATGCAAGTGCGATAGGAGGTTGTGTTTTGCCGATGGTACGGAAAACAGCTTTGCTCTGGATAGACCCCGCAGAATCCCATTGGTAGTATGTATATGTGTCTATGGGAGTCCGCTTCAGGGTAGGTGTATTTGGTCTTAACTTGAGACTTGCATCGCTAGTACTTGCGACAATCGGTAAACTTTGGTTTTGGTCATCCAGGACTTTAACAGGTTATGTGTACGCCTCTTCTTGGTTTATTGAGAATCGTAGTGTATTGGATGTGATGTCAAGACAGAAGTATCACTTCAGACATATGGAGATGATGATCACTTAGGGATTCAGAACTGGTTCTCTATAGTGTTGCAACCATCGGGATAATATGACAAGGTCATGATTATCCAATTCAAAGAGACTAGTTGTTTGATATCCGATATGTGCTTCGTACGGGGCAGACACTATTCCAGCCGCAGGCCTCGCATGTGACATCCGATACTGGATCGCAATACACAATACTACGGTATACTACGCCTAATAAAGATTGTATATTCCAGTAAGAATATTTCTGGAGAATTGGGTAGGCATGGCGCTTTGCTAGAAGCCAACCTTGTCTCGTAAATCGGTAAAACCGTAGTACGAGGTACGTACGTGTTCGGATAGTCCGACGAGTGTTTACTGCCAACATATCCAGGGATCTCTTGGGTCGCTTCCCGAAGATTCACCAATGACGTATGATTCTAGCTAAATTAATCTGGGATTAATTGCGGAGAGACTTTATCTTGTATAAAGTACTATCTGAAGAGAGAGAAAGATTAATTTGGAATTAATCATTAAAATAATTTATTCGATATATTATTCGGAATTAGATTTCGATGTGGAATTAAAATTAAATTTTAATTCGGTCGAACGAGTTAATTTATAGTTAATTCGTTAGCGATGTGAATAGTAATTTCGCTAGGCATAATTATTTAATTAAATTCGATTTAAATTACGTCGCGACGGAAGTTCGTTAATTCAGAATTAGCGAACCCGAGCCCGGGAGTGTTTGCGAGCCCACTCGTATTCGGAATCGAGTGGGGCCCACATGTCACATCAACCATCACATCACTAGTCAACTAATTCACTTTAGCTTGATGGGTTTTGGTGGGTTGGTTAAAGAGTGTAAAACACTCCAAGTCAAAGTAAGGTGAATGACTTATACCAACCAAGGTTTGGTATATCATTAACAATTGTTTTTGAAAAAATTAATATTGATTTTGGAAATCAAATCTTCATCTTCTCATCTCTCTCCCATTACTGAAACTGTGACAATTGTCTATCAGAAGGCATGTCTGTTGAATCCCATGTGGTACAGATGATTGCTGACATATATGAGCTGGCTAAGATGGGGATAGTCTTAAAGGCTGAGATTACCATAGATATAATCTTGCAATCTCTCCCCGACACTTGGAAATAGTTCATCATAAGCTATAACCTGATGAACACTAATGATACTCTTGGAGAGTTGTTGTCAATTCTCAAGGAAGCTGAAAGGGAGATGCTTAATGGCAACAAGCGCGAGGCACACTTTGCTTTAACATCTCAGACACCGAGGGCTTGGCCCAAGGCGACTGGAGGTGTGAAGAAAAAGAAGCATAAAAGAAAGGGCAAGGCCAAATCGTCAAAGGCGTTTGGGAAGCCTAAGGACAAATCTCAGGATGTTTGCCTCCAGTACGGCAAGTGGAGTCACTGGAAGCGTGACTGCCGCGATTACAAGGCGCTCCAGAAGGAGATAAAGGCGGGCAAGGCACCGGCCTCAGGTATGTTTGTTATTGAAATAAACATGACTACTTCTAGTTTTAAAAATTGGATTTTTGATTCTGGTTGTGGTACTCATATATGTACGGATGTGCAGGATCTGCGGATTAGCAGGAGACTGGCCTCAGGGGATATTGATCTACGCATCGGAAATGGGGCACCCGTCGCCGTTTTGGCCGTTGGCACTTTTGTTTTGGAACTGCCTTTGGGGCATGTACTTGAACTTAATGATTGTTATTATGTACCTAGTTTGACTAGGAATATTATTTCTATATCTATATTAACTCAATGTGGGTATATTTTTGTATTTCGAAACACTGGGTGTTACTTATATAAAAATGATGTAGAAATTTGCACTGCTGTTGCAAATAATGGTCTTTATATTTTGAATATAAATCTATCTCCAACATATAATATAACAAACAAAAGGCTCAAAATGAGTAACAAAGATGAAACTTATATGTGGCACTGTCGTCTAGGACACATAAACAAGACTCGCATATCCACACTTTCGAAGAGTGGGTACTTGGACGGATTTGATCCAAATTCATATGACGTCTGTGAATCTTGCTTATTAGGCAAAATGCCTAAATCACCTTTTAGTGGTAAAGGTGAACGCGCCACTGAACTGTTATTCCTCGTTCATAGTGACGTATGTGGGCCCATGTCTAGCCAGGCTAGAGGTGGATACGAATACTTCGTAACCTTTACGGATGATGAATCACGTTATGGTTATGTGTATCTGATGAGACACAAGTCGGAAACTTTTGAGAAATTCAAAGAGTTTCGACATGAAGTTGAAAAACAGACCGGCAAGAGTATAAAGACATTACGGTCGGACCGTGGTGGCGAATATTTAAGCAATGAGTTTCTAGATTACTTGAAAGAATATGGTATTCTTTCACAGTGGACTCCTCCAGGAACACCACAATTAAACGGTGTGTCCGAATGGAGAAACCAAACTTTGTTGGACATGGTTAGGTCTATGATGAGTCGTACTGAGCTACCTATTTCCTTATGGGGATATGCATTCAACAGTACAATTCTTATTTTGAATAAGGTTCCGTCAAAGTCTGTACAATAGACACCATATGAGATATGGACAGGAAAGAAACTGGGTTTCTCATTCCTGAAGATTTGGGGATGCTGGGCATACGTCAAACGTTTGGAAGGTACCAAACTTTAGCCCAAATCGGATAAATGCCTATTCGTAGGATATCCTAGGGAACCAAAGGATATTACTTCTATCACCCACGAGAGAACAATGTATTTGTTCCTCTACATGCGGTTTTCCTTGAGAAGGAATTCCTAAATGCAGTGGTGAGTGGGAGGAAAGTAGAACTCGATGAACATCAGAGTGATACTGTTCCTGGCATAGAATATTCAACGGAACAAGAACAGTCCATAAGGGATGAGACTGTACCATAATCTTATATTACACAATGACCGCGTAGGTCGGAGAGAGTCAGGAAACAACCTGAGAGGTATGGGTTTCTGATCTCACCTCATGTAGATATTAATCTTATTGAGGATAACGAACCGGCTACGTATGGGGAAGCGATACAAGATATCGATTCCGCTTTATGGCAAGAGGCCATGAAGTCCGAAATGGATTCCATGTACACCAACCAAGTTTGGACACTGGTTGATGCACCAGAAGGCGTAAAGCCAATTGGATGCAAATGGGTCTTCAAGAAGAAGACTGACATGGATGGCAACGTACAAACGTACAAAGCTAGGCTTGTAGCGAAGGGGTATCGTCAACGACATGGTGTCGATTATGATGAAACTTTCTCACCCGTTGCCATGATTAAATCCATTCGGATAATGCTTGCTATTGCTGCATATTTCTATTACGAGATATGGCAGATGGACATCAAAACCGCTTTCCTTAACGGAAACTATTTATGGACTGAAGCAAGCATCGCGGTCATGGAACCAATGTTTTGATGAGATCATAAAAGAATATGATTTCATTCAAAACGAAGAAGATCCTTGTGTATACAAGAAGGTTAGTGGGAGAGCACTGACTTTTATTATCCTTTATGTTGACGATGTATTGCTTATAGGCAATGAAATTCCCATGCTAACGTCGGTGAAAGCTTGGCTTTCATTGAAATTCTCCATGAAAGATCTGGGAGAAGCAGCCTTTATTCTGGGAATAAAGATCTACCGTGATAGATCTAGAAAGCTGCTTGGACTCTCCCAGAGCACATACATTGACAAAGTGTTGAAGAGATTCAACATAGATCAGTCCAAGAGGGGACTGTTGCCAGTGTCACATGGCATCTATCTATCTAAGGGCATGTGTCCTAAAACTCAATATGAGAGAGACAACATGAGTCGGATACCGTTCGCCTCGGTAGTCGGATCGATCATGTATGACATGATATGTACGCGACCTGATGTCTCATATGCTTTGAGCATGTGTAGTCGCTATCAGGCCGATCCAGGTGAAGGTCACTGGATGGCGGTTAAGAATATCCTAAAGTATCTTAGACGAACTAATGATGCTTTCTTAATCTATGAAGATGGAGAACTTGAGGTAACTGGGTATACCGATGCAAGTTTCCAAACCGACAAATACGACTGCAAGTCACAATCCAGGTACATATTTTGTTTGAATAACGGAGCAGTGAGCTGAAATCTTCAAAGCAAGAGACTGCTGCTGATTCAGCAACAGAAACAGAGTACATTGCTGCAGGTGAAGCATCAAAGGAAGCAGTTTGGATCCGAAAATTCATAATTGGATTAGGAGTAGTTCCGTTAGTAACTGAGCCCGTTCTATTGTATCGTGACAATAACGGAGCTATAGCGCAGGCTAAGGAACCGCGGTCTCATCAACGATCCAAGCATGTTCTTCGACGTTTCCATATGATTCGTGAGATCATACATCGTGGGGATGTGAAGGTCGAGAAGGTCGCATCAGATGACAACATGGCAGATCCGCTGACGAAAGTTATTCCTCATCCAAAGTTTGAGCGACATGTACATAGTTCAGGTATTAGATGCTTGAGTGAATAGCTATAGGCCAAGTGGGAGATTGTTAGACAGTTATGACCCATAGCGTCACTGTTTTGTAAAAGACATTGTGTTTTTGTACAAAATTAACTATGTAGTAAGGAAATTGCCTTTTACCCTTTTGTAATTTATTTACTTTCATATATAAATGGTAAAAGTCCATATGATTAGTTCCGGATTGAGATGATACGAGACAGTATCAATCCATAAAGGTTTAATCATTAAATATCCCTAGTCGTAGTATTATCGAGATTGGACATCGATAATACGGAATAGACTAGTATTGCACTTGTGCGCGTTGTGAGGGGATAACGACATAGTTCTCATATATTTAAGTATAGGATACTTATGCAAGTGCGATAGAAGGTTGTGTTTTGCCGATGGTACGGAAAATAACTTCGCTCTGGATAGACCTCGCAGAATCCCATTGGTAGTATGTATATGTGTCTATGGGAGTCCGCTTCAAGGTAGGTGTATTTGGTCTTAACCTGAGACTTGCATCGCTAATACTTGCGACAATCAGTACGCTTTGGTTTTGGTCGTCCGGGACTTTAACAGGTTCTATGTACGCCTCTTCTGGGTTTATTGAGAATCGTAGTGTATTGGATGTGATGTCAAAACGGAAGTATCACATCAGACATATGGAGATGATGATCACGTATGGATTCAGAACAGGTTCTCTATAGTGTTGCAACCATCGGGATAATATGACAAGGTCATGATTATCCGATTCAAATAGACTAGTTGCTTGATATCCGATATGTGCTTCGTACGGGACAGACACTATTCCAGCCCTAGGCCTCACATGTGACATCTGATACTGGATCGCAATACACAATACTACGGTATACTATGCCTGATAAAGATCGTATATTCCAGTAAGAATATTTCTGGAGAATTGGGTAGGCATGGCGCTTTGCTAGAAGCCAACATTGTCCCTTAAATCGGTAAAAACGTAGTACGATGTACGTACGTGTTCCGATAGGCCGACGACCGTATTTACAGCCAACATATCCAAGGATCTCTTGGGTCGCTTCCCGAAGATTCACCAATGACGTATGATTCGAGCTAAATTAATCTGGGATTAATTGCGGAGAGACTTTATCTTGGATAAAGTACTATTTGAAGAGAGAGAAAGATTAATTTGGAATTAATCAATAAAATAATATATTCGATATATTATTCGGAATTAGATTTCGGCGCGAAATTAAAATTAGATTTTAATTCGGGCGAACGAGTTAATTTAGAATTAATTCGTTAGCGACGTGAATAGTAATTTTGCTTGGCACAATTATTTAATTAAATTCGATTTAAATTACGTCGCGATGGAAGTTCGTTAATTCGAAATTAGCGAACCCGAGCCCGGGAGTGTTTGTGGGCCCACTCGCATTCAGAATCGAGTGGGGCCCACATGTCACATCAACCATCACATCACTAGTCAACTAATTCACTTTAGCTTGATGGGTTTTGGTGGGTTGGTTAAAGAGTGTAAAACACTCCAAGTCAAAGTAAGGTGAATGACTTATACCAACCAAGGTTTGGTATATCATTAACAATTGTTTTTGAAATAATTAATATTGATTTTGGAAATCAAATCTTCATCTTCTCCTCTCTCTCCCATTACCGAAACTGTGACAATTGTCTGTCAGAAGGCATGTCTGTTGAATCCCATGTGGTACAGATGATTGCTGACATAGATGAGCTGGCCAAGATGGGGATAGTCTTAGAGGCTGAAATTACCATAGATATAATCTTGCAATCTCTCCCCGACACTTGGAAATAGTTCATCATAAGCTATAACCTGATGAACACTAATGATACTCTTGGTGAGTTGTTGTCAATTCTCCAGGAAGTTGAAAGGGAGATGCTTAATGGCAACAAGTGCGAGGCACACTTTGCTTCAACATCTCAGACACCGAGGGCTTGGCCCAAGGTGACTGGAGGTGTGAAGAAAAAGAAGCATAAAAGAAAGGGCAAGGCCAAATCGTCAAAGCCGTTTGGGAAGCCTAAGGACAAATCTCAGGATATTTGCCTCCAATGCAGCAAGCGGGGTCACTGGAAGCGTGACTGCCGCGAGTACAAGGCGCTCCAGAAGGAGATAAAGGCGGGCAAGGCACCGGCCTCAGGTATGTTTGTTATTGAAATAAACATGACTACTTCTAGTTTTAAAAATTGGATTTTTGATTCTGGTTGTGGTACTCATATATGTACTGATGTGCAGGATCTGGGGATTAGCAGGAGACTGGCCTCAGGGGATATTGATCTACGCGTCGGAAATGGAGCACCAGTTGCCGTTTTGGCCGTTGGCACTTTTGTTTTGGAACTGCCTTCGGGGCATGTACTTGAACTTAATGACTGTTATTATGTACCTAGTTTGACTAGGAATATTATTTCTGTATCTATATTAACTCAATGTGTGTATATTTTTGTATTTCGAAACACTAGGTGTTACTTATATAAAAATGATGTAGAAATTTGCACTGCTGTTGCAAATAATGGTCTTTATATTTTGAATATAAATCTATCTCCAACATATAATATAACAAACAAAAGGCTCAAAATGAGTAACAAAGATAAAACTTATATGTGGCACTGTCGTCTAGGACACATAAACAAGACTCGCATATCCACACTTTCGAAGAGTGGGTACTTGGACGGATTTGATCCAAATTCATATGACGTCTGTGAATCTTTCTTATTAGGCAAAATGCCTAAATCACCTTTTAGCGGTAAAGGTGAACGCGCCACTGAACTGTTATTCCTCGTTCATAGTGACGTATGTGGGCCCATGTCTAGCCAGGCTAGAGGTGGATATGAATACTTCGTAACCTTTACGGATGATGCATCACGTTACGGTTATGTGTATCTGATGAGACACAAGTCGGAAACTTTTGAGAAATTCAAAGAGTTTCGACATGAAGTTGAAAAACAGACCGGCAAGAGTATAAAGACATTACGGTCGGACCGTGGTGGCGAATACTTAAGCATTGAGTTTCTAGATTACTTGAAAGAATATGGTATTCTTTCACAGTGGACTCCTCCAGGAACACCGCAATTAAACGGTGTGTCCGAATGGAGAAACCGAACTTTGTTGGACATGGTTAGGTCTATGATGAGTCGTACTGAGCTACCTATTTCCTTATGGGGATATGCATTCAACAGTACAATTCTTATTTTGAATAAGGTTCCGTCAAAGTCTGTACAACAGACACCATATGAGATGTGGACAGGAAAGAAACTGGGTTTCTCATTCCTGAAGATTTGGGGATGCTGGGCATACGTCAAACGTTTGGAAGGTACCAAACTTTATCCCAAATCGGATAAATGCCTATTCGTAGGATATCCTAGGGAACCAAAGGATATTACTTCTATCACCCACGAGAGAACAAAGTATTTGTTGCTCTACATGTTGTTTTCCTTGAGAAGGAATTCCTAAATGCAGTGGTGAGTGGGAGGAAAGTAGAACTCGATGAAAATCGGAGTGATACTGTTCCTGGCATAGAATATTCAACGGAACAAGAACAGTCCATCAGGGATGAGACTGTACCATAATCTTATATTACACAATGACCGCGTATGTCGGAGAGAGTCAGGAAACAACCTGAGAGGTATGGGTTTCTAATCTCACCTCATGTAGATATTAATCTTATTGAGGATAACGAACCGGCTACGTATAAGGAAGCGATACAAGATATCGATTCCGCTTTATGGCAAGAGGCCATGAAGTCCGAAATGGATTCCATGTACACCAACCAAGTTTGGACACTGGTTGATGCACCAGAAGGCGTAAAGCCTATTGGATGCAAATGGGTCTTCAAGAAGAAGACTGACATGGATGGCAACGTACAAACGTACAAAGCTAGGCTTGTAGCGAAGGGGTATCGTCAACGACATGGTGTCGATTATGATGAAACTTTCTCACCCGTTTCAATGATTAAATCCATTCGGATAATGCTTGCTATTGCTGCATATTTCGATTACAAGATATGGCAGATGGACATTAAAACCGCTTTCCTTAACGGAAACTATTTATGGACTGAAGCAAGTATCGCGGTCATGAAACCAAAGTTTTGATGAGATCATAAAAGAATATGATTTCATTCAAAATAAAGAAGATCCTTGTGTATACAAGAAGGTTAGTGGGAGAGAATTGACTTTTATTATCCTTTATGTTGACGATGTATTGCTTATAGGCAATGAAATTCCCATGCTAACGTCGGTGAAAGCTTGGCTTTCATTGAAATTCTCCATGAAAGATCTGGGAGAAGCAGCCTTTATTCTGGGAATAAAGATCTACCGTGATAGATCTAGAAAGCTGCTTGGACTCTCCCAGAGCACATACATTGATAAAGTGTTGAAGAGATTCAACATAGATCAGTCCAAGAGGGGACTGTTGCCAGTGTCACATGGCGTCTATCTATCTAACGGCATGTGTCCTAAAACTCAATATGAGAGAGACAACATGAGTCGGATACCATTCGCCTCGGTAGTCGGATCGATCATGTATGCCATGATATGTACGCGACCTGATGTCTCATATGCTTTGAGCATGTGTAGTCGCTATCAGGCCCATCCAGGTGAAGGTCACTGGATGGCGGTTAAGAATATCCTAAAGTATCTTAGACGAACTAAGGATGCTTTCTTAATCTATGAAGATGGAGAACTTGAGGTAACTGGGTATACCGATGCAAGTTTCCAAACCGAAAAATATGACTGCAAGTCACAATCCAGGTACATATTTTGTTTGAATAACGGAGCAGTGAGCTGGAAATCTTCAAAGCAAGAGACTGTTGCTGATTCAGCAACAGAAGCGGAGTACATTGCTGCAGCTGAAGCATCAAAGGAAGCAGTTTGGATCCGAAAATTCATAATTGGATTAGGAGTAGTTCCGTTAGCAACTGAGCCCGTTCCATTGTATCGTGAAAATAACGGAGCTATAGCGCAGGCTAAGGAACCGCGGTCTCATCAACGATCCAAGCATGTTCTTCGACGTTTCCATCTGATTCGTGAGGTCATACATCGTGGGGATATGAAGGTCGAGAAGGTCACATCAGATGACAACATGGCAGATCCGCTGACGAAAGTTATTCCTCATCCAAAGTTTGAGCGACATGTACATAGTTCAGGTATTAGATGCTTGAGTGAATGGCTATAGGCCAAGTGGGAGATTGTTAGATAGTTATGACCCATAGCGTCACTGTTTTGTAAAAGACATTGTGTTTTTGTACAAAATTAACTATGTAGTAAGGAAATTGCCTTTTACCGTTTTGTAATTTATTTACTTTCATATATAAATGGTAAAAGTCCATATGATTAGTTCCGGATTGAGATGATACGAGACAGTATCAATCCATAAAGGTTTAATCATTAAATATCCCTAGTCGTAGTATTATCGAAATTGGACATCGATAATACGGAATAGACTAGTTTTGCACTTGTGCGCATTGTGAGGGGATAACGACATAGTTCTCAGATATTTAAGTATAGGATACTTATGCAAGTGCGATAGAAGGTTGTGTTTTGCCGATAGTACAGAAAATAGCTTCGCTCTGGATAGACCCCGCAGAATCCCATTGGTAGTATGTATATGTGTCTATGGGAGTCCGCTTCAGGGTTGGTGTATTTGGTCTTAACCTGAGACTTGCATCGCTAGTACTTGCGACAATCAGTAGGCTTTGGTTTTGGCCGTCCGGGACTTTAACAGGTTCTATGTACGCCTCTTCTGGGTTTATTGAGAATCGTAGTGTATTGGATGTGATGTCAAAACGGAAGTATCACTTCAGACATATGGAGATGATGATCACGTATGGATTCAGAACAGGTTCTCTATAGTGTTGCAACCATCGGGATAATATGACGAGGTTATGATTATCCGATTCAAATAGACTAGTTGCTTGATATCCGATATGTGCTTCGTACGGGGCAGACACTATTCCAGCCCCAGGCCTCACACGTGACATCCGATACTGGATCGCAATACACAATACTACGGTATACTATGCCTGATAAAGATCGTATATTCCAGTAAGAATATTTCTGGAGAATTGGGTAGGCATGGCGCTTTGCTAGAAGCCAACCTTGTCCCTTAAATCGGTAAAAATGTAGTACGATGTACGTACGTGTTCCGATAGTCCGACGACCGTATTTACAGCCAACATATCCAAGGATCTCTTGGGTCGCTTCCCGAAGATTCACCAATGACGTATGATTCGAGCTAAATTAATCTGGGATTAATTGCGGAGAGACTTTATCTTGGATAAAGTACTATTTGAAGAGAGAGAAAGATTAATTTGGAATTAATCATTAAAATAATATATTCGATATATTATTTGGAATTAGATTTCGACGCGGAATTAAAATTAGATTTTAATTCGGGCGAACGAGTTAATTTAGAATTAATTCGTTAGCGACGTGAATAGTAATTTTGCTTGGCACAATTATTTAATTAAATTCGATTTAAATTACGTCGCGATGGAAGTTCGTTAATTCGGAATTAGCGAACCCGAGCCCGGGAGTGTTTGTGGGCCCACTCGCATTCAGAATCGAGTGGGGCCCACATGTCACATCAACCATCACATCACTAGTCAACTCATTCACTTTAGCTTGATGGGCTTTGGAGGGTTGGTTAAAGAGTGTAAAACACTCCAAGTCAAAGTAAGGTGAATGACTTATACGAACCAAGGTTTCGTATATCATTAACAATTGTTTTTGAAAGAATTAATATTGATTTTGGAAATCAAATCTTCATCTTCTCCTCTCTCTCCCATTACCGAAACTGTGACAGTTTCTGCTCCCTCCATTTTCTTCATTTTCTTAGCCAAAAGTGTGAAGGAAATGTCTGAATTCTTGTTGCAAAAATTCACCAAGGGCTAGCACTCTTCAAGGATCATCAAGAGGTGATAGGGAAACTTATTCAAGAGCTTGGAAAGACAAAACAAAGCTTGGAGCATTGTGGACTGCCTTGGCCGAATTCTTGGAGCTATTGGAGGAGGAAATATTGTTGTTCATCACATCCTAAACCGATCGTTGTAAGTATGTTTCCGCTATATTTCTTCGTTATTCATTCATGTTTCATTGTTCATTTTGATCTTGGGACTAATCATAGAAACCAACAACATTATATATGTATCTTGCTTAACCCAATGTGGGTATACTTTTGTATTCAGAAACACAAGGTGTTTTGTTTATAAAAATTATTTTGAGATATGCAATGCTGATGTTAATAATGGTCTTTATATTTTGAATATAAATCAATCTCAAACATATAATATGACAAACAAAAGGCTTAAATTAAGTAACAAAGATAAATTAATTGTCATCTGGGACACATTAACAAGACTTTTATATCCACACTTTCGAAGAGTGGATACTTGGACGGATTTGATCCAAATTCATATGATGTCTGCGAATCTTGTTTATTAGGCAAATTGCCTAAAACACCTTTTAGCGGTAAAGGTGCATGTGCCACCGAACTATTAGCCCTCGTTCATAGTGACGTATGCGGGCCCATGTCTAGCCAGGCTATAGGTGGATATGAATACTTCATAACCTTTACGGATGATGCATCGCGTTTTGGTTATGTATCTTATGAGACACAAGTCGGAAATTTTTAAGAAATTCAAAGAGTTTCGTCACGAAGTAGAAAATCAGACCGGTAAAATATTAAAACATTACGGTCGTACCGTGGTGGAGAATACTTAAGCAATGAGTTTCTTGATTACTTGAAAGAGTATGGTATTCTTTCACAGTGGACTCCTCCCGGAACACCTCAATTAAACGGTGTGTCCGAATGGAGAAACCGAAATTTATTGAACATGGTAAGGTCTATGATGAGTCGCACTGAGCTACCAATTTCCTTATGGGTATATACATTGAACAGTGCAATACTTATTTTGATTAAGGTTCCGTCAAAGTCTGTTCAACAGACTCAATATGAAATATGGACAGGAAAGAAACCGGGTTTCTCACTCTTGAAGATTTAGGGATGTTGGGCATACGTTAAACGTTTGGATAGTACAAAACTAGAACCCAAATCGGATAAGTGTCTATTTGTAGGTTATCCTAGGGAAACCAAATGATATTACTTCTATAACCCACAAGAGAACAAGGTATTTGTTGCTCCACATGCAATTTTCCTTGAAAAGGAATTCCTAAATGCAGTGGTAAGTGGGAGGATGTTGGGTTTCTTTTAGGTCCCAAAGATCAATTCAAGCAAAGAAACTCATGTGCGAATACTCAAAGAAGTTGTGGAATACTTACAATGATTGGTTTAGCGATGCGTTGAACAACAAAAACTCTTTTTATGCCCTTTGAAGCTCACGTCAGTGGGCTGTTTTTGCTCCTCCAAATTCAGCTATGGATGATCCACCAATCTCCAAGCTTTGTGTTGTAATTCCATGCTCATGGTGGGTTTCCCTATCACCTTCATACGAATCCTAAAGCTTGCTAGCAATCCGGAAATTTTACCGCAAAACTTCATATGCATCTCCTACATCTCACGACAATTGCAGTGAAAGAAGAAGGAAAAACAGCCCATTGGGTGTGAGAGAGGGAAGAATGAAGAAGAGAGAGTGTGTTGTAAAAGGTGATTTCCAAAATCAAAATAAAATTGAATGATATACCAAATCCTTGATTTGGTAAAAGTCATTCAACATTTACACACTTGAGTGTTTAACACTCTTTCACCAAATAACAAATTCCATCACTTTAAAGCAACCAAGTGGACTAGTTGATATGACGTTTGATGTGATTTGTGGACCGCACTTAAATTCCCAATGCGAGTGCACTCGCAAACACTCTCGGGCTTGGGTTTGCTAATTCCAAATTAACGAATTTTCCGTTGCGACGTAATTAAATAATTATGCCTAGTAAAATCACTATTCACGTCGCTAACGAATTAATTCTAAATTAACTCGTTCGCCCGTATTAAAATCTAATTTTAATTCCGCGTCGAAATCCAATTTCATTTAATATATCGAATATATTAATTTATCGATTAATTCCAAATTAATCGTTCTCTCTATTTAATAATATTTTATCCAGATAAAATATCTCTGTAATTATTCCCAGATTAATTTTCTCTCTCATCTAATTAATCCCAGATTAATAAAGTGCTAGTCATACATCATCGGTGAATCTTCGGGAAGCGACCCATGAGATCCCCGGTTATGTTGGCAGTAAATCCGGTCGTCAGACTATCCGAACACGTACGTACCTAGTACTACGTTTTTACCGATTTACAAGACAAGATTGGCTTCTAGCAAAGCGTCATACCTACCCAATTCTCCAGAAATATCCTTACATGAATAAGTGATCTATATCGGGTGTAGTATATGTAGTATGGCGTATTACGATCCAGTATCGGATGTCACGTGAAAGGCCTGGGGCTGGAAATGTGTATGCCCCGTACGAAGCACATATCGGATCTCTGGTAACTAGTCTCTATAATCGGATAAACATGACCTAGTCATAATATCCTGATAGCTGCAGCATATAAGAGAACGAGTTACGTATCCTACGTGATCATCATCTCCACTATGAGTGGAGTGTTACTTCCATCTCGACATCACACCCAATACACTACGATTCTCAATATACCCAGAAGAGGCGTACACAGACATGTTCAAGCCCTGGAAGACCTAAACCAAAGCGTATTGATTGTCGCAAGTATTAGCGGTGCAAGTCTCAGGTTAAGACCAAATACACCTACCCTGATTCTGACTTCCATAGACACATAGTCATACTACCAATGGAATTCCGAGGGGTCTATCCAGAGCGAAGCTGTTTCCATACCATCGGTAAACACAACCTCCTATTACACTTGCATGAGTATCCTATACCCAAATATATGAGAACTATGCCGTTATGCTCCCACAATGCGCACAAGTGCAATACTAGTCTATTCCGCATTATCGATGTCCAGTCTCGATAATACTACGACTAGGGATATTTAATTATTAAACCTTCATGGATTGATATTGTCTCATATCTTATCAATCCGGAACTAATCATATGGACCTTCTATCATTTATACATCTTGGTAATCTTATTACAAATGATAGAAGAGCAATTTCCTTTGTCACATAGTTAATTTGTACAACAACACTATTATCTGTACAAATAGTGATGCTTTGGGTCACAACTGTCCAACAATCTCCCACTTGGCCTATAGCCAATCACTCAAGTATCCTACACCCGAACTATGTACGGTTCGCTCAAACTTCTGCTGAGAAAATGCTTTCATCAGCGGATTTGATGATTATCATCTGATGCGATTTATTCAATCATCACATCGCCACGATGTATGATCCGAACGAATCAGATGAATATTTGAAGTATGTATCTGGATCGTTGATGAGACCATTAATTCTTTAGCCTGCACTGTAGCCTAGCTCAGCTGCTAAAAGAACTATATCTAATCTAATTAGATTATTATCAATCCAGAAGGCTTCTATTGCTGCCTCAGATGCAGCAATATTCCGTTTTTGTTTTTTATACGGTAACAATATCTTGCATGGAAGATTTCCAGCTCACTGTTCCGTTATTCAAACTGTATAGTACTGTTCTTACGACTTATAGTCGTTTATATCAGTTTGGAAACTTATAGCAGTGATCACAGTCACTTCAAGTTCTCCCTCTCCATAGAATAAGAAAGCATCCTTAGTTCCTTTAAGATACTTAAGGATGTTCTTAACATAAATCCAGTGACTATCACTTGGATTGGCCCGATTGTGACTCAATATGTTCAAAGCATATGAGACACCAGGTTGCGTACATTTATTAATGTACGAGTTATAGAAGAGTACTAACAACTTTTAGATCTATCCCAGTAGATCTTTATTCCTAGAATAAAGGTTGTTTCTCCCAAGAATTCTACGGAAAATTCTTTATGAAAGCCAAGCTTTCACCGATTGTATTATGGGAATATCATTTCCAAGAAATGATATATCATCATTACTTAGGAAATTCATTATCAGTGCGCTCCCACTAACCTCCTTATATACACAAGAATCATTTTCGTTTTGAATTAAATCATACACCATTATGATTACATGAAAACGATAATTTCCAAGAACGATATGCTTGCTTCAATCCATCCATGGATCGAATTAACTCGCAAACCCTGTTTGCTTGTTTTGGTACGACAAAACCTGTCAGGATGTTGTAAACATCCTCCAAAAGGCTTCCGTTAAGGAAAGCGGTTTTGGCATTCAGCTGTCACGTTTCATAAATGAAACATGCAGCATTAGCAAGCATTATCCAAATGGATTTAACAATGGCAACAGGTAAAAGGCTTCGTCATAATCAACACAATGTTGATAACGATACCTTTTCGCTATAAGCCCAGCTTAGTACGTTGGTATGTTGCCTTCCATGTATGTCTTCCTTGAAGACTTAATAGTACCAGTAGGCACAATGCCTTTCGGTACAACAACCAGTGTCTAAACATGGTTGTTACACATGGAATCCATTTCGGACTTCATGGCACTTTGCCATAATAGGGAGTTGATACCTTGTATCACTTCCTTATACGTAGTCAGTTTGTGTCCCTTAATAAGATTGACATTTTTATGAGGTGAGATCAGAAACCCATACCCTAGGTTGTTTTCTGACTCTCTCCGACTTACGCGGTTCTTGTGTATTCGAAGATTATTGGTATAGTCTCATCCTTGATGAACTATTTATGTTCCATTAAGGAATCGGTGCCTGGAATAGTATTACTCCGATTTTCATCAAGTTTTACTATCCTCCCACTTACCACTGCATATCGGTATTCCTCTTAGGAAAATCGCATGGTGAGCAATAATTACATTGTTCTCTTGTGAGTTGTATAACTAATATACTTTGGTTTCCCTAGGATAACCCACAACTTAGGCACTTATCCGATTTGGGTTCTAGTTTGGTATCATCCGAACATATGCCTAGCATACCCAAATCTTCAGGAATGAGAAAACCCAATTTCTTTCCTGTTCATATCTAATATGAAATCTATCTAACATATTTTTATGGAACCTTATTCAAAATAATTTTTCACTGTTTAAAGCTTATCCCTTGAAGGAAATGGTAGCTCAGAGCGACTCATGATTAACCTTATCATGTCCAATAAAACTCGGTTTCTCCGTTCGGACACACCGTCAAATTGACGTGTTCCAAGAGGAGTCCTCATTGAAAGAATACTATACTCTTTCAAATTTTTGAGAAACTTATTGCTTAAGTATTTTCCATAATGGTCTAACCGTGACGGTTTTAATACTTTAGCCGATCTGTTTGTCTACTTGGTGTCGAAATATTTTGAATTTATCAAAAGTTTCTGATTCGTGTTTCAAAAGAAACACATAACCATAACGCAATGCCACATCTGTAAAGGTCAAGAAACATTCATATCCACCTCTAACCTAGCTAGATATGGGCCCACTTACGTCACTATGAACGAGGGCTAACAGATCGATGGCATTTGCACTTTTACCAAGTAAATAGTGTTTTAGGCAATTTGCCCAATAAACTAGATTCGTAGACATTATTTGAATAGAATCAAATTCGTCCTAGTATCCTCTCTTCGAAAGTGTGGATATACGAGTCTTGTTTAATTGTGTCCCAGACAACAATGCCACAAATAAGTCTCAATTGATTTACTCAGTTTGAGCTATTTTTTTGTCATGTAATATGTTTGAGATTTATTTATATTCAAAATATAAACACTGTTATTCACATCTAATGTGTTTATCTCAATATCATCTTTATAAATTAAAACACTTTAGTGTTCTAGAATATAAAGGTATACCCGCAATGGGTTAAACCCTGATATAGAGATAATGTATCTAGTCAAACTAGTTACATTATAAAAGTTTCCTAATTTAAGTAAACACCCGAAGGGTAGTTCCTAAACTTAGGTATCTACGGTTAAAACAGCGACTCTCGTCCCGTTTTCGATTTGCAGAAAAATATCATCTGAAGTCAGTATCCTGCTTACAGCAGATTCTGCATAACAGTACATTTTTATGTACCACATCCAGTATCTAAAATCCAATTTTAATACTAGTAGTGAACACGTTTATGACAAACATATTTGAAGCCAGAGCCTTGCCCCTATTCAATTCCTTCATGTCTGCCTTGTCCATACGGCAGTCACGCTTCCGTGTCTCCGTTTGCCACAATTTAGGCAGATATTTTGGGATATGTCCTATGTCTTCCCAGAAGATTATAATGACTTTACCTTTGCCCTTTTTCACACCCTCTAGAAGCCTTTGGCCAAGCCTTGACCTTCTGGGATGTCAAAGTAAGATTCGCCTTACGCTTCTTGCCCTATTGTAAACTTTGGCTTTGTCTCCTTGAGAATAGCCATTAACTCTCCAAGAGTTTACTATTGCAATTTGTACTTCTAAGATCTAAAGATAGATATATGAAGATCCTTCAATTTCATTTTCATACTATAAGGATCTAATCCTTAGTTCTGAATCATAAATTAAGGAGTCTATTTGGCAAGCATAATGGATTAAGCACTAAAGTTATCATTACATGAATATTCCAAATATCATGTTCTACTATTTGCTTAACTCCGGGCTTAAGCCCAAGATGTTATTTTATCAAATAAAGTAACTTCTTAGTTTTCAGGACCATCCTGAAATTTTATTCCCAATTTGAAAATTAAAGTCAATCAAATACATTTTCACCCAGGATTATGTTTTAAACACTAATCTTTCAATTATCTTGATTCTAATAGTCCAAATATCAAATCAACGACTTTAGGTACTATTGATTATAATGATTACTATAGTCTAACTATATAATCAACTATAATTTATTTGATTAAATTCAATTATATTGATTACTATAATCCAATTATAAAATCAACTATTAATTGAAATAGTTTGAATATAGTCCAATTGTTTATTAAAACAACTATTAATTATTAGTCCAACTAATATATTAATGTAACGACGAAAAATTTGAAATGAGCGCGTATGGCAAGTAACTAAATGAATATTGCAAATTTAATACTTGCCTCCCACTATTTTTCGGCGAGCCTCTAACCCTTTGTGGAGTACTCGGGAAACCTTGTTTCCGATTGGGCTAGGATCCCGTTAAATAACACACAATCTTGACATTGACCTTGGAAAGCTTTGTAATCAATGTCGATGGACAAGAAGTGATCTTGACTTTGGACAACAAATCACAACTTGGACAAGACACCGATATGGAATAAAGCCTTCATGATTCAAATACATCCGCGACGGACAAAGGTCTTGACTTTGGCCAACAAACCAATGCCAGTCTTGGATCTTGAGTAAGAATCACTCAATGGAAGGAAAAACGCTTAATATGAATTGAGGGTTTTTCGCGTGCAATTGGCAACCAATTAATTATCTTTGTTAAGGTCTCATCATCATACACCCTTAAACATGCATTCTAAACACATAATAAGGCGCATATAAATAAATATAATAATGATATGCGGATGGATACTTAACACATTGTTCCTAGGACAAATCTCTCCATTTCCTCTCTCTCGCTAGCATAAGTATTACTTATACCCGATTACATAACACTTCTAAAGAAACCTCATTTACATTGAGGGGAATAGGTGAGAAGAGAAATACAAAGAGTAAGGAGGTAATAGGCTGGACACGCAGGTCCAATTAATAAATTCTAAATTTATTACAACAATTTCCAAAATTGCCCCACCCATCTAATATCCATCCGATATACATTATTCATACATCGCAACCATGTATTCACACAAGCATGTTATCAATCAATCTAATCCAATTAATTAATCTGAATATTAATGACCATCCAATGTTCAAACAACAATTTGATTTTGCGCGAGTCCGACTCGTTTTACGAATAAGTACTCAAAGTACGAATTCTTGAATTAAATTAAACTACAACATTAAATCCAATTTAATTTGCATTTAATACTAATTCATTTATTTAATTCCAAATTAAATATTACACTTTATTAACGAACCTTTACGACTTAGATTCCAAATCTAATCGTTACGGGTCTCAAAGCCCGATTAACATCCAATGTCAATTTAATTTAATGTCCAATGGGCTTTTAATTAATTTCTAAGGCATGGACTTTTGGTCAATATGGGTCAAACCCAAATACCAAAGCACATTTAAGGAATCACCCTTATTTGCCAAGAAATCAATTTAGGCCCAATTAAAATTAAAGGTCCATTAAGTCATAATTGGACTTTATGGATATGGTTTTGGGCGCAATTGGATCCAACCAATTTAGCCTAAACCAATCTTGGTACAACCAAGACCATTAAGCCCAATTACAACTTTTAAAGCCCAATTTCCAAAATAGGCCCAATTAATTAAATTACCAAATTCCAAATTCCATAACTTAATTAACCTAAGTGTATAGCCATAATTAATTACCCAAATTAACATTTCCAAAACAAAAATTTGTACAATTAATTATGCTCATTAACATCAAAACATGTCCAACACATTTTAATCAAAAATCAATCTTTTTCCATGCTAATCTTGTCTCGGCATTTTGGGGATTTTCATGTCCGATTCGGTTTCAATCCAATTAAATCCATAATCAACATTACCCAATGTTATCCAACTCATCCAATGATCAAAAAACAAAAAATACCAAGACATTAGGGCACATGTAGTATTCGGCCAAGCCAAATAAATTGGGGAAAATTTATCCAATTCGATTTTTGTCAAATTGACAATGCATAACACCATGTTATCATAATTTAAGCATACTCAAACAATCAATTTCACTCAAACATGCTCAAATAAATTTTGCCCAATTTTAACCCTAATAAAGTTTCAAGCTCAAAATGGCTTTGATACCATTGTTGGGTTTCTATTAGGTCACAAGGATCAATTCAAGCAAAGAAACTCATGTGCGAATACTCAAAGAAGTTGCGGAATACTTACAATGATCAGTTTAGCGATGCGTTGAACAACAAAAACTCTTTTTATGCCCTTTGAAGCTCATGGCAGTGGGCTGTTTTTGCTCCTCCAAATTCGGCCATGGATGATCCACCAAGCTCCAAGCTTTGTGTTGTAATTCCATGCTCACGGGTGGGTTTCCCTATCACCTTCATACGACTCCTAAAGCGTGCTAGCACTCCGAAAATTTTGCCGCAAAACTTCCTATGCATCTCCTACATCTCACGGCAATTGCAGTGAAAGAAGAAGGAAAAACAGCCTATTGGGCGTGAGAGAGGGAAGAAGGAAGATGAAAGAGTGTGTTGTAAAAGGTGATTTCCAAAATCAAAATAAAATTGAATGATATACCAAATCCTTGATTTGGTAAAAGTCATTCAACATTTACACACTTGAGTGTTTAACACTCTTTCACCAAATAACAACTTCCATCACTTTAAAGCTACCAAGCTGACTAGTTGATGTGACGCTTGATGTGATTTATGGACCGCACTTAAATTCGCAATACGAGTGCGCACGTAAACACTCCTGGGCTCGGGTTCGCTAATTCCGAATTAACGAATTTTCCGTTGCGACGTAATTAAATAATTATGCCTAGCAAAATCATTATTCACGTCGCTAACGAATTAATTCTAAATTAACTCGTTCGCCCGAATTAAAATCTAATTTTAATTCCGCGTCGAAATCCAATTTCGTTTAATATATCAAATATATTAATTTATCGATTAATTCCAAATTATTCGTTCTCTCTCTTTAATAATATTTTATCCCAGATAAAATATCTCCGTAATTAGTCCTAGATTAATTCCAAATTAATCGTTCTCTCTCTTTAATCGGTGAATCTTCGGGAAGTGACCCATGACATCCCCGGATATGTTGGCAGTAAATCCGGTCGTCTGACTATCCGAACACGTACGTACCTAGTACTACGTTTTTACCGATTTACAAGACAAGGTTGGCTTCTAGCAAAGTGCCATGCCTACCCAATTCTCCAGAAATATCCTTACAGGAATAAGTGATCTATATCAGGCGTAGTATACGTAGTATTGGGTATTACGATCCAGTATCGGATGTCACGTGCAAGGCCTGGGGCTGGAAATGTGTCTACCCCGTACGAAGCTCATATCGGATCTCTGGTAACTAGTCTCTATAATCAGATAAATATGACCTATTCATAATATCCCGATAGATGCAGCATATAAGAGAACAAGTTGCGTATCCTACGTGATCATCATCTCCACTATGACTAGAGTGATACTTCCATCTCGACATCACACCCAATACACTACGATTCTTAATATACCCAAAAGAGGGGTACACAGAACCTGTTAAAGCCCTGGACGACCTAAACCAAAGCGTATTGATTGTCACAAGTATTAGCGGTGCAAGTCTCAGGTTAAGAGCAAATACACCTACCCTGATTCGGACTTCCATAGACACATAGTCATACTACCAATGGAATTCCGAGGGGTCTATCCAGAGCGAAGCTGTTTCCATACCATCGGTAAACACAACCTCCTATTACACTTGCATGAGTATCCTATACCAAAATATATAAGAACTATGACGTTATGCTCCCACAACGCACACAAGTGCAATACTAGTCTATTCCGCATTATCGATGTCTAGTCTCGATAATAATATGACTAGGGATATTTAATGATTAAACCTTCGTGGATTGATACTGTCTCATATCTTATCAATCCGGAACTAATCATATGGACCTTCTATCATTTATACATCTTGGTAATCTAATTACAAATGATAGAAGAGCAATTTCCTTTGTCACATAGTTAATTTGTACAACAACACCAAGATCTGTACAAATAGTGATGCTATGGGTTGCAACTGTCCTACAGAGGAAAGTAGAACTCGATGAAAATCAGAGCGATACTGTTCCTAGCACCGATTCCTTAACGGAACATGAACAGTTCATCAAAGATGAGACTGTATCACAATCTTCTAATACACAAGAACCGCGTAGGTCGGAGAGAGTCAGAAAACAACCTGAGAGGTATGGGTTTCTGATCTCACCTCATGTAGATATTAATCTTATTGAGGATAATGATCCGGCTACGTATGAGGAAGCAATACAAGATATCGACTTCACTTTATGACAAGAAGCCATGAAGTCCGAAATGGATTCCATTGATACCAACAAAGTTTGGACACTGGTTGATGCACCAGAAGGCGTAAAGCCTATTGGTTGTAAATGGGTCATCAAGAAGAAGACATACATGGATGGCAACATACAAACATACAAAGTTAGGCATGTAGCGAAAGGGTATCGTCAACGACATAGTGTCGATTACGATGAAACTTTTTCACATGTTGCCATGATTAAATCCATTCGGATAATGCTTGTTATTGCTACATATTTCGATTATGAAATATGGCAGATGGACGTCAAAATCACTTTCCTTAATGGAAACCTTTTAAAGGATGTTTATTTGCAACAGCCTGATGGTTTTGTCGTACCAAAACAAGCAAACAAGGTTTGCAAGTTAAATCGATCCATTTATGGATTGAAGCAAGCATCGCGTTCTTGGAACCAACGTTTTGATGGGATCATAAGAGAATATGATTTCATTCAAAATTATGATGATCCTTGTGTCTATAAAAAGGTTAGTGGGAGTGCACTGACATTCGTTGTCCTTTACGTAGATGATATATTGCTTATTAGCAATGACATTCCCATGCTACAATCGGTGAAAGCTTGGCTTTCATTAAAATTCTCCATGAAAGATCTGGGAGAAACAGCCTTTATTCTGGGAATAAAGATCTACTGGGATAGATCTAGAAAGCTGCTTGGACTCTCCTAGAGCACATACATTGATAAAGTGTTGAAGAGATTCAACATGGATCAGTCTAAGAGGGGACTGTTGCCAGTGTCATATGGCGTCTCTCTATCTAAGGACATGTGTCCTAAAACTCAAGATGAGAGAGACAACATGAGTCAGATTTCGTTCGCTTCTGCAGTCGGATTGATCATGTATGCCATGATATGTACGCGACCTAATGTCTCGTATGATTTGAGCATGTGTAGTCGCTATCAGGTCGATCCAGGTGATGGTCACTGGGTTGCGGTTATGAACATCCTTAAGTATCTTAGACGAACTAATGATGCTTTCTTAATCTATGGAGAATGGGAACTTGAGGTAACTGGGTTTACCGATGCAAGTTTCCAAACCGATAAAGACGATTGTAAGTCACAATCCGGGTATATATTTTGTTTGAATAACGGAGCAGTGAGCTGGAAATCTTCCAAGCAAGAGACTGTTGTCGATTCAACAACAGAAGTGGAATATATCGCTGCAGCTGAGGCAGCAAAAGAGGCAGTTTGGATCCGTAAATTCCTAATTGGATTAGGAGTAGTTCCGTTAGCAACTGAGCATGTTCCTTTGCATTGTGACAATATCGTGGCTATAGCGAAGGCTAAGGAACCGCGGTCTCATCAACGATCCAAGCATGTACTTCGACGTTTCCATCTGATTCGTGAGATCATACATCGTGGCGATGTGAAGATCGAGAAGGTCGCATTTGATGACAACATTACAGATCCGCTGACGAAGTTTATTCCTCAGTAAAAGTTTGAGCGACATGTACATAGTTCAGGTGTTAGATACTTGAGTGATTGGCTATAGGCCAAGTGGGAGATTGTTGGATAATTATGACCCATAGCATCACTATTTGTAAAAGACATTGTGGTTTTTGTACAAATTAAATATGTGACAAAGGAAATTGTCATTTTATCATTTTGTAATTAGATTACTTGAATATATAAATGATAAAAGTCCTTATGATTAGTTCCGGATTAATAAGATATGAGACAGTATCAATCCACTAAAGGTTTAATCAATAAATATCCTTAGTCGTAGTATTATCGAGACTGGACATCGATAATGCGGAATAGAGTAGTATTGCACTTGTGCGCGTTATGGAAGCGTAACAGCATAGTTCTCATATATTTGGGTATTGGATACTCAAGCAAGTGTAATAGGAGGTTATGTTTGATCAATGGTGCGGAAACAGCTTCGCTCTGGATAGACCCCTTGGAATCCCATTGGTAGTATAACTATGTGTCTATGGGAATCCGAATCAGGGTAGTTGTATTTGGTCTTAATCTGAGACTTGCATCGCTAATACTTGCGACAATCAGTACGCTTTGGGTTTGGTCGTCCGAGACTTTAACAGGTTCAGTGTACGCCTCTTCTGGGTTTATTGAGAATCGTAGTGTATTGGGTGTGATGTCAAGATGGAAGTATCACTTCAGTCATATGGAGATGATGATCACGCAGAGATACGAAAATGGTACTCTAATATGTTGCAACTATCGGGATAATATGACAAGGTCATGATTATCCGATTAAAGAGACTAGTTTCTAGTGATCCGATATATGCTTCGTATGGGGCAAACACAATTCCAGCCTCAGGCCTAGCATGTGACTTCTGATACTGGATCGCAATATGCAATACTTGGTATACTACGCTTGATATAGATTATGTATTCCTTAAAAGAATATTTCTGGAGAATTGAGTAGGTACTGTGCTTGCTAGAAGTCAACCATGTCTTGTAAATTAGTAAGAACGTGGTACTGGGTACGCACATGTTCAGATAGTCTGACGACCAAATTTACTGCCAACATATCCAGGAATCTCATGGGTCGCTTCCCAAAAATTCACCGATGACGTTTGACTCGAGCAAAATTAATCTGGATTAATTATAAGAGAGAAAATTAATCTAGAATTATTTACGGTAAGAATTTATCTGGGATAAAATTCGATTAAGAGAAAGAGAATGATTAATTTGGAATTATATTTCAAAAAGGAATTAAAATTGGATTTTAATTCGGGCGAACGAATTAATTTAGAATTAATTCGTAAGCGACTTTAGTAATAATATCGCAACGGTAAATTCGTTAATTTGGAATTAAACGAATCTGGGCCCGAGCGAAGTTGCGCGTTGAGATTGTTCGACGTAAATTCAGAATTTACAAGTGGTGGGACCCACTTGACTTACATCACACTTTTTACATGTGATGGAAGTTGTTAAAGGTTGAGTGTAAAACTTGTGTTGCTTGTTTTGTACACTAACCAATCTCAACACACTTTGTAATTTTTTAATCATTTGAGTTTCAAAATGATTACTACCAACTTTGAGTTTTGGTAAATGGTATTAGATTTTTTGAAAATCATATACACAAAAATTGAAAAACACTTTCTCCTCTCCATCTTGCAAAAACTATGACTTTGCTCCTCTCCCTTAGAAATTTTGTTTCAAAATTTCTTCATTGCTAGCACAAAAAGGAGTCATTCAAGGTGTTAGGGAAACCATTCCCAAGAGTTTGGAACACAAGGAGAAGCTTGGAGCTCTTCACCAACACAAAAAGTTTTGAACTTCACACATCCATCCAACCGAGCAATGTAAGTTTTTCCGCAACTTCTTTAAGTATTCACACGAATCATGACTTAGATGATCCTTGGCATGTTCTAGGAACCCAACAACAAGATCGTCCAATGACCAAAAGTGTTCTTATTAACTATTAATAAGCATACATTGTTAATATACATGCATACATCTTTCATTCAAGTTTCCAAACATCACAAAACAAACATAAGAGAGTAGAAAATTATGTGAACAACATATGTTGTAGCCAAGAATCAAAGAAATATTTTTCCTTCTAAAGACAAGTTGAAATTACTTACTAATTTGTATGTTTTCTTGAAAAATCTTCTTAGTTCTTAACTTTTTTCTCTCAAATTCTTTTGTTTATGTTTTTGGAAGCTCAACTTAAAGTGAAGCAAATGAAAATGAAACTCTTAAATTCATCTAGGGTTGGCCGAAACTTGAGAGAAAAATAAAATAGATATTTTAAATTTTTCAAACAAAAATTAAGAAGTCAAATCCAATTTGATAACCTTTATATTTAATGTAAAAGTCAAATATTTACACTAAGATATTTCCTAACAATAATTTAAACTTAGATATTTTATATTTTTAATTACTTTAATTATCTAACAATTAATTTATTAAATTATTATTTAAATATAAATATTAAAATATATGTATTATAATTACTTTAAATAATCCAAATACATATATTAATGATATATGTCAAATATCATAATTTGACAATTAATTAATGTGTATTTAATAAAATCATATATTAAATACAAATACAAATTAATTAGGAAATTACCAAAAGGCTGTTGGACAATTATGACCCATAGCGTCACTATTTGTACAGATCATGGTGTTGTTGTAGAAATTAACTATGTGACAAAGGAGATTGCTCTCTTATCATTTGTGATTAGATCACCTAGATGTATAAATGATAGGAGGTGCCTATGATTAGTTCCTGGATTGAGAATGATATGAGACAGTATCAGTCCACGAAGGATTAATCATTAAATATCCCTAGTCAGAGCATTGTCGAGATTGGACATCGATAAATGCGTAAAAGACTAGTATTACACTTGTGCGCGTTGTGAGGGCATAACGACATAGTTCTCATATATTTGGGTATAGGATACTCATGCAGGTGTAATAGGAGGTTGTTTTTACCGATGGTACGGGAAACAGCTTCACTCTGGATAGACCCCCTCGGAATTCCATTGGTAGTATGATTATGTGTCTATGGAAGTCCAAAATTAGGGTAGGTGTATTTGGTCTTAACCTGAGACTTGCACCGCTAATACTTGCGACAATCAAAATACTTTGGTTTTGGTCGTCTAGGGCTTTAACCGGTTCTGGGTACGCCTCTTCTGGGTATATTGAGAATCGTAGTGTATTGGGTGTGATGTCAAGATGGAAGTATCACTTCAGTTATAGTGGAGATGATGATCACGTAGGATACGGAACTTGGTCTCTCGAATACTGCAGCTATCGGGATATTATGACTATTTCATGTATATCTGATTATAGAGACTAGTTACCAGATATCCGATATGTGCTCCGTACGGGGCATACACAATTCCAGCCCCAGGCCTAGCACGTGATCATCCGATACTGGATCGACATACACAATACTACGTATACTACGCCTGATATAGATCGTTTATTCCTGTAAGCATATTTCTGGAGAATTGGGTAGGCATGGCGCTTTGCTAGAAGCCAACCTTGTCTTGTAAATCGGTACAAACACAGTTCGAGGTACTTACGTGTTCGGATAGTCTGACGACCGAATTTACTGCCAATATATCTGGGGATCTCATGGGTCGCTTCCCGAAATTCACCGATGACGTATGACTCGCACTTTATTAATCTGGGATTAATTTGATGAGAGAGAAAATTAATCTGGGATTAATTGCGTAGATATTTTATCTGGGATAAAATATCAATTAAAGAGAGAAAACGATTAATTTGGAATTAATCAATAAATTAATATATTCAATATTTTAAACGAAATTGGATTTCGATGCGGAATTAAAATGATATTTTAATTCGGGCGAACGAGTTAATTTAGAATTAATTCGTTAGCGATGTGAATAGTGATTTCACTAGGCATAATCATTTAAATACATCGCAACGAAAAATTCGTTAATTTGGAATTAGCGAACCCGAGCCCGGGATTGTTTGCCAGCGCATTCGCATTTCGAATTCGAGTGCGGCACGCAAGTTAAATCAAGCGTCAAATCATTAGTCACATCAAGCGTCAAATCAAATGTCACTTTGAGTGATGTGACAAGTTGTCACTTGATTGAGTGATGTGAGTTGATGTGAGTAGATGGAAGTTGATGGCTTGAAAGACATTTAACATTATTTTAATAATTATTTTTTACTTTCAAAATTTATGTATTAGATACACTATTCCCACCAACCAAACTCATCCATCTCTCTCTCTCTTTTCACGATTTTGGAGCCAAAATGCTCCTCTCTCTCACATGGTCTTGGACCTTCTTCTTCCTTCTGTTTTCTGCAAAACCGAGAGCTAAAGAGAAGCTTTGGATGATTTGTGGCAAATCATCAGGATGCTAGCACACTCTAGGAGATATACCAAAGTGATAGGGCAGTGATTTTGTGAGCTTGGGATCCATTTTGGAAGCTTGGAGCTTGAAGATTTCATGGAGGACCAAAGCCGAAAATGGAGACACTTGTTGCAGCTCACTGCCGAGACTTCAAGGAGAGTAGAAACCAAATTTTGTTGTTCTTCATAGCATCCAATCTGTTCATTGTGAGTATTCTCCACCTCCTTTGATTGTATTCACATGTTATTTTCTTGCTTGATAATGATCCTTGGACCTTAGAGAATTCCAACAATGGTATCTTGAGCCAATATTGAGCATGAAAAATATTTAGGGTTAAAATTTGGGTAAAATTGATTTTGAGCATGAATAATGAAATTGGATGATTTAATATGCTTAATTGATGTTTAATTGAGGATTGATTAGATCAATTTGAAGAAATTGTGTTTGGAACAAATTTCCTCAATTTGTGAGGCTTGGCCGAAAATATGGATGCCCTAAATTGTCTTGGATTTTTTGATTTTGATCATTGGATGTGTTGGAAATCATTTGGGGATATTGATTTAATGTTGAATTGAATTTAATTGGATTGAATTTGATTTGGGCATAAAATTCCCCCTTGGCCGAGACTAATATAGCATGTATATGGGTTTGATTTTTGTTAAATTGTGTTGGACATAATTTAATAATGATAAGCATGATTAATTAGGCTAATTTGATGTTTTGGAAATATTGATTTGGGTGATTAATTGTGTTATACACTTTAGGTAATTAAATTGTAAAATTGGATTTTGTAATTTAATTATTTGGGCCTTAAAATTGGATTTAGGCTTGTAATGTTGTTATTGGGCTTATTGGGCTTGGTTGTACCAAGATGGGTTTAGGAAAAATTGGTTGGATCCAATTAGGCCCAAAACCGCATCCATAAAGCCCAAATGCGACTAATGGACCTTTAAAGTTTAATTGGGCTTAATGGGCCTAAATGATTTATGGGCTTATAGGGTAACTCCCGGATTGGACTTTGGTTATTGGGTTTGACCCGAGTTGTCCAAAAGTCCACGCCTTAAAGAAATTAATTAAAAGCCCATTGGACTTTACTTAAATTAATATCGGATATTAATCGGGCCTTAAGACCCGTAACGATTAAATTTGGAATTTAAGTCGTAAAGGTTCGTTAAATAAAGTGTAATATTTAATTTGGAATTAAATAATGAGTTAGTATTAAATACATATTAAATTGGATTTAATTTTGTAGTTTAATTTAATTCAAGAATTCGTACTTTGAGTACTTATTCGTAAAACGAGTTTGACTCGAGCAAAATCAAATCGTTGTTTGAACATTGGATGGTCACTAATTATCAGATTAATTAATTTGATTAGATTGATTGATAACATGCTTGTGTGAATACATGGTTGCGATGCATGAATAATGTATATCGGATGGATATTAGAAGGGTGGGGCAATTTTAGAAATTGTTGTAATAAATTTGATTTATTAAATTGGACCTGCGTGTCCAGCCTTATCACCTCCTTATTCTTTGTATTCTCTTCTCACCTATTCCCCTCAATGTAAATGAGGTTTCTTTAGAAGTGTAGTGTAACGGGTAGAAGAAATATTTGTGTTAGCGGGAGAGAGAGAAAATGAGAGATTTGATCTAGGATCAATGTGTAAAGTATCCATCCGCATATCATTATTATTTATTTATACGCGCTTTATTATGTGTTTAGAATGCATGCTTAAGGGTGTATGATGATGATACCTTAACAAAGATAATAAATTGGTTGCCAATTTGCACGCGAAAAACCCTCAAATAATATTAAGCGTTTTTCCTTCCATTGAGTGATTCTCACTCAAGATCCAAGACTGGCATTGGCTTGTTGGCCAAAGTCAAGGCCTTTGTCCGTCGAGGATGTGTTTGAATCACGAGAACTTTGTTCCATATTGGTGTCCTGTCCAAGTTGTGGTTTGTTGGCCAAAGTCAAGATCACTTCTTGTCCATCGACATTGATTACGATGCTTTCCATGGTCAATGGGTCGCGCTTAACTGGGATCACTAAGTTTGTTGTGCCAAAACCAAGGCTTAGTTGATTCAGAGGAAAAATGTTAGGCAATATATTGGATATATTGGCATATATAAGATATATGTTTCGGACTTGGATGTTCCCCTACTGGATCTAGGAATTGGATTGGATCCAATTGATCTTAGAGATCTACCTAGATAATTATCATACAATTTGTTGGCCAAAGTCAAGATTGTGTGATATTTAACGGGATCCTAGCCCACTAGGAAACACGGTTTCCTGAGTACTCGACAGAGGGTTAGAGGCTCGCCGAAAAATATTGGGAGGCAAGAATTGAATTTGCAATATCCGTTTAATTACTTGTCATACGCGCTCAAAACAAATATCATTCGTCAAATAAATTAAATGTTGGTTGGACTAATATTTAAATTGTTGTTTTAATAAACAGTTAGACTGTATTCAAACTATTCATTTATAATTGATTTTATAATTGGATTATAGTAATCAATATAATTGATTTTAGTCTATTAAATTATAGTTGATTAAATAATTGGACTATTGTAATCATTATAATAAATAGTACCGAAATCGTTGATTAAATAGTTGGACTATTAGAATCAACATAAAATTGAAAGATTGACATGTAAAACATAATCCTAGGGAAAATTTATTTAAATGGTTTAATTTTCAAATTGGGAATAAATTTCAGGATGGTCCTGGAAAAATAATAAGTTACTTTATTTGATAAAATAACATATTAGGCCTAAGCCCGGAGTTAAGCAAATAGTAGAGCATTATCTTTGGAAGATTCATGTGATGATAACTTTAGTGCTTAATCCATTAAACTTGTCAGTAGACTCCTTAATTTCTGAATCAGAACTAAGGATTAGATCCTTAAAATATGATGATGAAATTGAAGGATCTTCATAAATCTATACTTAGATTTTAGAAGTACTAAAATTGCAATACATAACTCTTGGAGAGTTAATGACTATTCTCAAGGAGACAAAGTCAAAGTTTACAATTAGGCAAGTAGCGCAAGGCGCACCTTACTTCGATATTCTAGAAACCCGAGGCTTGGCCAAATGCTACTGGAATGTGAAAAAGGGCAAAGGCAATATCATTATAATCTTTTGGGAAGATAAAGGACATATCCCAAAATGTCTGCCTAAAATGTGGCAAACAGGATCGTGGAAGCGTGACTGCCGTTTGGACAAATCAGACATGAAGGAATTGAAGATGAGCAAGGCTATGACTTCAAATATGTTTGTCAACATTATGTTCACTACTAGTATTAAAATTGGATTTTAAATACATAGTGTATGGTACATAAATATATACTGATGTTCAGAATATGCTATGAGCAGGATACTGACTTCAGTTGAGATTTATCTGCGAATTGGAAACGGGACAACTGTCGCTGTTTCAACCGTAGATACCTATTTTAGGAACTACCCTCGGGTTTGTACCTAAATTTGGAAACTGTTATAATGTAACTAGTTTGACTAGAAACATTATCTCTATATCAGTGTTTAATCCGTTGCGGATGAACTTTTATATTCTAGAACACTAAAGTGTTTTATTATATAAAGATGATATTGAGATAAACACATTAGATGTGAATAATAGAATTTATATTTTGAATATAAATAAAATCTCAAACATATTAAATGACAAAGAAATAGCTCAAACTTATTTGATCAGATGAAACTTAATTGTGGCATTGTTGTCTGGGACAAAATCAAACAAGAATCGTATATCCACACTTTCGAAGAGTGGGTACTAGGACTGATTTGATTCCAGTCAAATAAAGTCTACGAATCTAGTTAATTGGGCAAAGTGCCTATAACACCTTTACTTGGTAAAAGTGCAAATGCCACCGATCTGCTAGCCCTAGTTCATAGTGAAGCAAGTGGGCCCATGTCTAACTAGGCTAGAGGTGGATATGAATATTTCGTGACCTTTACGGATGTGGCATCGAATTATGGTTATGTGTTTCTTTTGAAGAACACAAATCGGAAACTTTTACAAGTTTCGACACGAAATAGACAAATAGATAGGCTAAAGTATTAAACTATCACGGTAAGACCGTAATGGAAAATACTTAAGCAATAATTTTCTAAAATACTTGAAAGAGTATAGTATTCTTTCAAAGAGGACTCCTCCCGGAACACGTCATTTTGACGGTGTGTCCGAACAGAGTAACCGAATTTTGTTGGACATGATAAGGTTAATCATGAGTCGCTCTGAGCTACCATTTCCTTCAACGGATAAGTATAAACAGTGCATAACTTATTTTGAATAAGGTTCCATAAAAAAAATCTGTTTGACAGATTTCATATTAGATATGAACAGGAAAGAAACCAGGTTTCTCATTCCTGATAATTTGGGTATGCTAGGCATATATTTGATGACACCAAACTAAAACCCAAATTGGATAAGTGCCAATTGTAGGTTATCCTAGGGATACCAAAGTATAGTACTTATACAACTCACAAGAGAACAATTTAATTGTTGCTCGCCATACGGTTTTCCTAAGAGGAATACCGATATGCAGTGGAAAGTGGGAGGATAGTAAAACTCGATGAAAATCGGAGTAATATTATTCCAGGCACAGATCCTTAATGGAACACAAATAGTTCATCAAGGATGTAACTATTCTATTAATCTTCGAATACACAAGAACCGCGTAAGTCGGAGAGAGTCAGAAAAATAACCTGGGGTATAGGTTCCTGATCTCAACTCATAAAGATGTTAATCGTATTGAGGTAAACCAACTGACTACGTATGAGGAAGTGATATAAGGTATCGACTCCCTATTATGACAAAGTGTCATAAATCCGAAATGGATTCCATGTATATCAACTTAGTTTAGACACTAGTTGATGTACCACAAGGCATTGTGCCTATTGGTACTATAAGTCTTCAAGGAAGACGTACATGGATGGCAACATACCAACGTACTAAGCTAGGCTTGTAGCGGAAAGGTATCGTTATCAACATTGTGTTGATTATGATTCAACCTTTTACCTGTTGCCACGGTAAATCCATTTGGATAATGCTTGCTAATGCTGCATGTTTCATTTATGAAATATGTCAGCTTAACGGGAAAATCGCTTTCCTGAAAAGGAAACCTTTTGGAGGATGTTTACAACATCCTGTTTGGATTGAAGCAAGCATTAGGTTCTTGGAATTATTGTTTTGATGTAATCATAATGGTTTATGATTTAATTCAAAACAAAATGATTTTTGTGTATATAAGGAGGTTAGTGGGAGCGCACTAACAATAAATGTCCTATACAATAATGATAACATGTCATTTCTTGGAAATGATATTCCCATAATAACAATCGGTGAAAGCTTAGCTTCGAGAAAACTCTCCGAGAAATCGTACATTGAAAAATGTACGCGACCTGGTGTCTCATCCGCTTTGAGCATATGGATTCACAAACAGGCCAATCCGAGTGATAGTCACTGGATTGATATTAAGAACATCCGTTAGTATCTTAGAGAACTAAGGAAGTTGTCTTAATCTGAGGAGAATGAGAACTTGAAGTGACTGAGATCACTACTGCAAGTTTCCTAAACCGATAAAATGACTATAAGTCGTAAACGGTACTATAAAGTTTGAATAACGGAACAGTGAGGTGGAAATCTTCCAAGCAAGATACTGTTACCGAATAAATAACAAATGCGGGTTATTGCTGCAACTGAGGCGGAAATAGAAGCCATTTGGGTCGATAACAAATCTAATTAGATTATATATAGTTCTGTTAGCAGCTGAGCTAGGCTACAGCACAGACTAAAGAATTAATGGTCTCATCAATGATCCAGATAAATACTTCGACTATTCTTCTGATTCGTTCGGATCATACATCGTGGCGATGTGATGATCGAATAAATCGCATCAGATGATAATCATACAAATCCGCTGACGAAAGCATTTCTCAGCAGTTTGAGCCAACCGTACATAGTTCGGGTGTAAGACACTCGAATGACTGGCTATAGGCCAAGTGGGAGATTGTTGGACAATTATGACCCATAGCATCACTATTTGTACAGATCATGGTGTTGTTGTACAAATTAACTATGTGACAAAGGAGATTGATATCTTATCATTTGTGATTAGATCACCTAGATGTATAAATGATATGAGGTCCCTATGATTAGTTTCTGGATTGAGAATGATATGAGACAGTATCAGTCTATGAAGGATTAATCATTAAATATCCCTAGTCAGAGCATTGTCGAGATTGGACATCGATAAATGCGTAAAAGACTAGTATTACACGTGTGCGCGTTGTGAGGGCATAACGACATAGTTCTCATATATTTGGGTATAGGATAGTCATGCAGGTGTACTAGGAGGTTGTGTTTTACCGATGGTACGGGAAACAGCTTCGCTCTGGATAGACCCCCTCGGAATTCCATTGGAAGTATGACTATGTGTCTATGGAAGTCCGAAATCAGGGTAGGTGTATTTGGTCTTAACATGAGACTTGCACCGCTAATACTTGCGAAAATCAATATACTTTGGTTTTGGTCGTCCAGGGCTTTAACTGGTTCTGTATACGCCTCTTCTGGGTATATTGAGAATCGTAGTGTATTGGGTGTGATGTCAAGACGGAAGTATCACTTCAGTTATAGTGGAAATGATGATCACATAGGATACGGAACTTGTTCTCTTGAATGCTACAGCTATCGGGATATTATGACTAGGTCATGTATATCTGATTATAGAGACTAGTTACCAGACATCCGATATGTGCTTCGTACGAGGCAGACACAATTCCAGCCCTAGGCCTAGCACGTGATCATCCGATACTGGATCGACATACACAATACTACGTATACTACGCTTGATATAGATCGCTTATTCCTGTAAGCATATTTCTGGAGAATTGGGTAGGCATGGCGCTTTGCTAGAAGCCAACCTTGTCTTGTAAATCGGTACAAACGTAGTACGAGTTACTTACGTGTTCAGATAGTCCGACGACCGAATTTACTGCCAACATATCCGGGGATCTCATGGGTCGCTTCCTGAAGATTCACCGATGACGTATGACTCGCACTTTATAACTCTGGGATTAATTTGATGAGAGAGAAAATTAATATGGGATTAATTGCGGAGATATTTTATCTGGGATAAAATATCAATTAAAGAGAGAAAACGATTAATTTGGAATTAATCAATAAATTAATATATTCGATATATTAAACGAAATTGGATTTCGACGCGGAATTAAAATTAGATTTTAATTCGGACGAACGAGTTAATTTAGAATTAATTCGTTAGCGACGTGAATAATGATTTCGCTAGGCATAATCATTTAAATACGTCACAACGGAAAATTTGTTAATTTGGAATTAGCGAACCCGAGCCCGGGATTTTTTGTGAGCGCATTCGCATTTCGAATTCGAGTGCGGCACGCAAGTCAAATCAAGCGTCAAATCATTAGTCACATTAAGCGTCAAATCAAATGTCACTTTGAGTGATGTGACAAGTTGTCACTTGATTGAGTGATGTGAGTTGATGTGAGTAGATGGAAGTTGATGGCTTGACATTATTTTAATAATGATTTTTGACTTTCAAAATTTGTGTATTAGATACATTATTCCCACCAACCAACTCATCCATCTCTCTCTCTCTTTTCACGATTTTGGAGCCAAAATGCTCCTCTCTCTCACACGGTCTTGGACCTTCTTCTTCCTTCTGTTTTCTGCAAAACCGAGAGCTAATGAGAAGCTTTGGATGATTTGTGGAAAATCATCAAGGTGCTAGCACACTCTAGGAGATATACCAAGGTGATAGGGCAGTGATTTCGTGAGCTTGGGATCCATTTTGGAAGCTTGGAGCTTGAAGATTTCATGGAGGACCAAAGCCGAAAATGGAGACACTTGTTGCAGCTCACTGCCGAGACTCCAAGGAGAGCAGAAACCGAATTCTGTTGTTCTTTGTAGCATCCAATCCGTTCATTATGAGTATTCTGCACCTCCTTTGATTGTATTCACATGTTATTTTCTTGCTTGATAATGATCCTTGGACCTTTGAGAATTCCAACAAAGGCCTCATATGAATGTGTAACATCCCCGATTTGAGAGATGTTACCGGTAGGGAATAGCTGTTAGTGTTCCTAGAACATACCAAGGATCTAATAAGCATGTAAAGGTGTTCATAAATTCAAAATAAGTTACGGAATATACTTATAATGAACGGATTTGAGCTTTAAAATTTTGAGAAGAGATCTCCAAGATCCAAGCTTTAAGTGATGATTCCAACTCTTGAATTAGTTTCCCTATCACCTTAGTTGATTTCTCCAAGTGCTAGCTTTGTTGATTTTGATACAAAATCAAAGAGAAGAGAGAAGCTTGCTCACGCCCATTTGGAGGTTCTAGGGTTTGTTTTTGTGTTCCAAGGGTTGTTTTGTGTGATGAATACACAAAATGAGAGAGAGAGAAGAGTTTTAGGTAAAACAAATTTACCCTTTTACCTAAAATAAGATAGTTGAGTAAATGGTTTCACCAAAACCATTCCAAGGTAGTTGGATGGTGGGTGGCTTGGCATAAATGCCAACTATCCTCCCAACTACCACATGTGAAGTGGGCCCCACATTTGAATTCAAAATTCAAATGTCTCTACGAACATTTGCTGCGGCTCGATTCCGTTTAATCTGATTAAACGAACTTTCGTCGCTAAATTATTAAATATAATTTAATTAAATAACGATGTCTCGTAAATATATGACGAACGTCGTCTACGAATTAATTCTAAATTAATTCGTTCGTTAGCATTAAAGTCCAACTTTAATTTCGTAATGAAATCCAATTCATAGTAATATATATCTGATATATTAATTTTAGCCCAAATGAATAAATTAAAAGGAAAAATCAAATTTAACCATTAAATTTATTTTACCGATTAATTCCAAATTAATCACGTTCTCTCTCTTCCGAACACATTTAATCCCAGATTAAATAATACCTGAATTAATCCCAGATTAATTTTCTTTCTCTTAATTAATCCCAGATTAATTCTCTCTCTTAATTAATCCCAGATTAATTCTAATTTAAATCAATTTTCATCAGTGAATCTTTGGGAAGCGACCCAAGAGATCCCTAGATATGTTGGCAGTAAATACGGTCATCGGATTATCCGGATACGTGTGTACCTCGTACCACGTGCTTACCGATTTACAAGACATGGTTGGCTTCTAGCAAAGCACCGTGCCTACCCAATTCTCCAGAAATATTCTTACTGGAATATATAATCTCTGTCAGGCGTAGTATATGTAGTATTGCGTATTGCGATCCAGTATCAGATTGTCACGTGCTAGGCCTGGGGCTGGAATGTGTCTGCCCCGTACGAAGCACATGTCAGATGTCTGGTAACTAGTCTCAATAATCGGACATACATGACCTAGTCATAATATCCCGATGACTGCAGTACTTAAGAGCACTAGTACCTTATCCTACGTGACATCATCTCCACTATGACTGGAGTGATACTTCCGTCTTGACATCACACCCAATACACTACGATTCTTGATATACCCAGCAGAGGCGTACACAGAACCTGTTAAAGCCCTTGACGACCAAAACTAAAGCATACCAATTGTCGCAAGTATTAGCGATGCAAGTCTCAGGATAAGACGAAATACACCTTCCCTGATTTCGGACTTCCATAGACACATAGTCATACTACCAATGGAATTCCGAGGGGTCTATCCAGAGCGAAGCTGTTTTCCGTACCATCGGTGAAACACAACCTCCTATCACACTTGCATGAGTATCCTATACCCAAATATATGAGAACTATGCCGCTATGATCTCACATAACGCGCAAAAGTATAATACTAGTCTATTCCGCATTATCGATGTCCAATCTCGATAATACTACGACTAGGGATATTTAATGATTAATCCTTCGAGAACTGATACTGTCTCATATCATCTCAATCTAGGAACTAATCATATCATCCCAAATGAATAAATTAAATAGAAAAATCAAATTTAATCATTAAATTTATTTTACCGATTAATTCCAAATTAAACGCGTTCTCTCTCTTCCGAACACATTTAATCCCAGATTAAATAATACCTGAATTAATCCCAGATTAATTTTCTTTCTCTTAATTAATCCCAGATTAATTCTCTCTCTTAATTAATCCCAGATTAATTGTAATTTAAATCAACTGTCATCAGTGAATCTTTGGGAAGCGACCCAAGAGATCCCTAGATATGTTGGCAGTAAATACAGTAATCGGATTATCCGAATACGTGCGTACCTCGTACCACGTGCTTACCGATTTACAAGACATGGTTGGCTTCTAGCAAAGCACCGTGCCTACCCAATTCTCCAGAAATATTCATACTAGAATATATAATCTATGTCAGGCGTAGTATACGTAGTATTGCGTATTGCGATCCAGTATCACATTGTCACATGCTAGGCCTGGGGCTGGAATGTGTCTGCCCCGTACGAAGCATATGTCGGATGTCTGGTAACTAGTCTCAATAATCGGACATACATGACCTAGTCATAATATCCCGATGACTGCAGTACTTAAGAGCACTAGTACCTTATCCTACGTGACATCATCTCCACTATGACTGGAGTGATACTTCCGTCTTGACATCACACCCAATACACTACGATTCTTGATATACCCAGCAGAGGCGTACACACAACCTGTTAAAGCCCTCGACGACCAAAACTAAAGCATACCAATTGTCGCAAGTATTAGCGATGCAAGTCTCAGGATAAGACCAAATACACCTACCCTGATTTCGGACTTCCATAGACACATAGTCATACTACCAATGGAATTCCGAGGGGTCTATCCAGAGTGAAGTTGTTTTCCGTACCATCGGTAAAACACAACCTCCTATCACACTTGAATGAGTATCTTATACCCAAATATATGAGAACTATGCCGTTATGATCTCACATAACGCGAACAAGTATAATACTAGTCTATTCCGCATTATCGATGTCCAATCTCGATAATACTACGACTAGGGATATTTAATGATTAATCCTTCGAGGACTGATACTGTCTCATATCATCTCAATCCAGGAACTAATCATATGGACCTCCTATCATTTATACATCTAGGTGATCTAATCACAAATGATAAGAGTGCAATCTTCTTGTCACATAGTTAATTTGTACAACAACATCATGATCTGTACAAATAGTGACGATATAGGTCATAACTGTCCAACAATCTCCCACTTGGCCTATAGCCAGTCACTCGAGTGTCTTACACCCGAACTATGTACGGTTCGCTCAAACTGCTAAGGAAAGATTTTCGTCAGCGGATTTGTATGATTATCGTCTGATACAATTTATTCGATCATCACATCGCCGGGATGTATGATTCGAACTAATCAGATGAATAGTCAAAGTATATATATGGATCGTTGATGAGACCATTAATTCTTTAGCTTGTGCTGACGCCTAGCTCAGCTGCTAACATAACTATATCTAATCTAATTAGATTTATTGTCGACCCAAATGGCTTCTATTGCTGCCTCAGCAATAGCAATAACCCGCATTTGTTGTTTATTCGGTAACAACATCTTTCTTGGAAGATTTCCAGCTTACTGTACCGTTATTCAAACTGTATAGTACCGTTTAGCGACTTAAAGTCATTTTTATCGGTTAGGAAACTTGCCGCTGTGATCCCAGTCACTTCAAGTTCTCATTCTCCATAGATTAAGACATCATCCTTAGTTCTCTAAGATACTAACAGATGTTCTTAATATCAATCCAGTGACTATCACTTGGATTGACCTGTTTGTGAATCCATATGCTCAAAGCATATGAGACACCAGGTTGCGTACATTTTTCAATGTACGAGTTCTCGCAGAGTGTCAATAACCTCTAGATCTAACTCAGTAGATCTTTATTCCTAGAATAAATGTTGTTACTCCCAAGAATTCTACGGAGAATTTTAATGAAAGCCAAGCTTTCACCGATCGTAATATGGAACATCATTTCCAAGAAATGACATATCATCATTAATTAGGACATCATTGTCAGTGCGCTCCCATTAACCTCCTTATATACACAAGAATCATTTCATTTTGAATTAAGTCACACACCATTATGATTACATCAAAACGTTAGTTCCAAGAACATAATGCTTACTTTAATCCCTCTATGGATCGAATAACCTGCAAACCTTGTTTGCTAGTTTTGGTACGAAAAAACCGCCAGGATGTTGTAAACATCCTTCAAAAGGTTTCCTTTTTAGGAAAGCGATTTTTCGGTTTAGCTGCCATATTTCATAAATGAAACATGCAGCATCAGCAAGCATTATCCAAATGGATTTAATGTGGCAACATGTAAAAGATTTCGTTGTAATCAACACAATGTTGATAATGATACCTTTCCGCTAAAAGCCTAGCTCAGTACGTTGGTATGCTGCCATCCACGTATGTCTTCCTTGAAGACTTATATAGTACCAATAGGCACAATGCCTTGCGGTACAACAACTAGTGTCTAAACATAGTTGATATACATGGAATCCATTTCGGACTCATGGCACTTTGCCATGATAGGGAGTTGATACCTTGTATCACTTCCTCATACGCAGTCAGTTCATTTTCCCCAATAAGATTGACATCTTTATGAGGTGAGATCAGAAACTCATACCCAGGTTGTTTTCTGACTCTCTCTGACTTACGCGGTTCTTGTGTATTCGAAGATTACTGGTACAGTTTCATCCTTGATGAACTATTTGTGTTCCATTAAGGACTTGGTGACTTGAACAGTATAACGCCGATTTTTCATCGAGTTTTACTATCCTCCCACTTACCACTGTATATCGGTATTCCTCTTAGGAAAACCGCATGGTGAGCAACAATTACATTGTTCTCTAGTGAGTTGTATAAGTACTATACTTCGGTTTCCTTAGGATAACCAATTATATTAGGCACTTATCCAATTTGGGTTCTAGTTTGGTATCATCCAAACGTATTCCTAGCATTCCCAAATCATCAGGAGTGAGAAAGCCTGGTTTCTTTCCTGTTCATACCTAATATAAAATCTGTCAAACAGATTTTCATGGAACCTTATTCAAAATAAGTATTGCGCTGTTAAATGTTTATCCTTTGAAGGAAAATGGTAGCTCAGAACGACTCATGATTAACCTTTGGTTTCTCCGTTCGGATACACCGTCAAATTGACGTGTTCCAGGAGGAGTCATTATTGAAATAATACTATACTCTTTCAAGTATTTGAGAAACTTATTGCATAAGTATTTTCATCATGGTCAAACCGTGATGTTTTAATACTTTATCCGATCTGTTCGTCTATTTCGTGTCGAAACTCCAAAAGTTTCTGATTTGTGTTCTTCAAAAGAAACACAACCATAACGCGATGCCACATCCGTAAAGGTCATGAAATATTCATATCCACCTCTAGCCTAGCTAGACATGGGCCCACTTACGTCACTATGAACAAGGGCTAATAGATCAGTGGAACTTACATTTTTACCAAGTAAAGGTGTTTTAGGTACTTTACCTAATAAACTATATTCGTAGACATCATTTGAATGGAATCAAATCCGCCCTAGTATCCACTATTCAAAAGTGTGGATATACGAGTCTTATTTAATGTGTCCCAGACAGCACTGCCACAAATAAGTCTCATCTGATCAAATCAGTTTGAGCTACTTGTTTGTCATGTTATATGTTTGAGATTTATTTATATTCAAAATATAAATACTGTTATTCACATCTATTGTGTTTATCTCAACATCATCTTTATATAATAAAACACTTTAGTGTTCTAGAATATAAAGGCACACTCGCAACGAGTTATACTCGATATAGAGATAATGTTTCTAGTCAAACTAGTTACATTATAACAGTTTCCTAATTTAAGTGCACAGCCAAAGGGTAGTTCCTAAACTTAGGTATCTACGGTTGAAACAACGACTGTCGTCCCATTTCCAATTCGCAGATTAATCTCATCTGAAGTCAGTATCCTGCTCACAGCAGATTCTGCACATCAATGCATATTTATGTATCACACTAAGTATCTAAAATCCAATTTTAATACTAGTAGTGAACATATTTATGACAAACATATTTGAAGTCAGAACCTTTTCCTGTCTTCTATTCCTTCATGTCTGCTTTGTCCATACGGCAGTCATGCTTCAATGACCCCATTTGCCACAAGTTAGGCAGACATCTTGGGATATGTCATTTATCTTCCTAGAAGATTATAATGATTTTACCTTTGCCTTTTTCATATTCCAGAAGTCTTTTTCATATTCCAGAAGTCTTTGGCCAAGCCTTGGCCATCTAGAATATCGAAGTAGGGTGCGCCTTGCGCTTCTTGCCTTATTGCAAACTTTGACTTTGCTCTCCTTGAGAATAGTGATTAACTCTCCAAGAGTTGTTTATTGCAATTCAATACTTCTAAGATCTAAGAATAGATTTATGAAGATCCTTCAATTTCATTATCATACTTTAAGGATCTAATCCTTACTTCTGATTAAGAAATTAAGGAGTCATTATGGCAAGCATAATGGATTAAGCATTAAAGTTATCATCACATGAATCTTCCAAAGATCATGCTCTACTATTTGCTTAACTCTGGGCTTAGGCCTAATATGTTATTTTATCAAATAAAGTAACTTATTAGTTTCCAGGACCATCTTGAAATTTTATTCCCAATTTGAAAATTAAAGTTGTTTAAACACATTTTCCCTAGGATAATGTTTTAAACATTAATCTTTCAATTTAATCTTGATTCTAATAGTCCAACTATTTCATCAACGATTTCAGGTACAATCTAATGTAATGATTACTATAGTCTAACTATATAACTTATTACAATTTTATTGGTTAAAATCAAATATAAATTGATTACTATAATCCAATTATATAATCATTATAAATGATCGGTAAAATCCAAATATATTGATTACTATAATCTAATTATATAATCAATTATAAATGAAGTAGTTTGAATACAGTCCAACTGTTAAATTAAAACAACAATAAATATTAGTCCAACTAATATATAATTTATTTGACGAATGATATTTGATTGAGCGCGTGTGGCAAGTAACTAAACGAATATTGCAAATCTAATACTTGCCTCCCACTATTTTTCGGCGAGCCTCTAACCCTCTGTTCAGTACTCGGGAAACCTTGTTTCCTAGTAGGCTAGGATCCCGTTAAATAACACACAATCTTGACTTTGGCCAACAAATTGTATGATACTTAACTAGGTAGATCTCTAAGATCAATTGGATCTCATCCAATTCCTAGATCCGGTAGGTGGACATCCAAGTCCAAAACATATATCTTATATATGCCAATATATCGAATATATTACCTAACATTTTTCCTCTGAATCAACTAAGCCTTGGCTTTGGTACAACAAACTTAATGATCCCAGTTAAGCGGAACCCATTGACATGGAAAGTTTCATAATCAATGTCGATGGACAAGAAGTGATCTTGACTTTTGCCAACAAATCACGACTTGGACAAGACACCGATATGGAACAAAACTCTCATGATTCAAACACATCCTCAATTGACAAAGGTCTTGACTTTGGCCAACAAACCAATGCCAACTTTGGATCTTGAGTAAGAATCACTCAACGGAAGGAAAAACGCTTAATATGTTTTTGAGGGTTTTTCGCGTGCAAATTGGAAACCAATATATTATCTTTAATTAGGTCTCATCATCATACACCCTTAAACATGCATTCTAAACACATAATAAAGCGCGTATAAATAAATAAATTAATAATGATATGCGGATGGATATCTCACAAATTGTTCCTAGAACAAATCACTCACTTTCCTCTCCCCGTCTAGAACTATTCTAATTCTACCCAATTATAAAATACAATAAAGAAACCTCATTTACATTGAGGGGAATATGTGAGAAGAGAAATACAATGATAAATGAGATAAAAGGCTGGACACGTAGGTCCAATTTAATAAATTCTAAACTTATTACAACAATTTCCAAAACTGCCCTTGCCCTTCTAATATCCATCTGATATACATTATTCATACAACACATTCATGTATTCATACAAATCATGTTATTCAATCAATCTAATCCAATTAATTAATCTTTGAATTAATGACCATACAATGTTCAACGATTTGATTTGCGTGAGTCAAACTCGTTTAAGAATAAATACTCAAAGCAAGTATTCTTGAATTATATTGAACTACAACTTTAAATCCAATTTATTTGTATTCAATACTAATTCCAATTTAATTTCAAATTAAATATATACACTTGCTTATAAGCCTTAAAGACTTGGATTCCAAATCCAATCTTAATGGGTCTCAAAGGCCCAATAACATCCAATGTCATTTTAATTAAGGTCCAATGGGCTTTTAATTAATTCTTAAGGCATGGGCTTTGGCCATAATAGGTCAAACCTAAAATGTCAAGGCCCAATAGGAATCACCATATTGCCTACAAATTAATTTAGGCCCATTAGGCCCAATTAAATTCTTTAAAGGGCCAAGTGATGTATTTGGACTTTATGGAATTGGTTTTGGGCCCAATTGGATCCAATCCAAAAGTCCAAAACCAAAATTAGTCAAAACAAGCCCATTAAGCCCAAATACACATTTTTAGCCCATTACATAAAGGCTTATTAACATAATTATAATATTCTAAATATCATAATTATCTTAATTAAAGTGTATTAGCCATGATTAATTAATTAAACTCAATATTTCCAAAATAACAATTAACTTAATTAATCATGCTTAATCCATCAATTCATGCTCAACACAAATTGAAGCCAAAATACATCATTTCATGCTCAACACAAATTGAATCCTAAATTCATCATTTCATGCTCAACATGCTCTTTGATTTTAACATAAACATTATTGACTTTGATTCTAATCTAATCAAACCAATAATCAACATTTAAACTAGCATTTAAACACATTATTTCATGTTACAAAAATCAAAAAAACTGCAGTCCAAGACAGTGCACCATTCGGCCATGCTAAGATTTTTTTAATTTTTGATCCAATCAATTTATTTCAAATCTAATCATGCACAACTCTAAGTTAACATAATCTAAGCATGCTCAAATCATCAATTTGAAGAAATCATGCTCAAAACATAAAAGCCCCAAATTTTAGTCTCATGAACCCTAAAATTTTCATGCTTAAAATTGGCTCCTGATACCATTGTTAGTGTTCCTAGAACATGCCAAGGATCTAATAAGCATGTAAAGGTGTTCATAAATTCAAAATAAGTTGCGGAATATACTTACAATGAACGGATTTGAGCTTTAAAATTTTGAGAAGAGATCTCCAAGATCCAAGCTTTAAGTGATGATTCCAACTCTTGAATTAGTTTCCATATCACCTTAGTTGATTTCTCCAAATGCTAGCTTTGTTGATTTTGCCACAAAATCAAAGAGAAGAGAGAAGCATGCTCACGCCCATTTGGAGGTTCTAGGGTTTGTTTGTGTGTTCCATGTGTTGTTTTGTGTGATGCATACACAAAATGAGAGAGAGAGAAGAGTTTTAGGTAAAACCAATTTACCCTTTTTACCTAAAACAAGGTAGTTGAGTAAATGGTTTCACCAAAACCATTCCAAGGTAGTTGGATGGTGGGTGGCTTGGCATAAATGCCAACTACCCTCCCAACTACCACATGTGAAGTGGGCCCCACATTTGAATTCAAAATTCTAATGTCTCTACGAACATTTGCTGCGGCTCGGTTCCGTTTAATCTGATTAAACGAACTTTCGTCACTAAATAATTAAATCTAATTTAATTAAATAACGATGTCTCGTAAATATATTACGAACGTCGTCTACGAATTATTTCTAAATTAATTCGTTCGTTCGCATTAAAGTCCAACTTTAATTTCGTAATGAAATCCAATTCATAGTAATATATATCTGATATATTAATTTTAGCCCAAATGAATAAATTCAATAGAAAAATCAAATTTAACCATTAAATTTATTTTACCGATTAATTCCAAATTAATCGCGTTCTCTCTCTTCCGAACACATTTAATCCCAGATTAAATAATACCTGAATTAATCCCAGATTAATTTTCTTTCTCTTAATTAATCCCAGATTAATTCTCTCTCTTAATTAATCCCAGATTAATTCTAATTTAAATCAACTGTCATCGGTGAATCTTTGGGAAGCGACCCAAGAGATCCCTAGATATGTTGGCAGTAAATACGGTCATCGGATTATCCGAATACGTGCGTACCTCGTACCACGTGCTTACCGATTTACAAGACATGGTTGGCTTCTAGCAAAGCACCGTGCCTACCCAATTCTCCATAAATATTCTTACTGGAATATATAATCTATGTCAAGCGTAGTATACGTAGTATTGCGTATTGTGATCCAGTATCGGATTGTCACGTGCTAGGCCTGGGGCTGGAATGTGTCTGCCCCGTACGAAGCATATGTCGGATGTCTGGTAACTAGTCTCAATAATCTGACATACATGACCTAGTCGTAATATCCCGATGACTGCAGTACTTAAGAGCACTAGTACCGTATCCTACGTGACATCATCTCCACTATGACTGGAGTGATACTTCCGTCTTGACATCACACCCAATACACTACGATTCTCGATATACCCAGCAGAGGCGTACACAGAACCTGTTAAAGCCCTGGACGACCAAAACTAAAGCATACCAATTGTCGCAAGTATTAGCGATACAAGTCTCAGGTTAAGACCAAATACACCTACCCTGATTTCGGACTTCCATAGACACATAGTCATACTACCAATGGAATTCCGAGGGGTCTATCCAGAGCGAAGTTGTTTTCCGTACCATCGGTAAAATACAACCTCCTATCACACTTGCATGAGTATCATATACCCAAATATATGAGAACTATGCCGTTATGATCTCACATAATGCGCACAAGTATAATACTAGTCTATTCCGCATTGTCGATGTCCAATCTCGATAATACTACGACTAAGGATATTTAATGATTAATCCTTCGAGGACTGATATTGTCTCATATCATCTCAATCCAGGAACAAATCATAGGGACCTCCTATCATTTATACATCTAGGTGTTCTAATCACAAATGATAAGAGTGCAATCTCCTTGTCACATAGTCAATTTGTACAACAACATCATGATCTGTACAAATAGTGACGATATGGGTCATAACTTTCCAACAATAGCATTGCTAATCTCATAAGCCTCTGAATTTCTGAATGTTTTCTAAACTATTCAAATGCAATGTCATGCATGAAAACCATAACTCAATTTGGAATGCTTTTGTTTCTTATATCTGTGTACTTTAAATACTTTTCTTTACACACATTAACAAATGCTCATAAAGACGCATACTTCACTAGTGTATACAAGAAACTTTTACTTTGACACTGACTGGACTCTCATGCTATATGACTCAATGCTGGTGGACTCCATCCCTGGTGACAGCATCAATATATGTCCTCCCAAGCTTGTCCTCCTGCAAAATAAATATTGGGAGTGGGGGGTTAGATCGACGTACGATCTAAGTGAGTGGACAATAACTGAAAATTGAAGTAAAAAAAAAAATCTTTTAACTTCAAAACCATATTTTCAAAATATCTTTATATGAAATCTTTGTTTCAAGAACTTTAGCTTTCTGAAAATTGTATTTGAAACTCTTGTTTTTGAAAACTATTTCTGAAAAACTAGTTTCTGAAAAGCTATTTACTGATAATCTGATTTATGAAATCTAGGTACTGAAAATCTGAAAACTGTGTACTGAATGTCTGAAAATTGAATTCTGCTATACGTCGAGGACCCTAACTCAACTGGACGTCTCTCTATACCCCAGGACCATAACTCAACTGGATGTATCACACCACAAACTGAAACTGGGGGTACGGATCAATGCTACCACCCAAGCTCTGAAACCAGGATTTTAGGGATCTGTCAACCCTAGTCCTGCTCGAGGATATGAGAGTGTCCCCTCAGTCCTCCACAAGTGCACATGTCTCTGAAATCCATCAATTCCACTGTATCTCAAGATACATATTGGGGTGAGGTCTTACCTCATGCCCCGAAAAACATGGAAATCATACTTTAAAACTGAAATATGTAATCAATGTTTTACAAAAATCTTTACTATCTCAAAGCATAACTATATATCAAGTAACTGTAAATAATTTCCTCTAACACCCTAAAGCGTGAAAATATAAGTATGAACAATGATAACAAAATAAAAATCAGTTTAAAGAAAAAGTGTGCACTCAAAGTGCTATGGTAAATCGAGAGCGATTCACGGCGTGAGCTACCTTTTAGTATCCTGACATCAATCTAAGGTCAATACGATCGTTAGTTTGCATAATTCGAAACATCTTCATATGACATAAAAGAATATACAATGCATGGACACACAATCTTGCTGAATATTAATGATATCTATGGTATCTATGAATTTTACAAACTTAGGTTTGGAGTTACACAAGTGCGGTAGTGGAAACTTAATTTATTCTAACGGTCAGAAATTTACAGTTTGTAGACCAACTTTGAAATTTCGCCAGAATTAATTGGGAATGAATCTAAGGCTGAAAATTTAATATAATGGTCCTTAATGGGTCTCGTTTATATTGGTTATTACGGATTTCGATTCCGACTTCAGAAACTCAACTTATAGACCGAAATTCAGGGGCTGTCCAACAGAAAAACTGGGCACTGGGAAGCAGGTCGCCCGACTTAAAAAATTCATTCCGATCTCGTCTTAAGTTCATAAATTCTAAATTTTGAATATGTTACTCCCTTATGTGTCAAGAGTACCCAGAATTTTACGTAACTTATTTTCGATCTACAGAACTCCACTTATAAACATATTTTCGCAGGCTGTTCAGATATGACATAAACTAAAATATCTGCAAAACATCCAACTTATAAAATTTGGCCTAAATTCATATTAAATCTAAAAATTCTGATTTTTGAATATGTTGGTCCCTGATATGTTTAGTTTATCCAAAAATTTATGGTTTATCAAACGGACATCTAGGACTCAAGTTATACGTAAGAAATCAGGGCCTGTCCGGAAGTTGCCACAAACCGAACTCACTGCCCATGTTATGTAATTCATTGCTCTATTTGACAATTTTACTTCATATCAACACTTCCAAGCAAAAACCCACACACAATGTATCTTCGTACACTTCATTCTATATGCGTTAACCATCAATCCAACAATAATTTAATTCTTGACTCATCATATACACTTCACCAATTATACCCAAAACATCTTGAAAGCTTCCATAACATCTTCCAACACTCAAACCACCAAATTACATCAACTCCAAACATACTAAACTATCATTTTAGCAATATCAATCAATCATTTAACTACCCATCTATCATTACTAATTAATCCTTTAAACTTTTCAAGTTTATACAACTTAACACAAAACCCATTTCTTTACTAGTTAATCACTAATATTCAACATATAACATTCCTTTTCAACTACCATATCATCAATTTGTCAAAATCTCATAAATTAGAATTTGGGTTTAGTTCCATTACCTTATTTCTTTTGCTTCCCAACCCTTTCATCAAGCTCCATGGATGCCAAAACTCCTAGGCTTCTCCTTCTTTCCTCTTCTTTCTTTCTTCCTTCTTCTTCTTTCTTCCTTCTTCTTCTTTTTTCCTTTCCCTCTCTTCCTCTTACTGTTTTCTTCTCTGTTTTCTCTTCATTCTCTCTTTTTTAATTTTGAAATTAGTAAATAGTAGCCCCCTTTATATACTAGGGCTTAAATGATAAAAGAAAATTGAAGAAGTGTGTAGAAGAATGGAGAAAAATTGAAATCTTTACAATTTGACCCAAAATTACTATTCATCAGAATTTTGACTTGTATTTTTGACTCGGTTCTAGCGTGAATTTGGGAAAATATTTAACCTGAAAGTTGTAGGTCTCGGTCTTAGTTTTTTCGAAAATATAAACTTCATAAAAATCAGAGATCGTATGAAAAAGTTATGCCCCAAATACAATAGATAGTATAAAGGAGCACATGGTACAGTCTCTTCTCGGGACTTCAAGAAATTTACCGATTGTTCCCAAAGTCTTCACATGATTGTATTTAGATCTTATCGTAATTTATTTCACATGCCTTCATTCCATACGTAATAATATCACCATAGGTAGTAGTAAAAACTACCGGTCGTTACATAATGTATCTTTCGTTTAACCATTAAAAGATTTATAAATAATCAATATTATTCATAAAAGTTGCCCTAGAGCTCTACGAGTATATTTCATTAGTGAGACTCTCTAGGTTTAGGCATATCCATGACGAAATCCAATTTTGTGTCCATAATCTACCCACCCGTAAATTATGACGATCACATATAAACTCATTGAACCATACAAGTTAAGGTCATTGCATACATATAATCTCTCTATCACAGGTATCCAGATTATTCTAGAGATATCGATATAAACGCCAAATATCTATAGATATAATCACGTCGATGTTTCTATTAGGAATCTCTTAATAACACTTAGAACTCACTTCTACAGTATACTGGCCTATTGATTTAAGATCGCTAATTTTCTGTACACAGAGCTGAAGATTCTATCTTGACACACAGAGGATATCCTGAGGATCAGTCCACACCCAATTAACAGGTGGAAGTCTGACCTAAAAAGGTTGGTGACGTGACTGTAGGAAACGCTTTCCTTGCGCAAGGGAAACGGTTTAGGCACATGGATCGGACTTGAAAATTTTTTCTTCCCTTCTCCTTTAATTGCCGAATGCTACTGCCACACCCACTGAAATTTTGCTTTAGTTTTAGAAAAATTTCCAGCACCGAAACAGCCCCGGAACAGTCCCCGAACACCGCTGAAAAACTGGACAAAAATTGGACTGTTTTGGACCCGATACACTCACAGTGCACTACCGAAATAACCTCTGGAAAGCGCGCACAGTGGCTGTGTGTTGTTCTGATTTTTCACTTGAAAACAGGCCCAACATAGCCCCAAAACACCACAAAATATTCATAAAAAAAACTAGATTAAAACGAAACCAAAACGAGTTTCGTTTCACCAAGTAAATGGGCGACATTTAGCAAAACAATGTGTCACTGCCGTGAACAAAGAAGAAAGGGATGAAGATGAATATGTTCGACACCACAAGTCTTTCGAGTTATGTCTCGTTATTGACGTAAACTTGTGTGGGCAAGACTCACAAAATAATCCCTAAACGTTTTAGAGATTTTAATCACACAACAACTTTCGTTATTTTTATTTTATTTATCTTTTGTTCTTCTTTTGTTTTCTCAACAACTTGAGAGGATTTGGAGAAGAAGAAGATGGAGGCTAAGGTTAGAATGAGAGGCTTAAGCAAAAAGAAAACAATTTTCCTTTTTATACTTAGGGTTTAATTTTACAAAATAAAACAACCTATTCCCCTTCTACACATTAAAAATTTCAGCCAACACATGTCTAAAATCAAAATTTTGTAACATTTATATTTACTTTCCATAATGGAAAAGATGTTACAAAATAAAAAGGTTAAATGTCATTTAAAAATATGTAACTTCCAAATTAAATCCAAGGGTTTTCAAAAACCAAAATTTAGAAATTACTAATTTAACCATTCATTTAATTATATCTAATATAATTAAATAACATGTGTTTAAATATCATATATTTAATAAAACTATATATTAACTTTTAATATAAAGTTTCAAGTGTGACAAAATAATATTATTAATAATATTAATAATATTTATACCTTTGTGAGTATATAATTGGACTATCCAATTATACTAAATCCGCTATAGTATATCGAGTTAGCACGGGGACCAAATGGACCTACCTTCTGAGCTCCAATAATCTCGAAATATTAATTAAGCTCTTAATTAAATATTTCGAATTATTAACTCCGGGTTATTCCACTAAAAACCCAAAGTTTCACTCTCATTGCCGCAGATGATATATTAAGCCGAACCAAGTCGATGTCCATCGATATAGTCACTACATATAGATTAACCCTTCACGAGTATCTCGTAATCATAATCGGGTCATAATGTCTGTTATGTTGGTATTAATCTAGGTCCCAAGATCAAACAAGCAATGAAAACAATGTGTGAACATATCAACGGAGGTAGCGGAATACTCACATCGATCGGTTGAGTCGATTTGGAGACGAATGAAGCCCAAAAATTCACTGCCAAGGACGCCCAAGCTGTGCAGTCCACTGCCTAGAATTTTCAGATTTGAGCTGAGAAAACGGAGCTCCAAGCCTCGTCCGACGGATCCCGGCTCATGGGCGAACCTCCCTACCACCTTCGCAAGACTCGTAGTGTGCTAGCACTTGCGGTTTTCACCATGAAAACCCAACTCTTGCTTCCCTTTGTTCACGCCATTTGGCTTCAAAAACCAGTGAGCATTTTCTGATTTTGGTGTGAGAGAAGAGAGAATAATGAGAGAGATGAAATGTGTAGTTGTTGTGTGTTGAAATTCATTTCAAGTATATTTTATATACTTATGTGAATTTCAAATGCATTTGCTTTAATTTGCATTTCATTTGCTTTTTAAAGTCAAACCATTAAAGCCATCAAGTACACATCATGTCCATCAAGTCACATCTACTTTATTAAAGTGACATGTTGTCAAGTCACATCACTCAAAGTGACAAGTGATTTGACGCTTGATGCGACTGATTGATTTGACGCTTGATGCGACTTGCGTTGCCGCACTCGAATTCGAAATACGAATGCGCTCGCAATCACACTCGGGCTCGGGTTCGTTAATTCCAAATTAAGGATTTTTCCGTCGCGTCGTAATTAAATGATTACGCCTAGCGAATTCACTATTCACGTCGCTAACGAATTAATTCTAAATTAATTTGTTCGCCCGAATTAAAATCTAACTTTAATTCCGCGTCGAAATCTAATTTCAATTAATATATCGAATATATTAATTTATCGATTAATTCCGAATTAATCGTTATCTCTCTCTAGACGATATTTTATCCTAGATAAAATATCTCCGTAATTAATCCTAGATTAATTTTCTCTCTCTTCTATATAATCCCAGATTATTCAAGAGTGCGAGTTGTGCGTCATCGGTGGATTATCGGGAAGCGACCCATGAGATCCCCGGATAAGTTGGCAGTAAATACGGTCGTCGGAGTATCCGAATCACGTACGTACCAAGTACTACGTTTTACCGATTTACGAGACAAGGTCGACTCCTAGCAAAGCACCAAGTCTTCCCAATTCTCCGGACATATCCATTTAAGAATATTAAGATCTGTTATCAAGCGTAGTATACGATTGTATTGTGTGTATCAGCCCAATATCGGATAGTCACGTGCTAGGGCTGGGGCTGGATAAGTGTCTACCCCGTCCGAAGCACATATCGGATGCCTGGTAACATAGTCTCTATAATCGGATATTCATGACCTGGTCACAATATCCCGATTGGTTGCGCAACACTCAAGAGCACTAGTACCGTATCCTGCGTGACATCATCTCCAATATGACTGAAGTGATACTTCCGTCTTGACATCACACGCAATACACTACGACTCTCTGATAAACCCAGAAGTGGTGTACGCAGAACCGGTTAAAGCCTGTACCACCAAGACCAAAGTCTATCGATTATCGTAAGTATTAGCGATGTAAGTCTCAGGTTAAGACTATACACACCTACCTTGATTTCGGCCTCCCATAGACACATAGTCATAATACCAATGGGATTCCGAAGGGTCTATCCAGAGCGAAGCTGTTTCCCGTACCATCGGTGAAACACGACCTCCTATCGCACTTGCATAAGTATCCAATACTTATATATATGAGAACTATGTCGTTGTGCCCTCACAACGCGCACAAGTGCAATACTAGCCTATTCCGCATTATCGATGTCCAGTCTCGATAATACTCCGGCTAGGGATATTTAATGATTAATCCTTCGGGGACTGATACTGTCTCATATCATTCTCAGTCCAGGAACTAATCATAGGGACCTCTCTTCATTTATATATCTATGGTGATCTAATCACAAGTCAGCGGTATTAGGATGCGTCCCAGGGTCGAGGCCCCCATTATCGGTTGCAGTTATTGGGATGCGTCCCAGGATCGAGGTCCACTGCATCATCAACTCAACTCGAAGCAGCAGGCAAGTCAGGTGGCAGCTGGCGAGCCAGGTAAGTAAAAATGCATTGCACAACTTTAATAGGATTATCATTGTCACACACTGCACAAGTCCCATCAAAGTGGGGGCGACTGTAGGTACTGCATTTTGCATGTAAGTCCCTATGATGAGTCTTATTTAGAGACACTACCTTTTTAATTCACGGAAGTCGCGGGAAACGAATGTCGGAAGGGGAAATTCAGAATAAGTATGTCATCGGATTCGATTCACATGTTCACTGCTTTCATTCGTGCTGCGTTCGTGAACACGTTCGAATGTCAAGCAGATTACGGGCGTTCGAATCGACGTTCGAACGGTGTCGGTACTTCTGGTTTTGTTGCTAGCCTCACGACCCAAGCCCAATTAGCCCACCAAAACCCACCCAAAATAATTAAAATATTTAAAACACATGTCACAAATTAAAATAATATCCTCCCTAAATTAAATAATTCACATACCTAAATGAAACAAATCAAATATATGATCTTCTTAATTAAGCCAAATCATGTCCCCAATTAACTAGATATTTTCCTTGTGAGACACTAATTAGGAGATGCAACTCATGATTACATTGATTCATTTCCTATTCAAACAAAGAAAACCCTAGCCTTTGCCTATAAAAGAGGCACAAATCCAACCTTTCACACCCTAGCACATACAAACAAATCACAAAAAATTATGCAAAGCATTAGCACCCTTGCCTACTTAGTTCACACGCCCAAGACAAAAAAAAAAGCAAGAAGAAAACAAATAATTTTCTCTCCTACCCTACTCCACCATCACGGAAACACTCATCAAATAACCCATCCATTCCCGCATCACACAGCCCTCAAAACACCTCCACATTGCCGCATAAATGAACCCCCCCCCCCCATACCAGCCATACCTTCACGCAAAACAGTCTCAAATCACCCCAAATAGTGAACAAATCACCACAAAACAGTCCCTTAATACAGTGAAAATAGTGATAAGAAAATACAGTGAGAACAGCGAACAAACTGAGGAAACGATGACTCAACACAGCGAGGCAACGAACGAGGGCAGTGGACCAGTGAACCGGAGGAGTTGCGGAGCATCAATCCTTTCGACGGCCGTATAACGCACTTTCGAGAGATGACCTAAGAGGTTATACCTGAGGGGACTTTTCCTATTTATTTTCATTCAACTTTTAATTGTTTTATTTATTTTATTTATTTTCTTCACATGAGAGTCGTTTGTAGATGCATGTTGTGGCCTTTGAATGGATGGGAAAATGTGTCGTCTCTTGTGGTATATAGGATGGAAACCCAGACGTAAATTCCGTAGCCAAATCCGAATGGACGGTAGTGCGATCTGTACTTGGGAAACAACTTCACGTACCACTTGAGCAAACGGCACATGTTTCACTTTTCTTTTATATCTTGTTTTGGTTATTCGCATTTTATCATTCCGCCATTTACTTTACGTACGTTGTGTGTTTATGTGTTGATGATATAGTACGCTTGGGCAAATCAAATTGGATTAAAGGTCCTCTATTTTGAGGGATAAAAAGCCTAAGGGCTACCTTTGCCACGACGTTTTGCCGCGCCGGATGAAGTATGTTTGTTTGAATGTGAGATATGCTCAACCGAGCATAAAAGGTCCTATATTGTTGTCTTTATCTTTTATGCATTATGATGCAATGCACATGGGCTAGCTAGGGTGGATTAAAGGTCCTCCGTTTTGAGGGATGAAAAGTCGAAGGGCTACCTTTTCCACGATGTTTTGCCGCGCCGGATGAAGTATGTTTGATTGAATGTGAGATATGTTTAATCGGATATACGGAATTCCACATTATTGTCTCATTCATTTGTATGCATTATAATATAATACGCATGGGCTAACTAGGGTGGATTAAAGGTCCTCTATTCGAGGGAAATGCCTGAAGGCTACCTTTACCACGATGTTTTGCCGCGCCTTTTATTATGTCATTTACCCTTTGCATATCATTGCTTTATTTATGCATGCATTACATTCTAGTGCGCATGGGCTAACTAGCGTAGATTAAAGGTCCTCTATTCGAGGGAAAATGCCTAAAGGCTACCTTTACCACGATGTTTTACCGCGCCGGACGAGGTACACCCGATTGAATGGGAATGAGTTTAATCGGGCACACGGGGTCCTACATTGTACATTTGCTTATCTATGTATGTGTTGCGTCGTCTATCATGCATCAGGTCTTGTCCCGTTCGAACGCGTTCTCGAACGTTATACGAACGCAAACCTTCTGTTTACTATTCGAACGCGTTTAGGAACGCTACTCGAACGTGCATGTGTTTTCTTTGGTTTATCATGCATCAGGTCTTGTCTCGTTCGAACGCGTTCTCGAACGCTATACAAACACGAACCTTTTGTTTACCGTTCAAACTCGTTTACGAACGCTACTCGAACGCACATGTGTTTTCTTTGTTTTATCATGCATCAGGTCTGGTCCCGTTCGAATGTGTTCTCAAACGCTATACGAACACGAACCTTCTGTTTACCGTTCGTACGCTACTCGAACGCTCATGCATTTTGTTTTATCATGCATCAGGTCGTGTCCCGTTCGAACGCGTTTTCAAACGCTACACGAACGCACATACACTGAACTGATTCCTTTTCATTTCATGCATAATTGCTTCTTGGGTGATTTCTCTTGTATTATGTAATTAATCATACCATTCCATTATTGACACTTTTACTGTTATCATCTATTTGTATTCCCGCATTTATCTATTTAATGTGTTCGTGAGATGGTGTTCAAGCATGATTAGGTCGTTATTATGTTACTTGGTTCTTAAGCATGATTTAGCCGTTAGTATGTTATTCCTCTATACATGATTTGGTTATCTTCTTTCGCAATAGGCGTTCAATTTACGTTTACGTTTAGGTTGTTATTTATTTTTCGTGTTTGATGATTCAACATGTTCATGAGATTATTGTGTGATATCGTATGTTTGTCGTTATGATGATTTATTTTATACATGCGAACTTAGGAGTAGATTATCCTTGGAAATATATGTTGCTTAGGCTTGGTTAGATTATTGTACAAATCCTTTCATTACAAGTGGCATAAGTAAGGGACCATTCCGAACCCAACGGTTTGAGGTCTTCCCTTGCGAGGGGTGAGTGCGGCCTTAAATCATTTTCCCGCTTCACACCGGGTGGCGACACCATGTTATTTCTCAGGTTTAGTTCCCCCGCGGGCTACTCCGTACTCCCGACTGGGCCGCGAGCCTGGAACAGCGTCGCCGATTTCTGTGTCCTACAATCATGTTGAAGTTCATGACGAATCCGCCCGAGCATTCGGGCAGAGACTGTAAGATCAAATCTATGCAAGTCTCGGCCTCATAGGTAATACCCAGCTAACCTAGTTGTTCGATGTCAGCAATCATCTGTGACACCTAGTGCTCGACAGATGTACCATCTGACATACGCGAGCGAAAGAGCTTCTTTTGCAATTTGTACTTCTAAGATCTAAGAATAGATCTATGAAAATCCTTTAATTTCCTCATCATGGTACAAGGATCTAATCCTTAGTTCCGACGATGAAATTTGAGGATTCATTGCAGCAAGCATGACAGATTGATCACTAAAGTTATGAGTCTTCCAAAGCTCATGCTCCACTATTTGCTCAACTCCGGGCTCAGGCCCGAGAGGTTTCTCTATCAAATAGAGTAACTTCTCAGCTCCCAGGACTATCCTGAGATTCATTTCCCAATCTGGAAAATTGGAGTCGTTAAAGACATTTTCACCAAGGATTATGTCCCTAACGCTAATCTTTCAGGTTATTTTGATTGCTATAGTCCAACTATTCAATCAACAATTTCGAGTACAATCGAATGCAATGATTACTATAGTCTAACTATATAACCAACTACAAATGAAGTAGTTTGAATACAGTCCAACTGTTCAATTAAAACAACAATTGAATATTAGTCCAACTAATATATTTATATTTTAATGACGAAAAAATAAAATGAGCGTGTATTGGCAAGTATCCAAATGAAATTGCAAATTTAATACTTGCCTCCCACTATTTTTCGACGAGCCTCTAACCCTCTGTGGAGTACTCGGGAAACATAGTTTCCTAGTGGGCTAGGATCCCGTTAAATAACACACAACCTTGACTTTGGCCAACAAGATGTATGAAACTTAACTAGGTAGATCTCTAAGATCAATTGGATCCTATCCAATTCTTAGATCCAGTAGGTGGACCTCCAAGTCCGAAACATATATCCAATATATGTAAATATATCCAATATATTCCCTAACATGTTTCCTCTGAATCAACTAAGCCTTGGCGTTTTCTCAACAAACTTAATGATTCCAGTTAAGCGTGACCCATTAACAGTGGGAAAGCATCGTAATCGAAGTCGATGAACAAGAAGTGACCTTCACTTTGGCCAACAAATCACAACTGCCCAAGACATACGATATGGAACAAAGCTTACGCGGTTCAAACACATCCGTGATGGACAAAGGTCTTGACTTTGGCCAACAAACCAATGCCAATCTTGGATCTTGAGAGAGAACCACTCAATGGAAGGAAAAACGCTTAATATTGAATTATGGTTTTCGCGTAAATTGGCAACCAATTTATTATCTTTAATTAGGTCTCATCATACACCCTTAAACATGCATTCTAAAAGTATAATAAGGCGCGATAAAATTTAATAATGATATGCGGATGGATATATAACAAATTATTCTTAGAACAAATCTCTCCATTTCCTCTCTCCCGCTAGCACTATTCTTACTTCTACCCAATTACATAACACTAAAAGAAACCTCATTTACATTGAGGGGAATTGGTGAGAAGAGAAATACAAAGAGAAAATAGATGATAGGCTGGACACGCAGGTCCAATTTAATAAATTCTAAATTTATTACAACAATTTCCAAAATTGCCATCACCCTTCTAATATCCATCTGATATACATTATTCATACAATACATCCAAGTATTCACACAAAGCATGTTATTCAATCAATTTAATCCAATTAATTAATCTTTGAATTAATGACCATCCAATGTTCAAACAATGATTTGATTTGCGCTAGTCAAACTCGTTTAAGAATAAATACTCAAAGTACTTATTCTTGAATTATATCGAACTACAATTTCAAATCCAATTTAAATTGTATCCAATATTAATTCATGTTTAATTCCAAATTAAACAATTACACTTTCAATAATGTCTTTAAGGACTTGGATTCCAAATCCAATCCAATTGGGTCTCAAAGGCCCAATTAGCATCCAATATTATTCAATTAAAGTCCAATGGGCTTTCAATTGATTCTTTAGGCATGGGATTTGGCCACTATGGATCAAACCCAAAATGCCAAGGCCCAAGTTAGGAATCACCCTATGCCATAAAATCAATTTAGGGCCATTAGGCCCAATTAAATTATTAAAGGCCCAATGTCATATTTTTGGACTTTATGGAAATGGTTTAGGCCCAAATATGATACAAGACCAAAATTTGGCCCAACCAAGCCCATTTGCCCAAATACAACAAATTAGATTAATATATCATTCCAAATTACATATTAATCCATTTCAAGTGTAATTAACACAATTAATTAATTAATCTAGTATTTCTAAAACACTAATTAATCTAATTAATCATGCTTAACATCCAATTCATGTCCAACACAATTTAATCAAAATCAATCTTTCCAACATGCTTCATATCTCACGGCAATAGTAATAAAAATCATTCAATTTGATTTCAATTCAATTAAATCAACATTCAATATTTAATCATGCTATTTAACACATCCAATTGTCAAATTTCCAAAATTCCACCATGAGTTCATCTAGGGTTACATTCGGCCAACATAAGAATTTTAGGGAAACTTTGATCCAATTAATTTTTCATAATCCTATGATGCACAACTCTAAGTTATCATCATCTAACATCAACCAAACATCCAATTTTGCATTTTCATGCTCCAAGCAAAAATACCCAAATTAAAGTTTAAGAACCCTAGAGTCAAATCAAGCTTAGAAACCGCTCTGATACCATTGTAAGTGTCCTAGACATGCCACAGGATCTCTAAGTGTGATTGTTTGTGTGAATAATTCAAAGGGAGTTGCGGAAATACTCACTTTATCGGATGAAGTTCAAGACTTTTTCTTATTTGTTGGAAGCTCCAAGCCTTTGATTTGAATTCCAAACTCAATGGTGAGTTTTCCTATCACCTTAGTTGACTCCCAAAGTGCTAGCTTTGTCCAAAAAAGGAAGCAAAGTTTTCTCTCCAAGAGAAAGGAAGAATCGGCCATGTAGAGAAATGAGAGAGATGAGTGAATAGTTTCATTTTATTTTTTCAAAAAACATATACAAAAAGTTGGTGTGTGTTGACTTGGTAGGTTTGGGAAGTAAATGCCACATTTACTATTTCATCTACTTACATCATAAATAGTGACAAGTTGATGTAAGTCATGGGTCCCACCCATTTAAATTCCAAATTTAGTTGGCTTACACAACACACTTTGGGCCCGGTTTGTTTAATCCGACTAAACGAATTTTCCATCGCTTCGTAATTAAATCTAATTTAATTAAATAATAATACCCAGTAAAATTATTACGGAAGTCGCTTGCGAATTAATTCTAAATTAATTCGTTCGCTAGAATTAAAATCCAATTTAATTCCGCATTGAAATCCAATTTCAATTAATATATCTAATATATTATTTTAGCCCAATTAATTAAATTCAATAGTAAAATCCAATTTCGATATTAAATTTACTTTGCCGATTAATTCCAAATTAATCGTGTTCTCTCCTCTCGATGAATTTAATCCCAAATAAATTCTCGACGTAATTAATCTCAGATTAATTCTTTCTCTCATAATTAATCCCAGATTAATTCTTACCGTAATTAATCCCAGATTAATTTTCTCTTTCATAATTAATCCCAGATTAATTCTGTTCGAGACAAATGTCATCGGTGAATCTTTAGGAAGCGATCCAAGAGATTCATGGATATGTTAGCAGTAAATACGGTCATCGGACTATCCGAACATGTGTGTACCTGGTACCACGTTCTTACCGATTTACAAGACATTGTTGGCTTCTAGCAAAGCATCATGCCTACCCAATTCTCCAGAAATATATTCAACATGGAATATATATAATCTATATCAGGCGAAGTATACAATATATTGCGTATTACGATCTAGTATCGGATGTCACATGCTAGGCCTAGGGCTGGAGTTGTGTCTGCCTCGTACGAAGCATATATCAGATCACTAGCAACTAGTCTCTTTATGATCGGAAAGTCATGACCTAGTCATACTTTCCCGATGGCTATAGCACTATAGAGTATCAGTTCTGTATCCATGCGTGATCATCATCTTCATATGACTGAAGTGATACTTCCATCTTAACATCACACCCAATACACTACAATTCTCAGTATACCCAGAAGAGGCGTACACAGAACTTGTTAAAGCCCCGGACGACCAAAACCAAAGTATACTGATTGTCGCAAGTATTAGCGATGCAAGTCTCAGGTTAAGACCATATACACCTACCCTGATTCGGATTCCCATAGACACATAGTCATACTACCAATGGGATTTCAAGAGGTCTATCCAGAGCGAAGCTGTTCCCGTACCATCGGCAAACAGAACCTCTTATCACACTTGCATTAGTATCCAATACCCAAATATATGAGAACTATGTCGTTAAGCTTCCATAACGCGCACAAGTGTAATACTAGCCTATTCCGCATTATCGATGTCCAGTCTCGATAATACTACGATTAGGGATATTTAATGATTAAACCTTACGTGGATTAATATTGTCTCATATCTTATTAATCTGGTACTAATCATATGGACTTTTATCATTTATATATCCAGGTAATCCAATTACAAATGATAAAAGAGCAATTTCATTTGTCACATAGTTAATTTTGTACAAGAACACCATGTTCTTTACAAAATAGTGATGCTATGGGTCGTAATTATCCAACAAAAGACCAGCAGGCTGAAGCCAGTATACGGCCAATAGGTATCATCCTAACTTTACCTAATTTAAGAAATTCACCTCGATTTCATTTCCCAAATCAATCAAGACGAATTTGGGGGACAATTATTGGTGAAGAAAATCGCCCTAGGACGAACGAGTCAATGAGGGGCGAATAGAAAGGACGTGTCAAAGGACGAAAAGCAATTAGGACGACCAAAGGAAAAGCAGACGAAGAACGACGAAGGGAAAAGCGATCAGGACGATTATTGCGCGAACAGACACGTTGCAGTTAACCCCACGATCTAGCAGTTAAATAGCAGCGCCCCACATTCTGGCAGTTATCACACAACTCAGCAGTTGAATGCATGATTCAGCGGTTACGTGCAAGCATGAAACGTGGGAAAGGAAGCAACACCGCTCAAACGGTTGATAAGGCTCTCCATTATAAAAGGCCCAGGGTTTGAAGAAGAAAAAAAAAAGAAAAAATGAAGACTCTTTATGAGCATTTTTATTTTATTTCGTAGCTTTATAATCCATAGGTTGTAATTTGTGTGCTTGTGCCCCTTGGAGGCTTATTCACTTAATCGAACACCCATTGCTGGGACTTTGTCTCAGAAGGTTTGAACCTTACATGCTCATTGACGAAAAATTGTGCAAACACTTTCTTTATTAAAAAAAAAAAGTTATAAAAATACTTGTATTCCCTCTTTTATTCTTCATTCCTTCTGACTAAGAGAGACAGTCATTTTATAGATAAAATAAAAAGAAAATTTAAAATCAAACTCTCATATGCTCGTATCAAGTGTTTAGGATTGAGATGGAATTAAAATTCAAACAAACTCATCTAGAACTCTTGGAAAACACTTCTAGTGATACTGGTTAGAGTGTATAATGACAATAATGCTTCGTGCGAAAGTGGATACTAAATTCCCTTACCCCTCCACCTCTTAGGGGAGATGTAGGTCTTTAATTAATTCTCTTACCCATCACATCTTACCTTTCACATTTGAGGCTCTAATAAATTCTCTCTCACCCTTTCCCTCATGCCTTGTTCCTTCATATGTGGGGCTCTAATAAAATCTCTTACACCCTCATGCCCTTACCCTTTCACATACTCTAATAAATTCTCTTCTTTATTTTTGAAATACGGACGAAATCTCATGTCATTCATAAAAATGTGTGGAAAAATCGGTACTATTTCATGTTTTTATAAGATATTATACAGGACTTGAACCTGAGACATTATAGACAATGTCCGAAAGCTCAGACCGTTAGACTGCGCTTATTGGGGATAACAAATTCTCTCTTACCCTCTCATGTCTTGTTCACAGTTGGGGTTCTGATAAATTGTCTCTCACTCCCTCATATCTTACAGTACCAACTTCACATGTAGTGCTTTAATAAATTATCGATAATAATTTATATCCAACTCAACGCTTGATGTAATTTCAAAAGAGTAAACAGAACTTAAACTCTACTCCAACCCAACAAATTTTATCAAATTTATTTTTTCATTTTTACATTTTACCATTTTTGATAACTCAAGGAGTTGGAGTGAGATTTAAGTTGTTTATATATCATTTTTTGTTTCAAAGATTACATCCGGCCCAATATATATATATATATATAATGATATTTATGTGAGGTTCATGTGAAAAATTTATCGTCTGGATACACGCATAGTATTAATATACGTAAATATTTTTTAAAAAATCTTACATGACTTTATTGTGTACTATTATATATATATATATATGCACACGCACTCACTAACCCCTTCATTGTCCCAAATGGTCAGGTTTCCAATCACATACAGTAAATAAGAACGGAAGATGACCCAATACACTGAAAATGCACGGTTACTGATTAATAGAATGTAAGAAACAGTATGGTCCTGCATAGCACCTGCCACATCCCTATAAACTTAATTTATGCCGTGCCCCGCCATCATCAGAGAGAGAAAAAAGAAACAGATTTGGAATTCTACCTATAATAATAATAATAATATTACAGAGGAGGGAGCAAAGCAAAAGTAAATTAAGCAGAAGCTAACACAATAGTAAAAGTCGTGATTGTAGGCACAAGAATTAATAATGGAGGAGATATGGAGAAACTCCTCTTCCTCTGTCATAATTAAATTAGAGCCAAAGGGCGCCAGCATCTTTGAGAAGAGGGACAAGGGTACCATTGATATGAGAAGCCATGACTCTGTCCATGGCACCCACGAGCTTGCCTCCAATGAAGACGACAGGAACAGCAGATGAGCTTCCGAGGAGTCGCATGAGAGCTTTTTCCATTTCTTTGCCTTTGGGGTCCTCGTCCAATTCGTACACCGTTGGGCTGACTCCCATGCCGCTGAAGAGGCTCTTCACAGAGAGGCACATGCAGCACGTGCTCATACTGAAGATGACCACTGCGTTCTCTGAGGCCAGCTTCTCTATTCGCTCCTCCAGTGGCTCCCCTCTCGATGGAATGTATGAACCCCATGACTCTGAATGGTATTGCATTTTCTGAAATATGCTGAGTTGAGTTGAGTTGAGTGAGGGAAGTGATAAATTATTCTTCCACATTTGCTTCTTATTTATAGAGGTGACCTAACCGGTAAGGTATTATATTATGGCCAATTATCATTCCACACTCCAAGTTTTACGAAATTTCTAGTCAATTCTGAAAACGTTTAAATTGTATCAGTTTTCACCAAAAATTCATCATTTTTACACTCGAAATTTAGTAAAAAATTATAAAAATCTAATTTTTTTTTTAAAAATATTTCACTTGTCACCCAAAATTTCTAAAATAATTTAATTTCCACAAATCAAGCTTAATTTAAAAATGATAATTTTTCTATAACTTTAGTGAAAATTGATCTAGTGGAAAATGATATATTTTAAAAATCTTCGGATTTGATTGATTTTTTACCAAACTTCGAGTATTATTATTTTAATTCTAGGTTTCTTTTCTAACACTAATTAATCAATAAAAAAAAGCAGATACTTGTTTGAGTTAATTATTTAATTATATTTTTTGGAAACGTCGGAAATGTCACTGTCAAATTATCCTATACGGGCTTAAGCGGGAGGTAAAATCTCCAACTGTCCTAAGCTCTTGTAAAAAAACATACCCCTGAATTCGAGTTTAGAATCTGAAGTTCAGATCTTGAACCCTACAAACCACGCACTATATACTTTTTAATAATTTATTTATAATATACGTTAAAATTTATATCATTATTCTCTATTTTTCAGCTTCACCTATTTGTTAAAATTTTCAATTATATCAGTTAAAATTATTATGAGGCTCTTCAAAAATTAAAGGTTTGAATTAATTTTTAAAAATTAAAAGATTAAATGAGTAATTAACTTAAATCCCAAGGATAAAAATGAAATTTACCCAAAAAGAAGTTAGTTAGTTGTAATCGTCATTACTCGGTCAGCGCATCTCCCAGTGAGAAGTATTATGGGTATCAAATTAAAGACAATAATTTTATGAAGATATTCTTAGTGATATTTTATTGATATTTATATTTTAAGTAATTATATGTTTTAGTTTCTTTTCAAAATATATAAATGTTTGAAGTATAAATATTTCTAGAATGTTAGTAAAAAATATATTCTCTTAGAAATGTCAAAAAAAAATATTAACTATTGAACATCATATAATAATATTAAATTAATTTCAACCATGATCGATATCAGGTGAGCTGCCAATAGTAAAACTCAGTAACGATCACATAAATTTCTCAATTTTTTAGAAATAATAATAAAAAATTTGGTCCACTATTATTATATGAAAAAAGCAATTTAATTAGTCACCCCTAAAATAAATTTATTTACCTCTCCTTAATTTCACTTCATTTAATATCATTTATACCTTATGAATTTATTTTACAATAATATAATTTATTGATTTAAGGAAAATTCAGAAAACCTAATTTCTAAAAATGATGATTATTTATATGTAATTTAATATCCTTGGTATTTTATGCATCTTGTTGACAAAGGAAATAATGTCACCCTAGAACGAAATCGCCCTAAGACGAAGGAAAGAACGAAGGGAGGAAGGACAATAGAGCGAAGAACGATGAAGAGTCGAGACGACCGAAGTAGCGGTTAGGACGAAAATGCATGATGCAGTTGCTTCCACAATCGCAACAGTTGGACGGTTTTCCCTCCACACCGAGCAGTTGAGACACGCAGCTCAACGGTTACAGGCACGATCCGGCAACTGCAGGGAGATACGGGGACCGCCCAAGCGGTTTACAAGTTCACTATAAAAGCTCAACCCACGATCAAGCAGTTGAGACACGCAGCTCAACGGTTAAAGGCATGATCCAGCAGCTGCAGGGAGATACTGGGACCGCCCAAGCAATTTACAAGTTTCACTATAAAAGCTCACTCGGACAGGGAGAAAAAATACAATCAAATGAAGACTCAAACGAACATTTTTTTTATCTTTTAGTTTCTATAACTTTTTAGGACTGTAATTTGTGTGTTTGCGCCCCTTGGGGGCTTATTCACCTAATCAAACACCCATTGCTGTGACTTTGTCTCAAGAGGTTTGAACCTTACACGTTTCTCTTCGCGCACAAAAATCGCGCAAATAGTTTTTGGCGACCACAGTGGGAGAATTGGTGTAAATAGTTGAGATGCCTCCGAAAAGAAACGCTCAAACTGGCTCGAGCACGGAGGAAGGAGGACTGGAGCAAACCAACCAGCCCCACGTTCCAACCGTAGTCGGTCATTTCGAGGGTCTGGCAGACGCTGGTCGATACGAACCTATGAGGGAGCTCGGCCCTAACGCGGTACGCGCGTTATTCAGTGAATTCACGCAGGATGTTGTCGAACAGGTTAGGCTTCAAAATGCGCATGTCATAGACAAATTCGTATCAACTAGCAACTCATATTACGAAAACATGGCCAAACATCTAAGCTCGTTAAATGAATTAATGGCCAAATGTGTGAACGGCGGGACGGCGTTGCCGTGGACCGCGCCCCTCCCTCCACCAAACAGTCAGGAGGCTGGCCCTAGTAATGTTCCTGCGCAAGGGACCAACATCCCTACGGTTCTCAGGGGAGGAATAAGTCCTGGGGGCAACAGCCCACAATTAGGGCCAAATATGCACCAAGGGCCAAGCATGGCACCACATGAAGTGGTGTTGCCTCAAGGCATCCAGGCTTCTCAGGGGCAGAATCACGATTATGTCCCACTTTTGAGAGGACCGCAGCCGCCGCTCATAGCCGTGCCATTTAATGGCAACGATATATTAAGGGAACAAATGACCGAGATCCTTCAAGACCAATTCGGTCTAGGCATACGGCCAATTCGGCCAAGATATCGGAAGCCGTATCCTGATTGGATCGATGTGGATTATCCGTGGCCTCGAAACTACAAGATACTAGATTTTTCCCTATTTACGGGGTCGAGGGAGGTTTCTACCATGGAACACATAAGGCGATTTACCCTTCAGTGTGGGGAAGTCAATGATTTCCACAAATTGAGGTTATTTCACGGCTCCTTGTTAGGAGTAGCTTTCTCCTGGTATGTCAGTCTGCCGTCCAATTCGGTAGAAAGTTGGCAGCAAATGGAACAGTTGTTCCATGCGTAATTTTACAAAGCCGAATCTGATGTAGCCTTGGCCGATTTGGCAAACCTAAGACAGTTGCCAGGAGAGTGAACCGAGACATTTTTACAGCGGTTTAAGGTAGCCCGAGGCCGATGTTACGTGCCTCTGCCCGAAAAGGAATTTTTGAGAATCGCTCAAGGTTGCCTCAATCTCGATCTAAAAAAGAAATTTCAGGATCGCGAGTTTTGGGACCTTCCCCAACTCACCACTAGTGTGGTGCGTTATGAGCGGTTATTACGAGAAGAGGAGCAAATAAAAAATTCGAGTAAGGGGACGTATTATAGAAACATTGATTATGAGGTGGGCGAAGTAGACGTCGAATCGGCCGACTTATGTTTGGCCGAATTGGTTAAAGGGAAGCCTTACATTTGTAAGACGTGGGCGAAGCCCCAAGCCAATGAAAAGAACGATAAAAAGAGTAGGAACTTCTCTTTTGATATCACTTAAGTGGATGCCATATTCGACCAGTTGTACAAAGATAAACAAATTAGTTTGAGCGATCGACATATGTTGCCAATAGCCGAACAAATCGGTAGTAAAAAATATTGCAAGTGGCACAATGCATGGTCTCATACAACTAATAATTGTCTTGTTTTTTGAAATGTTTTACAGGATGCCATAGAATCTGGACGAATTACGTTCGAGAAAAAGATGGCAGTGGATAACAACCCTTTTTCCAAAGTCGGTGGAATTGAACATGATCAACCCAGACCTTGCCAAGATGAATCTACCGAAGGTCAAATTAGTCTTAGACGAAGGACAACACCATCATCGTCCAAGTGCTCTAGAGAGTATTAGGGCACCTTCAGAGCACGGAGAACGGCCGAATGTTTGTATTCGATGCAAGAACAATATAGAATGGATGAGGGAGTTAGAAGAGACTTGTGAAAGGCCCGTGAAGAAAGAGTCAGCAGCATGGCAGCCACGAACTTTCGCCCCAAGATTCTATGGGGAAAATTCAAATTTCGTCCAAAATGTAAGAACGTTTAGGCCAAAAATTCATCGGCCCAATATATGGCATTCATACCGAAGGCCACTGTCAGGACAGCGTCCAGGTAGGAATTATTTCCCCGTGGATGAAATGACAAGGACGCAGTTAAGGCGACATCAAAGAAACTATGGTCGGATGATGCACCAACAAGGCGAAGCAAAAGCCACCACGGGCCGTAGCCCTCGCATCATGGAGAAATCAGAAGACAACAAAAAAACAGTGACGAGCGGCGATGAACGCACCAAGTTTGACAGGCAAAACGGGATGAAACAGACGATGAAGAACCTCCTATCGTCATTCAGTTCGGCAGTATGCCACCGGTTGTGGCCAACCATTACATGTTGCCCGTGAAATTCAAGGGGGATAACAGCGGAGTAGCTGGAACAAGCAAAGACATCTATGAGGGCAACGAAACCGAATTTGCAGCGCTCTCAATAACAGATAGGGAGACTTCGGATGAGGAAATGACCGACATAGAAGAAGAGATAGACATCAAAACCGAAGCAAGGAAAAAGGGAATTTCACAAAATCGGCTTCTCAAAGAATTATATGAGGCCGGTAATCCTGCAGTCGGGACGTTGGGAGAAGATTCGGGACGATATCCATTCCTCGTTTTGTATTGGACACCTAAGGTAAAACGGACCATCACCAGGGCCGAAAAATGGAGATTGGCCGTCAATAACGTCTCTCAAGGTGCACCAGCCACGTTGCTACCATCTGGATGGGATATAGAAGAGAAATCACCTCAAGCTAACAATGAGGGCGATCAAGCAATGGAGATAGGTTTGTCAGGGAAGGTGATATTCCAAAAGCCACCACCACAAATGACAAAGCATATGCGGCCGCTGTACGTGAAAGTAAAGGCTAATAGGATACCTATCACCAAAGTGTTGATTGATAATGGGGTGGCCATTAATGCAATACCAGTTAGGATGCTAGGACGCTTGGAAAAGTCAGAAGAAGACCTCCTCCCTACGGAAGTGGTTCTTACCGGCTTTAATGGTGGGGCGACGACGGCCAAAGGGGTTATTCCTTTGGACTTGCAAGTGGGAAGTATTACGAAAACAGTAGTATTTTTTGTCATAGATGGGCCGACAACATACAATATGCTCTTAGGACAAGACTGGATACACGGCAGCCGATGCATTCCTTTGTCCCTTCATCAATGCCTAGTTTTCTGGAACCAGAGGGATGAGGTGGAGATAGTGCATGCCGACAACAAGCCTTTCGCTGCAGAGACAAATTCGGCCGAGTACTTCATGTACGAAGGGAATTATGGGCCGACCAGAGTTCTAAATGAAGGGGAAAACCCGACCATTGTGGCTCAAAATGACGAGTCGTATCCCGCGGGACTGCTGAATGATTTGTTCGCACAGACGAGACCAACCACAGTGGTTTTTGGTGAGCCAATGCACAACAATTTAAATAAAGAACAAGCAGAATAAGGAGCAAGTCGCCCTTGCGGCCTCCAAGGCCAGTTTAATGGCCTATGTAGCAGAGTGAAAAAATGAGGCCGAAGCACAGGCCGCGATTTCGGCCTTAAGAGGCAGACTACTGGCGCATCAGACGGAAGACAAGATAAGAGAACTATGTGGAGTGGATTGCTTGATAGAAGGAAGTGAATCAATGGAAGAAGAAAAATACGCTCTGAATGGATGACGAAAGACAAATATCTCAAGAGGACAAGATGCATTGGACGAGGTAAATCTGGGGAGCGAGCATGATAGACGCATCACTTACGTCAGCAAGGAGCTGGAGTCCCAGGTACGCGAAAAGCTAATTTGTTTGCTGCGAGAATACAAAGATTGTTTTGCATGGGACTACAATGAGATGTCTGGTTTAGATAGGACGTTGGTGGAGCATAGGTTACCAATCATGCCAAGCCATAGGCCTCATAAGCAGCATCCCCGGAGGTTTGCGCCCAATGTCATGCCTGATATTAAGAAAGAAGTTGAACGCCTCTTAGAGGCGAAGTTCATTAGGACGACCAGATATGTGGAATGGTTGTCAAATATCGTTCCAGTCAGGAAAAAGAATGGAAAAATAAGGATTTGTATAGACTTCAGAAATTTAAACTTAGCAACATCAAAAGATCAATACCCAATGCCGACAGTAGATTCCTTAGTGGACTCCACGGCGGGGTACCAAGTCTGCTCTTTTATGGATGGATATGCAGGTTATAATCAGATTTACATCGCCGAAAATGATATACACAAAACAGCCTTTAGGTGCCCAGGCTCTCTAGGGTGTTATGAATGGGTAGTGATGTCGTTCGGCCTGAAAAACACTGGTGCCACTTATCAGCGGGCCATGAATTTGATCTTTCATGACATGATCGGCGAATCTGTAGAAGTCTATGTGGACGATATAGTGGCGAAATCTGTGACCATGGAAAAATATTTTGGCCATTTAGCGATATAGTGCTTTCGGGGTGTGCGCAAGAAATTTCCTAGGTTTTCTAGTGCACCAACGGGGAATCGAGATTGACATCAATAAGTCTCGGTCGATCACTGAAGCTATACCACCCCGAAATAAGAAAGAGTTACAGAGGTTCTTAGGGCAAATCAACTTTTTAAGACGATTTATCTCCAATTGTGCAGGGAAAACAAAAGTGTTCTCCCCCTTATTGAGGTTAAAGGACAAGGACGAGTTCGTCTGGACCGAAGAACATCAACAAGCTTTTGACAGCCTGAATAAATACTTGTCACAGCCGCCGCTGGTGATGGTGCCTCTAGTGCCAGGAAGGCCAATGAAATTGTACATATCGGCCGAAGAACAGTCCATAGCTGGGATGACCGCGCAAGATGATGATATGAACGTTGAGAGAGCCATTTATTATATGAGCAGACAATTGCTGAATTATGAATGTAATTATTCTCCAATGGAGAAATTATTTTTGGCTTTATATTTCACATGTACAAAATTACGAGCCTACCTTTGGCCGAACATAGTGTATTTGATCATAAGAATTAATATAATAAAGTATATGTTTTCTCGTCCTATCTTGCATCAAAGAGTTGGGTTTTGGTCACTGTCACTTTCTGAATTCGATATACAGCATGAGCCCCAAAGGGCTGTCAAAAATCAAGCCTTGGCCGATTTCTTGGCCGATCACCCATGTTTGAGCACTATTAGAGAAATAGAAATGGATCTGGACGAATGCAGTCTGA
>SKCR01026537.1:0-110593 GCA_019454045.1 Zanthoxylum bungeanum
GACTAACATTCATAATATCGAGCTTAATTAAAGACATAACATTTGCGTGTTTGATTATATAAACATACAAAATAATCTTGAAAAATATATAAGTCTATATAACTTTTTGGATTGACGGGTTAAAAAACTTGAAATCCAAAATTAATTGAATTGACACGGGCGACTCATTTAATGAAAATAAAAAATTTAACTACTCATAACCATCAATTCAAGTCGGGTTAGCGTGATAACAGTATTTAACGCCCAATACATTACCCAGTTTATTTATAAAGCCTACCATATATAAGTGGACAATTTTTTAGATTCTCTTTCGTTCAAGACATAATTTAACAAAATTATTAATTTTTTAAAATTTGTAGCCATGAAAAGGTGAAAAGTATAAAAGTAAAAGATATTATTCAACTATTTGGTAGTTGTAGATTGTACATTGTCATTGTAGCGTTGTACGTGGTATTCGTACGAAGACGAGAGAGACACAAATTCTCTCACTATTTTAATTGATCATTTACAAAATAATTAAAACACATCTCATTTATTTTTTTTATATGATCTTAAGATTTATATAAAAAAAATTTCCAGAGTTACAACCAACTTTCAGGAAATTAATTTAAAAAAAAAAAAAAAAAAACAAGTACCAAACTCTTCTTATCTGGAAGCCCAAAATAAGAATTTGTCTGACAGCAACAGCTCCCCCCATAAATACAACCCGACTTCGCTTTCCCTTTCGCAATCAATTTATTGCTTTAATAAAACAAAAGCAAAAAACAAACATTCTCAAACTAAGTTTAATTTAATAATCTCTTAATCTTAGCATGACGTCACCGAAACACCCGCCAGATTTATCGGACCGTCAGGCAACGGCCGTGGTTGTCCAGCCGTCATCCCCGAGGTTCCTGCTATCTTCTCCAACAACAGATGGGGCCCACCGAAAGATCGGTATAGCCGTCGATCTAAGCGACGAGAGCGCGTTCGCCGTGAAATGGGCGGTGCAGAATTACTTGCGGCCTGGGGACGCCGTGGTTCTGCTGCACGTGCGTCCAACGAGCGTGCTGTACGGTGCGGACTGGGGAGCGATCGAGGTGTCGCTGGAAATGAGCGAGTCCGAGGAGTCGCAGCGGAAGCTGGAGGATGATTTTGATCAGTTCACGACGACGAAGGCGAACGATCTGGCGCGGCCTTTGGTGGAGGCGCAGATACCGTTTAAGATCCATATAGTGAAGGATCATGATATGAAGGAGAGGCTGTGTTTGGAGGTGGAGAGGTTAAGGCTGAGTGCGGTGATTATGGGAAGCAGAGGGTTTGGTGCTGCTAAGAAGAGTAGTAAGAGTAGGCTTGGGAGTGTGAGTGATTATTGTGTGCATCACTGTGTTTGTCCTGTCATTGTTGTTAGATTTTCTGATGATGGAGGAGTCAATATTGGTCCAGAGAAGGAGCTTTCTACTGTTGCGCTAGAGGATGAGCAGGAGTATCATGATGCTTCAGATAAACATTCAGGTTTTCTTTTTTCTTTTTATTCTTATTTTCAATGTCAAATGGCGCAATTCTTTCTTTATGTTTGTTTCTTATATTATGATCTTTGTTATGTTTGTTGGCTCATTTTCTAAGTAGTCATATATATGAACTGAAGATCAATTTCCACGATGATTAGCATTTCAATTTTGACATCATATTGTTATATTTCATCAATCATTAATTTTTTTTCTGGGACAGTCATATAAGAACTGAAGATCAATTTCTATGATGATTAGCATTTCAATTTTGACATCATGTTGTTAAATTTTATCAGTCGTTAAATCTTTTCTTGTGATAGAATTAATTGTTATTTTTCATGACCCTTTGTGATTATTTCGCATTAAATCGTCAGTATCAAAATAAGCTGGGCTTTTTTTGTAATTTGGATGAAAGGGATAGGGATGACTCTGTAGCATTAGTACATAGTGTTGAAAATTTTGTAGAGACTGATGTCTAAGTCATATGAAAATGTCCAAAGGACATCTGACAAGTATGTATAACTGTCATTTTCAAGTTTTTGTAAGTACACAATCTTGATTTTCTTGTTTACAAGAATGGTACATAAAAGGTGTTGAAGTTTTGTACCCGTTTATTTTCCTCTGAATACTTCTAATTCTAGGGTGTCTCATTGCTCAAATTGTAGACCATTTCCCCCCTTTCCAGCTGATATTCCATTTAGTTTTGTTAAAATGTCTTGTTCCAGATAAAGAAAGAAGATGGCACCCCCATATTCTGCTTCATTTATGGTCTGTTCGTTGTCAGTTCAGCCATTTCAATGTCATTTATCGCTTCCACTTTATTCATGCATATTGTCTGTACTTGATTCAGGAATAAACTATTTTAATCTCAATATTTCCAGGATAAGGTAACTGGCATTGTCAAAGCTCAAGCAATGCAATATCTTTCTTTCTTTAACTCTCTCAATTAATTCTTTGTAAATTGGAGTTTTAATTTCATGGCACCTTTGTAAGCTCTATTTTGAAGTTCCGGGTTTAGGGAACATATCCCCTTTGAAAGTGTAGAAGTTCTGGGACATGTTCAATTTTCTTAGGTTTGCAGTTTGGGATTTCAAATTTTGCAAATTAAGCGTCCTCTTGGACTTGGTTTAACCAATTTGATCTCTAGGAATTCCAAGGCAATGCTAAATGGTTCAGGTTTTTAGTTGCTATTTTAAAGGAAAAATGGAATATCTTTGGTAGCAAATTCTGTAACTGATTCACGAAGAAGCTATGAAAGCTGGATAAGGTCCCATAAATGAATTTTTTAGCCACTTAGAAAATTTTGTATGAGTATCGATATGGAATCTTCTATCTTCTGTTGTAGCTTCAGTGTAGGAATTAATTATAACTTTATCTGTTGAATTATTGTGTCCTTTTGTGGGCTGCCTAGGGGTGGGTGGATCACTAACAAATACATCTTATAACTAGACCCGGCCGGCGGTTCGGTTCCGGTTTGGAACCGAACCGAACCGGCCGGTTTCCGGTTCCACAAGTGTGGAACCGGAACCGAACTGGTTAATTCCGGTTCGGTTCCAGTTCCACACTGAAGTGGAACCGGAACCTTGAACCGAACCGGAACCGGAACCGAAACCGACCGATTCGGTTCCGGTTCGGTTCGAACCCTTTTTTTTTAAATTTCGAAAATAAATTAAAATAAATGAGATTAATTTAATAAATAAATAAAATTTTTACATTGAAGAGCTTGAGCTTAAATTTTTAAAAATTTAAGTTGCCTACGTATCCTCCAGGGGTGAGAGGAATCAAAGCTCACGTAGTTCCATTACAATTTTAAGATATTTCCCCTTTGTAAATTTACAATTTTATAATTATCAATCATCATTATCAGTTGATCCTTCAGCTCCGGTTCCGCTTGCACTTGTTGTTGCAGATGCATTATCGAACAAATCTTCAAAATCATCGGGGGCATCTTCTTGTTGTCTCAGATCAGCTCGAGTCCAATCATCCACACAAGCTGTTGCTTCTAGAGTGCTTGGATGTAATGAAGATCGTCTAATATATTGCCTCCCAAGCTGAAGGCTTGCTCAACCGCAACGGTGGAAATAGGTGCTGCCAATATCTCTTTAGCAATAATTGATAAAACAATATATATATTTTGATGTCGGTTCCACCAGTCAAGGATTTTAAAATTTTTACTAACTAAACTTTCAGTAGGAAACTCGAAATTTGTAGATAAATAATTATCTAATTCAGGGTTATTAGTTGTCGTATCCCTAGCTTTTTTATTTCGTTGCAATAACTAACGATCCCCTGCGCTAAGTCTTGTTTGAATTACCGGTTCGCTACTACTAGATTCACCTAATGTTCCTAAGTTATATCTTACAATATAATCATTAAATAACTCAATTAAATCATTTCTTAATTTCATCATTAATCTTGTAATATCAATTTCATCTAATATTCCTAAATAACCATAGTAAGCTTGTAAAGCACCATTCAAACCTTCTAATTTAAATCTAGGATAAAAAACAGCAGCAATAAGATAAAATAAATAAATTTCTTTAAAATAATTCAACCATTTTACCTTCATAACAATAATGGCTTCTAATAAAACAATATCATTAGGATCGCTACTTTCAGTATGTTCATCGAGAGCACCAACAATATTCAAACTTTCAAGAAGAAATAAATGTGTTGTTGGATAATAAACACCGCTAAAAATTAAAGTAGCATCATTAAAAACTTTTAAAATATCTAAAAAAATTTCACAAATATCCCATTGACTAGGATAAAGTGTGACATTTTGAACATGTTGAGAAAAAAAACTACATAATGCATCTTGGTATTGAAATGCTTGATATAAAAGAAAATAAATTGAATTCCAACGTGTTGGAACATCTCTTGAAAATTTAATCGGTTTAATACCATTTATTTTACAAAACTTCGTCCATTCTCTCCTAACTTGAGAATATGACCAAATACAATTTAGTGTCGTCTTAATAGGATCAATGAAAGGTGATAATAATTTCAGACCATCTTGAACACATAAGTTAAGGACATGACATGTACAACGAATATGAAAAAATTGACCCCCTAAATTTGGTTGACATAAGGATTTTAAATCATTGATGGATGCAGTATTTGCAGATGCATTATCAAATCCAATTGTTAAAATTTTTTCTACTAAACCATATTCATAAAAAATTACCTTCATCATTCTATAAATATTTTGTGCAGTATGTTGGTCATCAAAAACTCTAAATGCAATAAGTCGTTTTTGCATGGTAAATGATGCATCAATCCAATGACAAGTCACACCCATGTATGAGTGTGTTTGCCAATGGTCACTCCAAATATCAGAACATATAGAAATACGACCTTTCATCTCTTTAAATATTTCATTTAAAATAATTTTACCATCTTTATATAATTTAAAAATATGACGTTTTGTTGTGTTTCGAGTCATTCTACATGCAGAAGGATTTAAAGCATTATGCACGTAATTAGTAAAATGAAGTTTTTCACCAAAGCTTAAAGAAAGATGTGTCATACAAGTTAATTTCGCAAATTCTTCTCTATTTTTTGCATCAGAATATTTAAATAAATTTACAGCACTCGTACCTCTACTAGATGATGCGTACCTGGCCATTTGAGTTTGCGTCGTATCAATTCCAAGTTCAACCGGATGATGTTTTTCCAGGTGCTTGATCATATTGCCGTATCCACCAGAAAATTTGTAGGAAACCCCACAATAGTTGCAAACCGCTCTTGAACTGTCATCGTTTAATTTTTCTAAATGAAAATGAATTTTGAAAACATCCGAGGTACGAGCCTTAACTTCTTTTCTCCGTGATTGTGAACCGACACTAGGGCCGCTCTCTTGGGTTGACATATTTGACATGATGTTCTCAGATGAGCTTGCCTTTTTCGTTTAAGAAATAAGTAAGAAAAATAAGAAAATTGACTAATTGCAAATGATAATAACAAATTGAATTAAGATTGAGAATAAGAGAATTGTAGGAATTGAGAGAGTTGAGAATTTGGTGTGTTGAAATGATGAAAAATGAATCATATTTATAGAGTTTTAGAATTTTTTTGATACCAAAAATGTCCCTAAATATAACCGTTTTATTACCGTTTCGGTTCCGGTTGGAACCGTTGAACCGGTAAGGTTCCACCGGTTCGGACCGGTCGGCCACGGTTCCGGTTCCGTGGCCACGGAACTGGTTGGAACCGGAACCTTCCGGTTCGGTTCCGGTGCCGAACCGGAACCGTGGCCCGGTCTACTTATAACTGCTGATTTTATTGTTGACTTCTTCTTCAATTTGGGGCCTCGGGGATTTCATGGGTTATATTGGCACATCCATCCTTGTGAGTTTTCATTAGTTTTATGAATAATTTTGTCCTCAGGAAGGAATAAAGTATATAATAACCGGTGTGCCTCACAGATGTAAGAAGGGTTTGATACTGAGTTCTTGCTGCTATGCAATGATAATTTCAACTAGGGTTGAATACATGTTTGTTTGTATTACAATATTAAATATATGAGAATATATAAAACTTTTAATTAGTACTTTATCTATTGTCATAAACAGTGTTCATGTTTTAGTTTTAGAAGTCCCAATATAATCGAATATCATCAAAACTGAATGGGATTGTAAGTAACTCAATTTCCTATTATACTCTTTTAACATTTTTATGTAAATCGTTTATGTTTTTGGGGAACAAAACAGCTTCAACAGCCTAGGGCAAACATGTTAAGCCAAGTATGAGTTTGAATGTGAATATCTTTGCCTAAAAGACAGTGAAATATATATCAATTTTGGGACATTAACTTTTTCTTATGATATTGGTCATTTCTTTAACTAAAATATATATATCAGTAATAGACTATGGCAGTTCTATTATTTTTGTCAGAGTATCTTAAGCATGCAAAATTTGTTAGTTAAAAATACTTTTTTGTATCTCCTGTGATTAGGTAGGATCACACAAAGTATCTCTATAGAAACTAGAAAGCCATGTACTTTCGGTAGCCTCTTAGGTTAGCAGTTTATCATTTTGAAGCTGGAGATTTTGAATCCTTGAACAAGAGATTATAAATGAGGATTTTTGGCTAGTGATGAATCTTTGATGTGGTATAACACCGTGTTTGGTTGCTACATGCCATTGAGTTGATGATATTGGTTTCTACCTGTGGAGGTTGTCGTCTCCTGTTGGGCACAATAATGAACTTAAAAGTTGTGGGCTCCCCCACCAGAAAGCCTGATAGTTTGACATTCCCTGATCTTCTATATTTCTTTAGGCTTGGTTAAACTTCAATATTTTTATGACAATCTTTGCTTGTAGGCATCTTATGTAGGAATACCGTGTTTCATATAGATTCATCTAAATGATGCTGCTAGAACATTGGTCATGTGTTTTAGATGGTATATTGTGTAGGCGCTGGTCATATATGCACGACTTTTTATGGAGAAAAACTTTATGCTTATGCTCTTAGGATATCTCACTCCACAAATTGGTGTGTCGTCGCCCATTAAAGGATAAAACCGAAGTTTGTAATATACATTTAGTGCCAGAATTGTTCTCTCCTCCGTATACTTCCCCTCTCGCTTTTGGTGCACCTGTAGTAATGTCTTTTGTAATCATTGTCCATTATTTTAAGTGAAACATGATATTGAAAGCAATATGTCATTTGTCGCAGATATGGAGAAGGCTTCTTGAGAAGATATGGAGATGCCAGGTTTCAAAATTGGAAGAGTACTTGTGGGTGTGTGAATATGTCGTGTGAATAAGTTTGCAAGCAGCACTGGTCTCTGTTTTCTTCATTGCTTACTGCCTTAAATACCTGTGAAGTTTGGACAATAAATCATTTCTTCCAGTTCCTTGGTATTTTAATTCAAGCAGTATCTACTTTTCATCTTGTAATGAAAATTTTCTATTAGAGACATTTCTACCGGTCTGCAAACTGAAGCTTTTAGTTTTTAATACATTATGCATGTGATATGCTGCTGTAATTTGGTTTGGTATCTATCTCTTGTGTTTTCAGTAATGGTTTGGAAGTAAATGTGAAATTGTATTTGGAATCTAGCATTATAGCAGTCTCATATCCACTGGTTTAATGATTTTAATTCACATTTCTCTGAATCTTTAAAAACAAGAAAGGTTGAAGTAAAGGACTTGGAAATAATTTTTGTGGTGTCATGTGATAGGTGAGAAGCTTTGTCAGGCTGATCCTGAGACAGTCCACACTGGGCTTGGCTATGGCCTCAGTTTAACACAAGTTACTGTGCTTTTACCTAGGTCAAAACTTATGGCGGCCCAAGAATCATTGTCATATAAAAGAACAAACTGGATGTTGAATGCAAAAATAACTATGTAATATTATATAACACAGCTCTATTACAGGCAATAATTTTCCATCATAGCGAGCTGCCCATTTTGAGACGCTTTCTACTGATTTATTCTCCTTTGTCCCCAATCCTCTTATTATTATTATTAAAAATATAATAACGACTTTGTGAAGGCACAGAGATTCATAATCAACTTGCAATTACAAATACTAATCCGTGGATTTATTTATGGTAATCACGTGGTGGAGGTGTTGAATTGTCACTTAGAAGACTTGTAAATATATCAATCTAATGTGAATGATATATCTGCCAAAGACATGAAAAGATTATTGTGAAACCTATCTTTAGATTAGAATCCAAAAATTCCTGTTTAAGATTGCCTTAATTTAAAATTACTCTTTTCTATGGAAACTATTTTTATGTCTACCTCTGTTGGTTCAGATTGTTGACCAAATATAATGTTTCACAATCTTCCATTAAAATTAGACGTTCATTGATTCATTGGCACAAGTTCTAGTGCATGTATCAAAGCTTTCAGTACTTTTTTTTATAAAAAAAAGAGATTGTAACAAAAGTATAAAAATAGTTAAATTTTATGTATTTATTGTTTATTATTCTCTCAGCATTTCAAAAGAATGTAACGTGCCTTTGATTTTGCACTTTCGGTTCAAAAGGGGTATCAAAACAGAAACACAACCAAAAAAAAAAAAAAAAAAAAAACTTGTGGCCCATACAAAACGAAAAATGAATATCACCTTCATCTCTTAAATTAAAGTTGCATGGTTTTGGTATTATGTTAGCTCATATTTCTAGTTCATTGGTCTAAGGATGATGCCAAATTGGAGACTAAGCCTATTATATGTAGATTTGGGTTCTTGTTGAATGTTAAGTTTTTATAAATTATTTTTTAAAAAAAAAAAAAAAAAAACACAATACAATTAAATTCACCATGGTATATAAATTCCAAATTCATTACGTCCACAGTCACTTTTAAACCAGGGTCCCACAACTTTGTCTTGAAACTCGATGCATTCATGAAATGACCTGCCCATTAGCCTTTTTTGGATTAACAAAATAATGATTATGATTCGGTCATGATAGTATTATCAATCAAGTGATCTGAGGCCTGACTACTGAGATTAAGATAACATCAATAATTTTAAGGTACCAATTCATATAAACATCAAATATTACAACAAGAAATGAAAGGATGAATTGTTAAAGAGACAATATTATTGATCACCGATCAAATTAGACTATGAAAATTCCATCAACTCTTACAAATTTTGCTCAATTTAGCCAATGTGACGATGATATGCCCACTTCACCATTACAAAACTTGCTTGAAGATTCTTGATCACTTGTTGAAGAACCAGAAACTCGAGACGGCGCTGTCGATGACCATGGCACAACTTGATTTTCTTCCTCCTCCTCCTCCTCCTCCTCCTCGACATCTTCATCTTCATCTTCATCTTCATCACCCACGGCGTCGTCGTCGTCGTCATTATCATTATGTGTTTCTCCATTATTTCTAGAACTACTGCCATTACTAACACAAGCATTGCAGACTGAAATAGTAAGACCAAGCTTTGGCCCTGAGCCATTCCAGGGAGTTAAAGATTGACAGACATGGCAAAGAAGAGTTCTTGAATGCTTAGCCGCTAAAAAATTGGCACCGTGAACTTTGGTGTCACAGTCCGAACACAGGCTAGCTTGATCAGATTCACAGAACATCTTGGCTGGATTCTCACAGAGCTCACACTTTTTCATTTTCTAAGAAAACTAAATAAATTTTACACTTGATACTCCAAATCTTGATTTTGTTGTTATATTCCCATTTCCCCTGTGTTGCTTTTATCTCCGTTAACCCACCTTGTGCTTTAAGCTTAATTATAGTTAGTTGATATATTGGTCTATTTTTTTCTCTTGAAAAAAGTTGATCGAGTAATCTACAATTGGTTAATAGTCAAAGAATTGAATTGATTAAATTTATGGATTTGATGTGTTAAGTTAAATTTTTATTTTGCACAAGTGGGTGTTTTGGTCTGCTTCCTCAAAAAGGTGTATTTTGGTGGTAAAATATTTATTACTTGATTATTGGATTTTGGATTCGAGTTGAAGGGGTGCATTTCTTGTAAGAGATTGAAACAATCAAAAGTTTTACATATTTAATGACGTAATTTCAAAAAAAAATTATTTTGGTGAGATATTGAATAATGGAATTGGATGTCCACTTAAATTTTCCCACGTCACACATGATGGCTACGAGTTGTTTTTGTTTTTAGTTCAGATGTTAACATGGATGTCAAGCACTGGACCTAACTTGACTTGCTTCTTCTATCTTTTCTGGCTGATAATATTTGCACTAATCTCTTTCTTCTCTGTATTTAGACACACATTGAAAATGAAAGATTAGACTGTAGCCCTTGTGGGATTATTATTTGTTTTGATAATGCTCATGGTCCATCTTATTTTCTCCTTGTATTTCAAAATGATGGTGCCTGGTGATGGTGACATGTGTCCACATTCCAGTTTTACAATAGATTCTACGATTTATCAGTCATATTTCAAACTGGGTAGTTAGAATGTATGAATTTAGTGTGTTGATGTGTCCATGAATAAGAATCTCATTATGAGTTAGTCTAAGTTATTTAATTCTCTGCCTTGTTTATTAGGTAATGTGTTGGTGCCACTGCCAATGTCATAACTCTCGAGTTTAAATATCTATTGAGACTCTAAATTGTGTGGCTCATAGGCATTGACCATCTAAATTTTATTAAATTCCTGGATACAGTTGGAGACTTAAAGTATCTCTGCACTTGTTTGTTCCTATATATGTATCGATCAAAATTGCACAAAACAATTTCAACTTTAATGCATTACTTGCATCCACATGAAAATATTTGTTGCAGAATGAAAAGTCAGGTAGCATTTTTACATATGAATGAAACAATCAAATAACAGAATTCAGGGAAGCCATGTATCTTAAGATTCTGATTCTGATTCTGATAAACTCTCTGCTTCAAGATTAATAAGAGATACATGTATCATGTTCTAGTTTCAGAACTCGATAGACAATTACAATATTGTTTATAAAGTTAATTAAAAGTGTTAGCAAAATAATAATATTTGAAAGAATAAAATATTCGTATCATATAGGATATGATATGGATAACTTTTGTACCTAAGGAGAGTCTCTGACTCTATCAATGATTGTTTCTTTTTATGGACATCGTGGCAAGCATGAATGCTCCGTTGAACATTTGCAGGAAGAGCCAGTAGCCACAGAATTATTTCCGTTTCTGTTAGAAACACTTTCAACCAGAGAATTATTTCCATTTTTCATTTATTTACCAATAACTACTCTTTCAATGCAGAATCACAATTAAACTGTGATTTTAAAATTAAAATTTTCATTTAATTAAAGAAATTTTTTATACACGTAATATTTTTGATTGATTTAAAATTAAAATTATAAGTACGCATATAATACATCAATCACTACTCTATTCATATAAAAGTACACCATTTAATAGTAGCCACATGGCAACAACATTCTTCCTGGAGCATATGTCTTGGACTCCTGGTGCATTGGACTCTGCCAATCTGTGACTGGGCTGGGCTCGTCTAGTAGAAACCCATTAGTTAATTTCTTAAAACTAAACAGCAGATATCATCCTGTAAAATATACAAATGTTCAGAGTCACATCACAGCTATTAAAAGATGGTGATTTAACCTATCAAAGATGGTCAAAATCCATCTATGGAGGACTGGAGGTTAGGTCATACTTGAACATATAAAATTTCCATTCTTATGTTAATAAGAGTAGTGATATTTGCTAATTTATATTTCTTTCCTTCAACTTTTTTAATATTAAAAATTGAGATTGACAAATTTTAATTATTAACCTTATAATCTCTCGTGGAATTCGGATACCGAGTGGGTAATCCCAAAAAAAATTGCATAAATAAAACCCGCTCAAGCGTCTTCAAATTAATTAAGATATAAGCTACATTGTTAAGAAAAATGATATTTCTAATTGATTAATAACATGCATTAAAAACTAATACAATTATAGCGAGAGAAACTAATAAAAAAAGGAAAGAAGCTCTAGATCATGCATGAGACAAATTAAGTAGAAGAAGAAACCCTAAAATTCATGAACAATAGCTTCAAACAACAAATTGGCAGAACTTTTCATCAAGCCAGGACTCAACCGATACATCAAAGTACAAAACTCCATTTCACTCAAAGCACCGTCTCCATCAACGTCACCTTCTCTCAACATGCACATTAACTCATCATCACTCAAATCTTGTAACCCAAGCAAGGCCGAGTTTTTCTTCAAGCTCTCAAAAGTGATCACACCTTTGCCCTCGTCCATTAACAAACGAAACCCATTATACAGCTCCTGCATGAACCCTTCAGCACCAAGTTTCTCGACCATAGCAGGAAAGAAATCCTCAAACACAAGGCCATTAGCAGAAGCCATGTTCAATATATGAGCTAGAGCTTTTGAATAGTTAATATTGAAATGTGACAAGATGGGTGCATGATGTGGGGGGGTATTTATACATATGTAAAGAGAAATATAAAAAGGCTTAAGGGGGAAGAAAAGGAAATTTTGGAGGAAAGAGTGGGCATGAGTGACAACGAAGGTACAGTTAAAAGGGGAAATTTGTGAAGAAATTGCCAGCAGCATTAATTAGCTGATTATAATTCGGGTGCGTTTGCTTCCTGGAAGTTGCATGGGAAGGTGCATGCCACTTTTTTACTTTTGGTCATAGCAAGCATATTTTCCTATCATGACGGTCATTTACCAAAATGCCATTCTACAACTGTTTGATATTATTTTAGAAATGATTTGTTACAAAAGTAGGTTGTATGCAATTAGATCTATAATTAGAATTAAATACAGTCCTTAATATATTATGATCGTACTTAAATCATTAATTGTAAAGTTAGCATTCGTAACGTATCCAAAACGTGTGTGAAGGAAATTGATCAAAGAGACTATTAATATTGCATTCATATTGAAAATAGGGATGGAAGTTTAGAACTAGCCAAGCATTGCGTCGCATGTTGACATTTTGTCATCAGTATGTGAATGCCATTAATTTATAATTGATTATCTTATTTTTTGAATACAAAAAAGTAAAAATTGAGGACAAGGAGGGGAATACAATTTCTATTGTCCCTTCAAATATTCGAAATGCTATTTTTGATTTAATTTTCATAATGTCCGGTTTATTATTACCAAGTTTTAGGCATTTCATACAAAATTAGGGTATTGACATTTACTAATACAATCCAAAAGGGGATCGATTCGTGCGTTGCTTCGATGAAGATGGGTTTGGACAGTACGTTCCATCCCGTGAGCCATATTGGAAAGTACCTGTGCCCCTGAAAAGTTTGTTTTTCTGGTAGATATTTATTGTTTTTACTTTGGATCCGAAAAACTGAAACAAAAATAAATAAACTTTCAGGACACTTCATTATTGATGAACTGTGAAAACCAACATTTCTTTTTGAATGTTCGTAATTTTTTTTTTCCCAAAGGCTCATATAGGGGCCTCACCTATTGAACTATGAGTGGATCTATATTTTCGACCATGTCTTTAAAGTGGGATCTATCTAATAGTCTCACCCTAAGACTCACCTTCACTTTTGAGATCTCCACATCAAAGGAATCTCATGAGCCAGATGTTAACTAGCCAATAAAACCCCGATGCTTTAGAAATTTGATATTTTAAGAATCATGCATTGTTTTACTGGCATTAAAAATTATTTCCAAAATTAATTTTCTGATCCAAATAACCATCATTCTAAACCAGCTAATTTATACGTGAAGAAAACCCAAAATCACCAATTTATAGAAATCACAAATCTCATTCAAAGAAATTGATATTTGAGAAGGGATACTCGTGTAATATTGTTGACAAAAGAAAATCGTCCTAGAATGACAAGGACGAAAGCAAGCGGGAAGGATATGTATCACTGGCACTGCACAGGACGATTCGAACCTAGGACGGGGATGAAGAGAGCAGTCATGGAGGTTGCCCAACAACTAAGACGACTCAGAGAGTCAGGACGACTGAACACATCATGCGGTTGATCTCACGATTTCAACGGTTGAGACAGTATCACTCACAACTTGGTAGTTCATGGCGCACAAATTGGCAGTCCCCCCATGATCAAGCAACGGTTGAAGATGTGATCCAGCGGTTGTAGAGAAGTTATGAACTGAAACCGTCCGAGCAGTTTACAAGTTCCACTATAAAATGCTCGCTCATGCGAAGATTGAAAACCCTAATCAAATGAAGACTCAAACGAGTATCTTATTTTTTATTTCGTAGTTTTAGAATCTGTAATTTGTGTCCTTGAGCCCCTTGGAGGCTTATTCACTTAATCAAACACCCCTTACTGGGACTTTATCTCAGGAGGTTTGAACCTTACACGTTTTCCAGTCAGAAAAATTACGCAAACAGTTTTTTGGCGACCATAGTGGGAAAATTGGTGTAAAAGTTGAAATGCCTCCGAAAAGAAACATTCAAAATGGCTCAAGTACGGACGAATAGGGACTGGAGCAAACCAACCAACCCCACGTTCCAGCCGTAGTGGGCCATTTCGAGGGTCTGGCAGACGCTAGTCGATATGAGCCTATGCGAGAGCTCAACCCTAACGCAGTTCACGTATTGTTCGGTGAATTCACGCAGGATATTATCGAGCAGGATGCCATAGAATCTAGACGAAAAACATTCGAATTAAATATGGCGGTGGACGACAACCCTTTTCCAAAGCCGATAGAATTAAACATGATCAATTCGGACCTCACCAAAGTAAACTTGCCAAAGTTCAAGTTGGTCCTAGATGAAGATCAGGACTGTCATCGTTCGAGCGCTCTGGAAAGGATCAAAACACCCCAAGAAGGGAAGGATCGGTGAAATCTGTGTGCACGGTGCAAGAACAGTATATAGTGGATGAGGGAGTTGGAAAATACCTGTGAAAGGCCAGCAAAGAAGAAGCCAGTAGCATGGTAACCGAGGACCTTCGTGCTGAGGTTCTACTGTGAGAATTCAAACCTCGTCCAAAACATAAAGACGTTTAGGTCGAAAATTCATCGGCCCAACGTATGGCATTCATACCGGAGGCCATATTCGGGGCAGCGTCAGGGAAGAAACTACCCTCATGTGGATGAAATGACAAGGACGCAACTGAGGCGACACCAGAGAAATTATGACCGTATGATGCGCCGACAAGGTGAAATGAAGGTCACCACAAGCCGTAGTGCTTATACACGGGAGAAACCAGATATAAGTGGCAAAGAGAATGATGATAGAGAAGGGACAACAACGAACTGTGAGGAGCGCACCAAATTTGATAGAAAAAAACGGGACGAGACAGACTGCGAAGACCCCTCTATCGTCATTCAGTTCGGAAGCATGCCAACAGTTGTGGTGAATCATTACTTGTTGTCCGAGAAATTCAAGGGGCGACAACAGTGAAAGGGCTGGAAATAACAAAGATGTCTATGATGGTGATAAAATATAATTTACAGCACTCTCGATAACAGACAGAGAGGTTTCAGACGAGGAAATGACTGACATAGAAGAAGAAATAGACATCAGGACTGAAGCATGAAGAAGGGGAATATCATAAAATTGGTTTCTCAAAGAATTATATGAGGCCGGAAACCCTACAGTCGGAACATTAAGAGAAGACTTGGGACGATCCCCATACCTCATCCTATACAGAACACCCAAAGTAAAACGGACCATTACCAAGGTAGACAAGCGAAGACTGATCATCAATAATGTCTCTCACAATGCGCCAATCACATTACCACATTCTAGATAAGACATGGATGGAGAAATGCCTCGGGCCAATTTCGAGAACGAACCAACAATGGAGGTAGGCATATCAGGGAAAGTGATATTCCCAAAACCACCATCACAAATGAATAAACACATGCGGCCATTGTATGTAAAAGCAAAGGCCAACGAGATACCCATCGCCAAAATGTTGATTGACAATGAAGCAGCCATCAATGCAATCCTGGTCAGGATGCTAGGGCGTTTAGCAAAGTCAAAAGACGACCTCATCCCTACAGAAGTGGTGCTTACAAGTTTCAATGGAGGCGCGACGACGGATCCCACTAGACTTGCAAGTAGGGAGCACTACAAAGACAGTAGTGTTCTTCGTTATAGATGAGCCAACCACATATAACATACTCTTAGGACATGATTGGATACACGACAGCCAATGCATTCCTTCATCTCTTCATCAATGCCTAGTTTTATGGAACCAGATAGACAAAGTGGAAATAGTATATGCCGATAATAAGCCTTTCGCTATAGAGACAAATTCGGATAAATACTTCATGTACGAAGGAAATTACGGGCCGACCAGAGTTCTGACTGAAGGGGAAAATTCGACCATCGTGGCTCAAAATGACGAGCCATACCCCGTAAATCTGTTAAACGATTTGTTCGCGCAAACAAGGCCAACCACAGTGGTCTTTGGAGAGCCAATGCACAGTAATTCAAATGAAGAAGAACAATTAGAGTAAAGAACAAGTCACACTCGCGGCCACCAGGGCCAACTTAATGGCCTATGTAGCGGAACGAGAAGATGAAACTAAAGCTCAGGCCGCTATTTCGGCCTTAAGGGATAAATTGTTAGCACACCAGACAGAGAGAGAGTGAGAGAGGAGTGCAGGGTAGATTGTTTGATAGAAGGAAGTCCCAAGAGTGAACAATGAATGGAACAAAAAGAATACGCTCTGAATGGATGGCATAAGGCGAGCATCACAAGGGTACATGATGTATTGGATGAGGTAAACTTGGAAAGTAAGGACGATAGACGTATCACCTACATCAGCAAGGGACTAAAGGCCCAGGACGTTAGTGGAACATATGTTGCCAATCATGTCAAACCATAGACCATATAAACAACCTCCTCAGAGGTTTGCACCCAATGTCATGCCTGACATTAAAAAAAAAGTCGAACGTCTTTTGGAGGCAAAATTCATCAGGACGACCAAATACGTAGAATGATTGTTAAATATTGTCTCTGTCATGAAAAAAATGGAAATCTAAGAATATGTATAGATTTTAGGAATTTAAACTTGGCCACACCAAAAGATCAATACCCCATACCGACGGTAGATTCCCTAGTGGACTCCACAGCGGGGTACCAGGTGTACTCTTTTATGGATGGGTACGCGGGGTACAATCAGATTGGGGTACAATCAGATCTACATCACCGAAAGCGATATACATAAAACGGATTTTAGGTGTCCATGTTCTTTAGGATGTTATGAATGGGTAGTGATGTCATTCGGTCTTAAAAAACACCGGGGCCACGTACCAACGGGCCATGAATCTGATTTCCATGACATGATTAGTAAATTTGTAGAGGTTTATGTGGACGATATAGTGGCTAAGTCCATAACCATGGACGAACATTTTAGCCATTTAGCAATGGCTTTCGAGAGAATGAGGAAGAAATTGTAAAGTCGCCCTAGACATGTGTCGTAACGTGATTCGATGTAAGGGAACAAAAGTGACGTGTGATGCAGGGGGACATTGAAATGACGTGAAAAATGACTCATTAGTGGGCTTTATGATGAAACGTATTGGGAAAGGTCGCGCATTTATTGAAGAAGTGATGGACTCACATGGAAAATATAAAGGACGGCCCGACAAAACAATTGGACGAGGGTTTGTAGGCCGACGTCTATCGCCCTGAATTCTACCTACATCAAGAAATTCACCTCGATTTCACTTTCAACTCAATCAAAGTGAATTTGGGGGACAATTATTGATAAAAGAAAATCGCCCTAGAACGACAAGGACGAAAGCAAACGGGAGGACATATATCACTCCATAGGAAGATTCGAACCTAGGACGAGGACGAAGAGAGCAGTCATGGAGGTCACCCAATAACTAGGACGACTCAGAGAGTCAAGACAACTGAACACATCATGCGGTTGATTTCACGATTTCAACGGTTGAGACAGTATCACCCACGACTTGGTAGTTTATTGTGCACAAATTGGCAGTTGCCCCCATGATCAGGCAATGGTTGAAGACGTGATCCAGCGGTTGTAGAGAAGTTATGAACTGAAACCGTCCGAGCAGTTTACAAGTTCCACTATAAAAGACTCGCTCATGCGAAGATTGAAAACCCCAATCAAATGAAGACTCAAACGAGTATCTTATTTTTTATTTCATAGTTTTAGAATCTGTAATTTGTGTGCTTGTGCCCCTTTGAGGCTTATTCACTTAATCAAACACCCATTGCTGGGACTTTGTCTCATGAGGTTTGAACCTTACACGTTTTTCTGACAGAAAATTACGCAAACAAATATAAATGGCAAGCTTCCCTATATAAAGGATAAGATCTTCAGAAGGTTCTCCCATTCAGTTGGGAACTTACTGATTTTTGGCTTTAGCCTTGAACGAAATCCATGACCCAAATTAAAAAAAATGAGTCATTTTCCCATTCTAGTATTTGTAGTGTTAACATTGAATGAAAACTTTATAAATAATCTAAATGCGATTCTCTGATGTGTTTATAAAGAAAAACTACTTTATATTACTACTTAAATAGACATTATAAAGATTATAAACTTTGATATAAAAAATTCAAGTTTTACTCTCTAAGCTCTTTTGACATGAAGTTTAAAATTTTTGGGATTAAAAAACTCTTAATATGAGCTTCTTTTATGGACAATAGCTTATCTTCTAAATCAACAAAAATCAGTGAAGTGGTTGCAATAATTATCCACTGATTGAAGGGGTTAGAGGTGGTTACACCAAAACCATTAATGCACTAATGATGATTGTATCAAATGCTAATAATGCACTAATGCTAGTTGGAGTAATCAATTCTCCTTGTCCAGCTGCATCTGAAACAATTATCATTTGATAAATATCTCGACTATATCCCTGCACAACTCTAGCTTGTCCCATATAACCATATTTGTTAACATGGCGGCTAGATTCTCATTTGTATGGATCTTCATTAGTCTTAGAAGTTGTTGATTCATTGCCTCGCGCATCCAATGATAACAAATGTCGATATGCTTTGTTCATAATTGATGCATTGAGTTTTTACTCAAGTCAAAAGCACTTTGACTATCACAATGTATCTTGTATTATATCTACTTGATCCTCGATTCCTGAAGAAATCACTTTAACCACAATATTTTTTTCATTGTTTTTGATGCTGCAATATACTCAGATTTTGTTGTGAATAATACGAAATACATATGCAATCTTGACTGCCATGATACATCTTCACCTGTAAAAGTGAAGAGAAATCATGGTGTAGATTTTCTTCCACCAATATCTACTACCATATCTAAATCTGTATAGTCTTTCAAGATTGGATCAACTCCCCAGTAGCACAAGCATAACTTTGATGCACCATTGAGGTACCTAAGAATCCATTTGACTATCTCTCAGTATTCTTTTTTTTGGATTAAAGAGAAGATGAATCACTACACCCACTGCATGGGCAATATCAGAATCGGTACATACTATAGCATAAATTAGGCTTCAAACTACTAAGAATACGATATTGATGACATCTCATCTATCTCTTTTTTGGATGAGAGAGACGAACTCTTACTCAGTTTGAAGTTGTGAGCTAGTAGAATGCTGGTAGGTTTGACATTGTGTACATTGAATCTCTCATGTGATAGCCATGATGTTCTTTTTATCTTGAACTACGTGCATTCATAAAATTTATTGAACTGGTCCTAAGTCTTTCATGTCAAAAGACTTACGGTGTATTCAATTTAGTTTTTAAAAAGACTATTTTGGATTAAATAAGTATTATGATATACAATTGAGATTTTAAATAATATAAAAAGTCTTGTGGTATTCCATTAAGGCTATTAGGATATTTTAAAGAGGGTATTCAAATCTAGTGGTATTCAATCGGTACTTTAAATAAGTAATAAAAAGTCTTACGGTATTGAAAAAATTGTTAATTTTGAATGATTTTTTTTATTTGAGTAATTATGTGAGAATTTTTAATGGGAGGTATGAATATCAAATCCTATAAAAAAAATCTCACCATTGATAAGAACCTGTCTGGAGCAAAGCCAGACAAACCCACACAAGACTGAAATCGTTCCCAAAAAAGCCAAGATAGTTCGGATAAAAACTCTAAACCTCTGAAGAACAAGCAACAAAAACATAGAGTGCTAATGAGGAGCCGCAAAGGGTTAGCAGACCTTTGATACGGATTAAGACCAAATACAAATACCCTGATACGAATTCCCATATACATATAGTCATATTACCAATGAGATTCCAAGGGATCTATCCAGAGCGAAGCTGTTTCCGTACCATCTATAAACAGAACCTCATATTACACTTGCATGAGTATTTAATACCCAAATATATGAGAACTATGTCGTTACGCTTCCATAACACACACAAGTGTATTACTAGCCTATTCCGCATTATCGATGTCCAATCTCGATAATACTACGACTAGGGATATTTAATGATTAAAACTTTGTGGATTAATACTGTCTCATATCTTATTAATCCGGTACTAATCATATGGACTTTTATCATTTATATATCCAGGTAATCCAATTACAAATGATAAAAGAGCAATTTCCTTTGTCACATAGTTAGTTTGTACAACAATACCATATTATGTACAAATGATGATGCTATGGGTCATAATTGTCCAACACAGTGCGCGTACGCGCGCGCGTGAACAGGGCGCGCGCGCACTATACGCTTGTCTTACTTTTTTTTTTGAATGCTTCAACTCACTTTTCTAGTGAGCTGAAGCAATTAGGGTATTTTACCCTAATTGCTTCCGGTCTTCCCTAAATACTTCAAAAACACCCGAAATTTATTTTTAATTTCAAAACCAACATTAACACATGTTTTAGAATGAAAATCAAGTTTTTCAAAATATCAAATTTTTACAAAAACATAAATTTATTCTAAATACGAACTTACGTAAATTTTGAATCCAATACACAAACCAAATTAGAATCCCAATAAAAAAATATCTTATGAACAATTCTAGGTCACCCAAAGGTAGTCAAGTGATTCTAGAATGATAGACATAGCTCTAAGCTTTAATATAGAGTTCCAAACACTAATTAATTATTCCATGTCCAACATGAACGTCTTTGACCTAATTACAAGCATGTTGTGTTTATACTTTTAAAGTATCTAACACAATTGATTAGCCTTATTAAACATTAAGCTATGTGATCAGGCATCTAATACATAAATAAACATAGTTTATGAAAATATCAAACATTACCTAGTAAGCTTGATGCAAAATCCAATCTACTTCTCATTGTTAAAATTGTTGCAGAACCTCCAAGGTATGTAGTTTGACTTCAATATCCAATCTTGTTTCCAATGCTTCCAAACTCCACTTTAAGATTCAATCTTGATTCCTCTTAGATGAAATATTGTAGAGACCTCACAAGTTTCTCTAACAACTTCTCTAACTTAGGCTAATTTCTCTAAGAATTTGCTTGTATTTGAACTTGTAATTAAAACCTTCATAAAGCTTGCTGTTTATAGCAAAACTTAGACAATTTTTAATTAATAAAAGTTGTAATCAAATTTTAAGTAGGCTTACTCTAATTTGTCCAAATATGTATAATTAGGTGTGACTAATCTCCATTGTCTCCCATTTTAATTTAATCCAATTAAATCAAGCCAATGATTAGAAAATGGATTAGGTAAATGTTTGTCACATTGATTTAATCCAATTAAATCAAGCCAAAACCACCTATTATTACATACTTACAATTACCATAATATCCTCAAATGGTAGAGATAATTATGATTTTATAATTAAGCCATTGTGTGATTTTTGAATTAATCCAATTAATTCAATTAGGTCAAAGTAAATAATCAATGTTATCCAACAACACTTGATTATCTTAGTTGATAATTATAATATCGAATATTATCTTTTATAAAAAATAATCGGCTACCCAAGTTCTCAACAAGTACACTTCATATTGGGAGTCTCTAAGTTCAGACATATTCGTCATATAAGCCTAGCTAATATGTACATAATTCAGCCACCTCTAAATTCACGAAGAACACGAACGAACTTCTTGAACTATACAAGTCGAGGTCATCATATATGTTTAGCAATCCCTCTGTCGTAGGCTATCCGAGTTGTGCTTAGGAAACATAAAATACATCGTCAAGTTTCCAAGGCGTATATCTCACGTCGACATGCCACGATTCTTTAAAACTGATGCTATCCACCCTAAGTGATCGAATTTGCCCAAAGTCTTTAAGAATCGTGACTTTACTCACATGGATACCTAAACCACTTATGGTACACATATTGGCCGACGGATCCTATCTTGCTTCACAATTGATTACTGAGTGTATCGGTCGACACCCAACGAACATCTAGAGGCCAGACCATGAAAGGTTTCTGATATATATGGCATCAAAGTATGGAGGATCTCACACAAAATCAATGTTATCCTATAGTCAAAAGATTACATATGCTACTCGACTCGAGGAGATTCCTATTAACGGTGGTGTGTACATCCAACTATTAGGAATCACTTGTGAGTCATTCAGTATTCGCTCCAACGAATACCCATATGTCTATACGAATTTCCAAAACTCATGGTACATCTCGTTAAACCATTGGAACTCCAATTTCAGTATACGATATGTGCTAGTCTTATAGGAATTCGACCGTATTCCAAAACCAACGACTAAGAATATTTACTTTAAGAATAGTTTACACCTAATGTCAAGACTATTCTAAGGTCGATGTCATTCTAGGCATATCGATACATCAATTTAATACGCGTAATGGCAATACCATTATGAGATATGAAATGAAAAATATAGTTATTTTATTAATAAATAATAAAACATACAATTCAGATTGGCACTCCAAGCACCAATTCCATCAAATGACACATGCATTGTCATCTGGTTTCAGTTTGATCGCTGGAAAATACCACAGTGTTCATCTCGACGTGAACAAACTAATGATATGCTAAACTAATTTTGAGAACTTTCCTTAAAATTGAATTTTATGAACCGAGTTTCATTCTTTGGTTATACAATCCTAACGTGTAACCAAAGCTCCTGATACCACTTGTTGCGATTCTCTAATCACCGAAGAGTGTTTATGAGGGAAATTAAGTTTCTGTTACTACTTGAATAAACTTTATAAATTTTGATACAAAAACTTCACATTTCATTCTCTAAACTCTATTTACACATGAATTTAATATTTTTGAGATGAAAAAAATTATCCACTAATTGGAGTGGTTAGAGATGATTATACTAAAACCTTTAATACACTAATGATAGTGGTATCAAATCTTAATAATCCACTAATGTTAGCGAGATTCATCAAGAAAAAACTATATATATCTTTTTCTTTTTACGAGGGTAATGCGCGCTTCATTAGACTCCACCTCATTTATTAAAGAAAATTAATAAATTTCATTTCAAAATTGATTTGAGAAAGATTTAACTCATAAAATGATCAACATGTTGCTTTTACACCAAATATCACTTGAGTTGGGGAATTTATTTTTATTCGAATGTTTATATATATTTGTACTTTTATACGGTCTAATTATTATAATAACAAAAGATAAATTGAAAAATAAAAGATATTTCTATACGTGCCTGGTTAAACAATTCATAAAATGCTCCATAATCCAAAATGAACCATTTGGAGGATTTTCATGCAGCACTTTTGAAGTTATAGTCAAAATTTGAAATTGTGAGAGCATTTTGTTCGTACTGTTAAATTATCCAAGATGCAATTTCAAAGACTTTTGGCTATCTCATTCCCATTATCATCTCACACAATATCAGCCTTAAAATGTGTCACATGACGCCGAGATATAATTTCAAAGATTTTTGTCTATCTCACTCCTATTATCATCTCACACGGTATCAGTTTTAAAATACGTCACATGCCGCCACCTTTTTCAGTAGTTGCAGTCACTCAGCCATCACAAAACGGTGACCAGTAAAGCTCATTGCCACAACCATTGTACTTGCCGAGTGCCGATTCATGCCTTTAAAAAAAAACGTCGTAATATCCTCGCTTCCTCTATCATTTCCATTTTTGTACGGTTTGGTTGTCCATGAATTACAACATAATATCATAACTAAACTCATATGCATAAGTGAACCTACACTATCTACCAATATGACATAAATCAGACAAACGAACAACCTACAAATGAGAAGAATGTTGAGAAAAAAATATCTCATATCTACCGAAAAAAATGATATTTACTTATAAAAATATATAAACATAACACAACTCTCAACTCAAACTAATTTTTAGGTTGAAATTATACATATCAAACAAATATTATGTTGTTCTAGTAGTGTTATTAAACGGAAAGATAAACATGCTTTAAATAATCAATTCCAGAAACTAAAAGTGGATCTACACTACATGTATAAACCATAAACTTTGAGAACATGGAAAACTGATAAAAGTGACGAATCTTTCAGTCCAAGTCGAGATCAGTTTCTGTCCTTAAGAACTTATTAGCCCCGTCTCGGTGCTCTACGGGTTCTGTGGCTAACGTTCTCCCATGATAACTTGGATTCCTCTTCTCCAAGGGGCACTCCTTAAGAAGATCTTGAACTAAAAAATGGTGGGCAACTCTCTCTTGCAAAAATAAAATTATGACTCAAGTGTATTTTATCTTTTCTCTGGATATTAAGAATGAACTACAACCCTCCTTAAATAGACATGGAAGGGTGCCTTAAGGGCACCCTTTGGTTTGAGGTGTAACCCTTTCAAGGGTTATACCCATACCATGCACCACTTAGGTTATAAGAGCATTCTTACAAACTGGAGGACATGTCTCATTGGGGTAACATCCAAGGGACATGTCTCTCCTTCATCCAAACACAATAATTAGAGAATTTCCTACAATTCCCCACAATTCTCTAAATATTCATGCAGACACTTGAGAGAGTTTTCCGTGAACTAAAGCTGCATCGAAATAGTTAGCTTTCGCCTTGAACCTTTCCTAGTGAATGACCATAAGATTTACTTGGCAAACCAGTGACCCATAGTCTTGAACTGTTCTGCCGTTGGTGTAAACCAAGACAATTGCCAACACACAGCTTTACTTCAGCCATTTCTCGTTCTACGGTTGTGTTCATTTCGGCCCTGAACAACGGTTCTGGATCCATCAAGTACTTTAGGGTAACCCGCCTTTAAAAGTTCCCATGAAAGCGGCCTCACTTCTTACTTGAAATAGGTGATCTACTATAAAGAGGTAATCTGCCTTTACCCCTATTAGGACTCATCTCCTAATATAGTGATCATTAAAAGCCTTAGCTTATCCTAACCTTGACAGACAGCACTCAGCGTCATTATCGGAATGGGAAAGAGTACAAAACTCTTCAGTGCTTGTTTTGAATTGCATAAAGTTTCTGTTGTCCCTTTTGAACCTAGATCTTGGGATCTCTAGTCAACTAGGTTGAGTTTCCACAGTGATAATTCTTAAATTATAGGCTTCAAGCCCATTTCCCTTGATGACTTCTCAATTTGCTCTCGAGGTAACCTTTAGTTAGTGGATCCACTAGGTTTTCCTTGACTTAACATAATCGATCGATATTATGCCACTTGAGAGCAGTTGACGTATGGTATTATGTCTCCGACGTATGTGTCACGACTTACCATTATACATTGTATTTTGGGCTCTACCAATAGCCGGTTGGCTATCACAATGTATGCTAATCGCTAGCACCGATTTGGGCCAACTAGGAATATCCTCCAGGAAGTTTCTAAGCCATTCTGCTTCTTCCGCTCTTTTGTCTAAGGCCATGACAATGATTCCATAGTAGACCGGACAATACATGTTTCCCTCGAGGATTTCTATGACACAGCCGCACTACCAAGTGTGAAAATAAATCCACTCGTAGATTTGGAATCCACTGTATTAGATATCCAGTTAGCATAGATGTATCCCTCTACAACAGCAGAATATCTCTCATAGTGTAGTCCATATTTTGAAGTTTCTCTCAGATGCCTCAAAACTCTTACTATAGCTTTCCAGTGGTCATGTCTTGGATTGCTCGTATATCTGCTAAGCCTGTTCATAGCTTGAGCGATATCAGGTCGTGTGCAATTCGTGAGATACATCAGACTTTCGATGATTCTCAAATACTCTAATTGTGATACGCTTGAACCAGTATTATTTGATAAATGAAGAGTTAGGTCCACATGAGTTTTAGCCACATTTAGATCCCCTTTGATATATTTCTCAAGTATCTTCTCAATATAATGAGTCTGAGATAATAGATATCTGTCTGATGTCATAGAAATCTTAATTCCCAGGATCACATCAGCTACTCCCAAATCTTTTATATCAAATCTGCTGGATAATACGTTTTTGGTAGACTGAATCATTTCATGATTACTACCAATTATCAACATATCATCTACATAGAGACACACAATGACATATCCTTTTTGAGTTGATTTGGTGTACATACACTTATCACACTCATTATTTTTGAACCCATTTGACAACATCTCTTTGTCAAATTTCTCATGCCATTGTTTAGGTGTTTGTTTTAATCCGTACAAGGATTTTACAAGTTTACACACCTTCTGTTATTATCTAAGAACATTAAACCCTTCTGGTTGTTCCATGTAAATCTCTTCATCCAAGACCTTCCTTTTGTCTATAACCTTTGATGACAAGTCTTGCCTTGTACTTATCTATTGATCCATCCGTTTTCATCTTCAGTTTGAATATCCATTTGTAGCCCAACGGCTTACAACCTGGACCAACTCCCAAATATGGTTCTGTAGGATTGAATCAATCTCACTGTTAATAGCCTCTTTCCACATAGGTGCGTCCGGAGAAGACATAGCTTCTTTATAACTTCTTTCCACTAGAACATCTAGGCTTGATTGTCTCAACATTTGCACGTTGATCTGATTATTGGTCAACCTGATCACTGTCCTTGACAATATCAATTGTTCTTTTGAGAGATTTTATTCTTTATCTTTTCTTACAAGGAAACGTCTCTTCCAAAAATGTCGCATTCCTTGACTCAATTATCATATTTGGATTGATGTCAGGAATCTCAGACTTGTGTACCAAGAATCGATACGTACTACTATTGCGTGCATATCCAATGAATATACAATCAACAGTTTTGGGTCATATTCTAACATTCTTAGGTTTAGGAACCAATATTTTGGCAAGACACCCCCACACATTTAGGTATTTGTAGGTAGGTCTGTGACCTTTCCACAACTCATATGGTGTCTTGTCTAATCTTCTGTGAGGAAGCTTATTTAGAACGTAGTTCGTAGAAAGCACTGCTTCCCCCCACAAGTTCTGGGGTAAACCAGAACTTGTCAATATAGCGTTCATCATTTCCTTCAACGTTCGGTTTTTACGCTCAACAATCCCATTTTGTTGAGGAGAATAAGAAGTAGTGGTTTCGTGAATAATTTCGTACACAGAACAATATTCACCGAATGGTGAAACATATTCACCACCTCTATCACTCCTGATTCTTTTGATTTTCTTGCCAAGTTGATTTTCAACTTCGTTCTTATAATGTACAAAGCTCTTAATTGCTTCATCTTTGCTCCTCAGCAAATACACATAACAAAATCTTGTGCTATCATCGATAAAAGTGACAAAGTACTTTTTACCGCCTCTTGTTTGCACAATATTCATATCATACACGTCATTGTGTACAAGTTCTAAAGGTTCAGAACTGTGTTCTATGGAATGAAATGATGTTATATGTATTTTTTCTTCGACTCATGCTTCACACTTATGTTGGCTATCAATTGTAAATTTAGGTATAAGGTCCATGTTAATTAACTTACTCATTCTATCATAATTAACATGTCCTAACCTCCCATGCCATATATTTTGTGACTCAATAATATAAGCAGAAGTACTCGCTTTATTAATAACACGATTGACAGTCATTACATTGAATTTGAAAAAGCCCTCAGTGAGGTATCATCTTCCTACATACACATCATTCTTGGTCAATATAAATTTATCAGAAACAAATACAAGCTTAAAACCAGCCTTGCTAATAAGAGAGCCTGAGACCAAGTTCTTCCGAATATCTGGAACATGCAATACATTCTTCAATGTAAGCTCCTTCCCGGATTTCATCTTCAGAACCATTATGCCTTTTCCACCATCTGAGAGATAGACGAGTTTCCCATCGTCAGATGATCGCCGCCATCGACCTTCTGATACACGAAAAACATCTTAATATCTACACAGACATGATGAGTAGCCTCAGTGTCTACCCACCATTCTCTCGGATTCCCAACTATGTTGGTTTCGGTTACCACTGCTGATAGGTCCATCTCTAAGATCTCATCAGTCAGTTGCTCACCTTCAGTGACATGAGCCTCATTTTTATTTTTCTTGCCCTTGTCCTGAATCTTTTTATTTCTGTAGTCATTTTCCATATGATCGCTCTTTCCACAGTTGTAGCAGTTCCCCTTGAACTTCTTGCTCATTTCGGAAGAATCGGCTCCAATGTTCTTTCTCTTTTTACTACCTTTCAAACCCTCGACGATGTTGGCCTTAGACTCCAGAGTCTTGTAGCTGGCCTTCTCAGACTTCCTGTTGTCCTCTTCGATTTCGAATCGAATACTAAGGTCTTCATGGCTCATCTGCTTTTTCTTGTGTTTCAGATAGCTCATGAAGTCCTTCCATGATGGAGGTAACTTTTCAATAATTGTGGCAACCTGAAACGTCTCACAGAGTTTCATACCCTCATCCAGTATTTCATGAATGATCAACTGCAGTTCACCCAACTGAGACATCACCGTTTTTGAATCTACCATCTTGTAGTCCAGAAACCTACCCACGATAAATTTCTTTTGTCTGGCATCCTCGGTTTTGTATTTATTCTCAAGAGATTCCCAGATAATCTTCGCAGAAGTCATGCCTTGGTACACATTGTACAGGGTATTGTCAAGACCACCCAAAAGGTAGTTCTTGTACAAGAAGTCTCCAGATAACCACGTTTGTTCTCGCTCTTCCTTGGCTGTTTCCGATTCACCCTCCACAGGACCCGAAAGATCTTTGAGAAATTTAGCTAACTGGAGAGTTTTCAGGTAAAACAACATTTAGCTCTGCCACTGTTTGAAATTTACCCCACCAAACTTCTCCGGCTTTTCTCCATGAGAGATCGGTACTGTGATATTTCCGCTAGCCATTTGTAACTGGAAAAATCAATATGGGTCAATTAGCCTACAAAAGACAAATTGCACAACGATCAACAAATGTGTACGGGCCAAATTTGGGCCCAAGACATAACAGTCATTCCGTCTTTGGGCCAATCACGAAACCAAAGCCCCAATGTCCACCATCAGATATAGTTTGAGAAATCAGCTTTGGGCCGAGAGGCTAGACTAGCCCAGAGATTTAAGAGTTCAGGAAGCCACTGATTCATGAGTAATTAGATTGGGAAAACGCCTACAGTAATGAACTCCATTAAATCGGCAGTTACAGTTATAAAATTTATCATTAACGCATCCAACAGGTAGAAGAGATTTAAATAACCCCTCGTCAGGAGGGCCTATAAAAGAGAAAAGTCATGGCATGAGTGGGGGATCCAACATCATACAACACAACTCTTTGTCACCAGAGCTCTCATAACCGCCAACCTATAGCCTTTACGGCGACTCACATATATCAAGGTAACCACGAACCTTGCTCCTCCATTATTTACAGCTCGTCTTCACTACTGACTTGAGCGTCGGAGTGCCCCCGGCACCCACCACACCGGTGGGCAGTACTCCCGCCCACTCTACCTCTATTTTGCAGGATTGCTAGTGCCTCATCCCTACAAATTCTCGATTGTGGACCTCGGGCAAAATTCAGCGACCATAATTTGGCGCCCACCGTGGGGGCCTTAGCGATTCATAGCAAGCAAAGACCACTCAGTCTACAATCCTTACAAACAGACACAAGATCCTATAGTGGCATAATCAGCCACTCTTCGAAATAGTTACGGTCAGTGGAATATGAAAATTGATCCATGTAAAGCTCCAGTACTAATCTTCAATAGTATCTTGAACATAATTAATTCTTCAGCCACTCAAAGGCGTGAGGCTACAACTCTTTTCAACTATCTTATTAACCCAATCACTTAGAAGCATTCAAGAATATGACAAGTGAAAATCCACCATCAGACGACTATCTATTTAATCACCAAAGAAGCCATCATATTTCTCCAACCGACCTATCACGGCAAGTCACATCTTCCACGTGAAAGGAAATCTTGGAATAATTTCTCCAGTCTACCTGCAGTCAAACTATCAATAAGGAAAAATTGAATCGAGATAACGTCAACACTCTTTCCCTATAAAACATCAACTCCATACTACATGGATGGATTGTCACTACCTCAAGATAGTCTGGGAAAATTATCATTGATGGAATGTCATCAATTCCAGCCGACGTGAAAGATGACATGACTGGATAGTTATCTTCTTCAAATGATAGAGATAAATCTCAATCTTCTTCATACCACACAAAAGATGTGTCATCTGCTTCAGACGATGCTAATTGGATTGTCATCCTATTCAGAGGACGTGGAAGGATTGTCCTCTCATCCAGTCTACATGAAAAGTTTTTTATCTCCTACAGACTACGTGAAAGGTTTGTTTTCATATTCAGTCGACATGAATGATTTGCATCTATTCTCAATATGAAATGTATGGATATCATTAACTTCAGACTACAGAGGAAATCATTCATCATGTCTAGTAGAATGATTATTCTCATAGAAATTCATCAGGTCCGATAGAACGAAGACTTTCTTGAACCTTCATTAGGTCCAATCGACCCTAGCCTCATAGATTCTCATCAGATCCATTAGAGTGGACTCTTATTCACCTCCATCGGGTTCAGTAGACAATAGATTTATGGACACTCATCGGGTCTAGTCTACCGTAGTTCTATTGACCTTCGCCAGGTCTAAGGAATGAATATGATAATTAAAAAAAAATGAACCTCCAAGCGACAAAGAGTTGAGATAAAGTGAGGCCAACTACAAGGCTGCCAAGATAATTGCATGATGATTCCTACCAGTGCTGGAGTTCATATGGTTGCAAGGAAATCCAAAGACCAACCCCACATGCGTATACAACCCCAAATGCCAAACAAATGGCAAAACTCAACATAACAAGGCGCCAAGATGGCAGAACAAAAAACCCCATGCATGGAATGAGTCTGTGCATCCCTGTACGATTGTAAGGCTGATGCTCCACGCGAACCCAATTCGCATTGCCACGGCATCCACTTATGGCCCATGTACAAATCTCCAGGCCGAAACTAAGCACCAATCAGCCCAAAAGCAAAAACACCAGCCAACCACTAGCAAACAAAAGCGCCGCCCATTAGAAACCAAATCCCGGAGAGCAATTGTAAATAGCCTCTACTTGCCACGAAACCACAAGCAGCACCCAGGCCCATTTGCGAAGCCCAATAAACTTTTAGCAGCAAAAGAACCACCAAAGCCAAGGCGGCTCAACTTAGATCAGCACAGATCGACGAAACCAAAAGCCCAAAGCAACCTCCATGCGTCACAGGTGCACAGGAAGCTCACAAGTAGTAAAACAAAGCTGCAAAATGAAGCACTACTAAAGCAGTCCCACATCGCCTGTATCAATGAGGCACTACTAAAGCAAGCAAATAAAAGCAGTCCCATATCGCTCATCTAGCCACCCACTGGGATGCCCGCCGAGAGAGCCCCAAAATGAAGTAAAGCCAAGAAACAATGACTTGTCATCCCGAGAACAAGCCCACATCGCCCATCCTTCCCATAGGAAACCCAAGAAACAGGGCTCATTGGTAGTATACTCATCAACAAACATGGATCCTCCATATTTCCCATTCGACCAAAAAAAAAACAAAAGCAAGAAGCCACACTACATCACATACACGCTCACTGCCCAATAAAATAGCATATCACCAAAGTTGATGCTAATAGCATGAAAAAGCCCAAACTCCCACATAAATTTAAATTGTAACTTGTCCAAAAAAGCCACAACAGCCGAGGGATACATAAACCAAAGCCCATCACCGAAATAAGGGTACCAAACCATCGACTCATGCGCCTACCAAGTCATACGCCACAAATAAGACGTGAGCATATTAAGTAGAGTCTCACATCGACTATATTCATAAAGAGCAAGGGAATGAGTAAAACAAACCAACTCACGCAGTGCATGTATCATCTCATGTGGTCTCACTCGACATGTGTGGATGATAAACATCTTGTTCATTTAATTCCCAAACAACAAGGTGAAAGGCCATCAACCCGTGATGCATGGAGAAATTGCCATCTCTTCCTCAGGCGACATGAAAGGTTAGTTATTATCTTCATGCTACGTTGATTTAATATTGCCAGCTTCATACTACACAGAGAATCTTCTATCATGCCTAGTAGAATGAAGAACTCTCTTGGATCTCCTTTAGGTCCAATCGACCAACCTTTATCAGGTTATGTAGTATGAAAATTCTATGTGACTTTCATCAAAATTCATTCTATTGTAGTATCGTTGACCTTAGTCAGGTCTTGTATAATTAGTGATGACCTTGATAGACATCCATATCTTCCATACACATATGAGGATAATCATCTCCACACTACGTATGGAGATTATCATCCACTCTAGATTATATGGATGGATTTCCATAAACTCTCGAAAGCATTGGAAGAGCCCCATGAACCTTCATCAGGTTCATTCGACCGTAGTCTCATGGTCTTCAGACGACATGGTCCCAGACTACAAGTCCTGTAGAATGAGGAATTACATCCTCATTGACTTTTGTCAGGTCCTGTAGAATGATGAATTATATCCTCATTGACCTTTGTCAGTTGTAGAAGGAGGAATGTGAACCCTCATGGACCTTCATCATGTTCATTCGACCGTAGTCTCATGGTCTTCAGACGACATGGTCTCAGACTACAAGTCCTGTAGAATGAAGAATTATACCCTCATTGACTTTTGTCAGGTCTTGTAGAATGAGGAATTATACCTTCATTGACCTTTGCCATGTCTTGTAGAATGAGGAATGAGAACCCTCTTTGACCTTTGCCATGTCTTGTAGAATGAGGAATGAGAACCCTCTTTGACCTTCTTCAGGTATAGTAGAGTGAGAAATGATGACCTTCTTGGACTTTTATCCAGTCCATTCGACAGTCCATACTACCGTAGTCATATGGACCCTCATCAGGAGAATGTGTGATGACCTTCATAGACCTTCATCAGGTCTAGTAGTATGATAAGGAAAGACTCTTGGACCTTCATCAGGTCTGTGGAGTGAAGACATTCATATACCTTCATCTAGTCCAAACGACATTGAAGACTCTCATGGTTCTTCGACCTGTAGTATGGGGATTATCCTGACCTTCATCTGGTTCAGTCGACTGTGGACATCTCCATGGACTTATGTCAAGTCAAATGAATACATGGACTTCCTAGAGTCCATACGATAATATCATGTGAAATAACTTCTGAACCTTCATCTGGTTTAGTCGATCGGGGACATCTCTCATGGATTCATGTCAAGTCAAATGAAGACATGGACTTCCTAGAGTCCATATGACAATGTCGTGTGAAATAACTCATGAACCTTCATATGGTTCAGTCGACCGGGGACATCCCCCTTGGACTCATGTCAAATCAAATGAAGACATAGACTTTCTACAGTCCATACGACAATGTCGTGTGAAATAACTCATGAACCTTCATCTGGTTCAGTCGACCGGGGACATCCCCCATGGACTCATGTCGACTCAAATGAGGACACAGACTTCCTATTGTCCAGACAACACATGTCGTGTGAAATAACTCCTGAACCTCCATCTGGTTCAGTCGACCGGGGACATCCCCCATGGACTCATGTCGAGTCAAATGAGGACACAGACTTCCTACTGTCCAGACAACACATGTCGTGTGAAATAACTTCTGAACCTTCATCTAGTTCAGTCTACCGAAGACATCCCCCATAGACTCATGTCAAGTCAAGCTGTAGACATGGACTACACATGTCGTGTGACTTATATCATGAACCTTCATCTAGTTCAGTCGACCGAGGACATCCCCCATAAACTCATGTCAAGTCAAGCTGTAGACATGGACTACACATGTCGTGTGACTTATATCCTGAACCTTCATCTAGTTCAGTCGACCAAGGACATCCCCCATAAACTCATGTCGAGTCAAGTTGTAGACATGGATTACACATATCGAATGATATATATCCTGACCTTCATCTGGTTTAGTCGATTGGGTACTTCCCCAATGGCTCTTGTAGTGTCAAGGTCATAACCCTGATCTTCATTTACTTCTTTCGACTGGATACATCCACGATGGATCATGTAGAGTCAAGTTCATAACTTGACATTCGTTTGGTTCGATCAATAGGCAGCATCAATGCTTAGGTACATCGACATCCTATATTCTCACCCCAGGCGGCACACGCGTCAAATACTCTCCAAGCCAAGGACTCATTGACTTAGAGAGTAGGAGACAAACTGTACGAGCCAAATTTGGGCCCAAAGGCATAACAGTCATTCCGCCTTTGGGCCAATCACGAAACCAAAGCCCCAATGACCACCATCAGATCTAGTTTGAGAAATCAGCTTTGGGCCGAGAGGCCAGACTAGCCCAGAGCCCGTCATCACGGATTTAAGAGTTCAAGAAGCCAACGGATTCATGAGTAATTAGATTGGGAAAACGCCTACAGTAATGAACTCCATTAAATCGGCAGTTACAGTCATAAACTCTATCATTAACACATCCAACGGGTATAAGAGATTTAAATGACCCCTCGTCAGGAGGGCCTATAAAAGAGAAAAGTCATGGCATGAGTGGGGGATTCAACATCATAAAACAAAACTCTCTGTCACCAGAGCTCTCATAACCGCCAACCTATAGCCTTCACGGCGACTCACAACTATCAAGGTAACCCTGAACTTTGCTCCTCCATTATTTACAGCTCGTCTTCACTACTGACTTGAGCATCGGAGTGCCCCCGGCACCCACCACATCGGTGGGCAGTACTCCCGCTCACTCTACCTCTGTTTTACAGGATTGCTAGTACCCCATCCCTACAAATTCTCGATTGTGGACCTCGGGTGAAATCTAGCGACCACAAAATGATCTTGTTCAAAGTGATATACTAGGTAACCACTTGTTGTTCTATTGGAAAGTGGTTCCAATAAACATAAGTCCTTGAATTTCAACTAAAGATTCTTTAGAAAAATGAATAAACGAATATTCCCAGAGGACGAGAGGGTCCAGAGTAACCACTTAAATCCCTGACCACTTAGGCTCTTATCACCTTTTGACAGAATATTCTTTAAACACTTTTTCAATAGGATCACTTAGCAATTCAAACTCATAATTACACTTATTCAATTGCACAAACAGTATACGATATGAGTAGATATATTGGTATGTGTCAATCAAGATTGGAATGAATTACTTGTGTATGATCACACCTTAAATTCTCAACCAATTATGCAACATACAAATAGTTTTCAACTTTATCACTATTTGTATGCTTGTGATAATTGAACACCCTAATAATAACTTAAATCTATACTACCAAAATTATTGTGTTTCAGTATATGATTAACTAAGTTAATATTATTAACACTTAAATTAATCTAAGTCTTTGCAGTTTATAACAATTCCAGGACAGATTCGTTAGTGTCGTGTTCGTATCTATGTTCGAACGAGACTGTCCAGTGTGTGAACATTCGTGTTGCGTTTGATAACGCGATCGAACGAAGTGTTCCAGAGAGTTTAAGTTCGAGTTACGTTTAGGATGCGTTTGAACGAACTAAGTCAGAAAGTCTACATTCGAGTTGCGTTTGAAGACGCATTCGAAAGTTCTTAGGTAGAAGGCTTGCGTTCAAGTTGCGTTTGAATACGCATTCGAACGTTCTTACGAATTTTTAGATTTTTTGCCTTCGCGTTTGTCGGGCGTTCATGCACAGACTGTATTTTTTCCAGAAATTTTCTTAACTTAGGGGTGTCTAAACGAATCAACAAATAGAATTCATATCGAATCCTAAACGAATCGAATCAAAATGTGGTGGATTCGTATTCGATTCGTTTATTAAACGAATAACGAATCGAATACGAATATTCGTTTATTCGTTTAGTCACTGATATTATTTAATAAAATAATTTAGCACACTTGATTTACATTAATTTTTCATAAATATATACATATGAAATATGTAATTAATATATTTACTAAAAATACTTCACCAAATATTGAAAATATTACTTTTTATATGATAATTAGCTATAATTTCTCGATTCTTAATTGAAAATTAACAAGAACTAGTAAATAAAAATAATAAAACGAATCCTAAACGAATAAACGAATCAATGAGCTTAAATTCGTATTCGATTCGTTTAATAAATGAATCGAATCGAATTGACCCATTTATTAAACGAATCCATTTTTTCAAACCCGTATTCGCTTTAAAGCGAATCGAATCGAACGAATAAACGAATCCTGACCCAAATTACCGTTGATTTACTATCTAACAACACGGGGCTAATAAGTTCTTAAGATTGTTGTTATAGTAGTGTTATTAAACAGAAAGACAAATATGCTTTAAACAATCAATTCCAGAAACTAAAAGTGGATCTACACTAACATGTATAAACCCTAAACTTTGAGAACAAGAAAAACCTGATAAAAGTGACCAATCTTTCAATCCAAGTCGAGATCAGTCTTTGTCCTTAAGAACTTATTAGCCCCGTCTTGGTGCTCTACAGGTTCTGTGGCTAATGTTCTCACATGATAACTTAGATTCCTATTCTCCAAGGGGCACTCCTTAAGAAGATCTTGAACTAAGAAATGGTGGGCAAATCTCTCTTGCAAAAATAAAATTATGACTCAAGTGTGCAGGCACTGTATTTTACACATAAGTCCCTATGATGAGTCTCATTTGGATGCACTACCTTTTAAGTCGCCAAAGTCGCGGGAAACGGATGTCGGAAGGGGAAAAGTCAGAAATCAGTATTTTATTGGATTTTATTAGCTTGTTTAGTCTCGGGTTCGCTAGTTGGATTTCTGTTTTAAAACACCTTTAGCCCAAAACCCCACAAACCATTTAACCTTGGCCCAAAACCCATGAAATACACATCAAGCCCACACACCCACCTAGCCCACAAAGCCAAGCCCATACGCCCAAGGAAGAAGCCCACACGCCCAAAGCCCAATAAACCTCATCCAAAATAATAAAACACATATTAACACATGGAAAATTAAAACAAATCAAATAAAATCTAAATAATTACATACCTAATTAAAATAAATCAAATATATGACCTTCCAAAACAAGCCAAATCATGTCCCCAATTAAGAAGATGTTTTCCTTATGAAATACTAATTAAATGGTATCCCTTTAATTAACAAATCTCATTTCTTTTCAAACAAGATTAACCCTAGCCTTTGTATATAAAAGAAACACAAATCCAACCCTTCACCCCTCCTGGTCCATTCACGCATAACACAAGAACAAGCACAAAAAAATTCCTCTTCTCCTCATCTCTCTACTACATCCGAAACTCATCCCTCTAAACACCCTCCATTACCGAAAATCACACCCCTAAACACCTTCACTTTGCCGCATAATCAACATCAAAACACCCTCACATACAGCCCTAAAAACATACCACTGTATCCCCTCCAAAACAGCCCCAGAGTCGACGCTAAAACATCAAGCAAGATAGCCCTGAACTGCAGCCCAAACCCCCCCTCAAAAACTGCCTCACATCCACCGTAGACTGCACCCTTAAATCACAGCCCGAAATAGTCCAAAAAATTGCACTGCAGTGATCGAAAAATAGCAGCCTAAATATCCCATACAGCCCCCTAACATCACCGAAACAGCAGCCCCATACAACCTCTAACATCACCGAATAAACTGCCCTAAAGCACACCTCTGTAGCCACCGAAACAGTCCCAAAAACTGCACTGCAATGACCGAAAAACATCATCCCAAATACCCCAAAACAGTGGCTTGAATCACCTAAAATAGTGAACAAAATTACACTTTAAAACCTTTAAATAACCGCACAAAACAGCAGCGCCAAGACCCTTAGAAACCGCCAAACAGTAGTACAAAATTGCACTTTAGAACCCTTAAAAAACAGCAGCAAAACAGCAGTAAAACAGAAGAAACAGCGACCCAAAACAGTAAAACGACGAAGAAAAATGAAAAATCAGTAAACCGGAAGAGTTGCGGAGTTTTAGCCTTTCCGACCAGCGTGTAACGCACATCCGAGAGTAAACATAAAAGGTTAGACCTGAGGGTACCTTTCTTATTTATTTTTATTCATATTTTAATTGTTTATTGAATTTTCTTCGCATAAGAGTCATTGGTTAATGTGTGTTGTGGCCCTTGAATGAATGGAAAATGTGTCGACTCTTGTGATATATAGGATAGAAACCCAGACGTAAATTCCATAGCCAAATCCGAATGGATGGTAGTGCGATCTGTACTTGAGAGACAACTCCACGTACCACTTGAGTAAACGGCACATATTTTGCTTTATTTTATCTTGTGTATTTATTTTCCGTACTTTATATTCCTCCATTTAATTTTCGTATGTTTAATGATGATATAGTGCGCATGGGCTTAGTATGTTGGTCTAAAGGTCCTCTATTTGAGAGAAGAAAAGTCTAAAAGACTACATTTACGACAGTACTTTGCCGCGCTAGACGAAGTATATTTGATTGAATGCGAGTTACATTTAATCGGGTGTGTGAAGTCTCATATCCTTGTCTTATTTATTTTATATGCATTGTGATGTGATGCGCATGAGCTTAGTATATTGTTCTAAAGGTCCTCTCTTTGAGAGAAGAAAAGTCTAAAAGACTACCTTTACGACAGTACTTTACCGCGCCAGACGAAGTATGTTTGGTTGAATGTGAGATATGTTCAATCGAGCATGCGAAGTCTCATATCCTTGTCTTGTTTATTTTTATGCATTGTAATGTAACGCGCATGGGCTTATCAAGTTGGATTAAAAGTCCTCTATTTCGAGGGATCAAAAGCCTAAGGGCTACCTTTGCCACGACGTTCTGCCGCGCCTTTTATTATTCCGTTATTTACTTGTTGTATGCCATCTCCTTGTTTAATCATGCATCATAATGTAACACGCATGGGATTATTACGTTGGTCTAAAGGTTCTCTATTTGAGGGAAGAAAAGCCTAAAAGGCTACATATACCGCGATACTTTGCCACGCCATTTATTATTCCGTTATTTATGTTTCTGTATCAGATCATTACACGTTTATTTCAATGTATAATTGCCTCTTTAATCATCTCTTTATATTTTACATCTAATTGCTTCTTTTCATTATGCATGCTTGTGTAATTGTTATTTACTTGTGTTTCCGTATGCGTAAGTACAATGTGTTTATGAAATTATATGTTTGTCGTTATTCCGTTTTACTTTTATGCATGCTTGTGTAATTGTTATTTACTTGTGTTTCCGTATGCGTAATTACAATGTGTTTATGGAATTATGTGTTTGCCGTTATTCCGTTTTACTTTTATGCATGCTTGTGTAATTATTATTTACTTGTGTTTTCGTATGCGTAAGTACAATGTGTTTATGGAATTATGTGTTTGCCGTTATTCCATTTTTACTTTTTGCATGCTTGTGTAATTGTTATTTACTTGCGTTTCCGTATCCATGAATATAATATGCTTATGAAATTGTATGTTTGCCGTTATAATGACTTAATTGCTATGCATGCAAACTTAGACATATGATTTATTTTGATGAATGCAAACTAGATTTAGGTTACCCTTGAGCATATATGTTGCGTAGATTCGGTTGATTCATGCACAAATCATATCATTACAAGTGTCAGAAGTAAGAGACCATTCCGAACCCAATTGTTTGAGGTCTTCCCTTGCGATGGGTGAGTGAGGCCTTAAATCACATTTTCCCAGTTCACACCGGGTGGCGACTCCACATTATTTCTCCGGTTTAGCTCCCCCCGGGGCTATTCCGTACTTCCAACTAGGTCACGAGCCTAGAACAGCATCGTCAATATTTGTGTCCCACAGTCTGGCGACTCCACTGGGGATAGAGAATTGGCCCCGAAATCATGCCTTGTGACGTTTATGATTTGTGCTTTATTTAATCGTGTCTATAGTGGGTTGAAAGAGGTTTAATAAAGGCACTTTTGGAGCTAGGTACTGGTTTGATGTCTTCCTTCATTCACTACCTTTCTATAAGGAAAAGTTGTGAAGGCACCTTGATCATCATTACCCGTAGCTCGTTGTGATAGACTAATTTGGAGGACTCATTATTTATTCATGTCACCAAGCGATAAGAGCCTAAGAGGCTTGGGTATTTAAGAGAGTTCGCTCCACCCTCCCTCTGGGGAATCTACAACGGGAAATCCATTTGACAGTTAGTCACACCCTAACTCGTTGGCACGTACCTTAAGGTATAAAAAATTACGCTCGCTTGGTCACTTGAACTCTTGAGTGGGGGGTCCTAGTTGTGGGCAATCCTTCGTCAGTGAGTGCCTTTGTCCGCACTCCCGTAAACCTTCATGTGAACCTTAGTCATAGAACTAGTAGAAGTTGTTTCTTTCTGTTTGTGTTTGGGACCATCGTCATTTGGATTCGATTGGACTTATTGCCAGAAATGCGAACTTATTGGGCCATTTAAACTGGGATGAGTTCGTATATTATGACAATTGGGCTAAAAGTTTTTGAAATACCGATGGGCCATTTTATGTGTGGGCCTCTCATCATTTGGAGTTGTTTAGCCGCGTTATTGCAAAGTGTAAACCTGTTGGGCCTTTTTCAAATGGGACAAGTTTGCGCCGCGCAATAGCGTGATTGAATGCTTTAAAATGATAATGGGCTAACTAGTGTGAAGTTTTTTTATGGGCTTATTTTTTACATTACATGCATTGCACGCATACATGCTGACTGAGAATTTTAAAAGTCATCATAGATTCCCGTTGGGTTAGGGAAGAGGGAAGACTCAATAAAAGGCCGATAATAAACATGAGTGAATTAGAGAACGAGGTATCCCGTATGGATCAGTTAGAGATCAGTCTCACCAAGATTACTGAACAGTTGCAAGCACTGACTAATGCTATGGAAAATATAGTTGTGCCCCGTGCTGGGGGAAATTCTGAGAATATGAGGCGTGAGGAGCCTCCGAACGGGTTGGGGGATGACATCCCCACTTTGGATGATAATATGGCTGAATATGCGGCAAGAAGAATGATTGGGTCTCAGGCAGAATTACAAAAGCTTCGGGATCAGGTAGAATCGGTTACCCGTAAGGTGAGGGGTAAACATGAGGATTTTCTAGATTATGAGGCAATGACATTTGAAGAACAGTTGCCAGCTCAGTTCAAGATGCCAGATATGGCCAAGTTCAACGGAATGGGGATCCGAGGGTCCATCTCCATCAGTATGTCTTAGTGATGAGTTCGATGGGTTTATCAAAGCGTCAAGTTCAGAAAAATATTCGGGATGTCACTTGAGGAGGCGCAGATAGTATGGTATCATAGCCTTGAGAGGAAGGTCAAGGAATATTTGAGGGAATTGGTAGATGCATTTCTGAAATAGTATGTTATAGACTTGGAGATTGATTTATCACTCTGTGATTTGGAGAACACTAACCAGAAGCCGGAGGAGAGCTTCAAGGAGTATGTAGACCGCTGGAGGAGCCAGTTCCTAAAGATGCAGACTCGGCCCTCAGAGAATGACCAAATCAAGATGATAATCAAGGGCACTAAGCCCTCCATCTATAGCAAACTAAGGAGAATGACCTCCATGATTAATGACTTTCGACAGCTGAGGGAAACTATCATGGATATTAAGGAAGAAGAGGCAGAGAATAAAAAGTTCTGTAGCCTGAACATGAGGCACATTGGGGGAACTTCAGGTACCAAGCCCGTTTCTGCTGAGATTGTTGCCATCCGAAACCGGTGATTCTCCAACTTGGGTAGACCATTGTCTAAGGTGCTGGAGAAATTGAAGAGACAGAGACTGCTGAAACCCTTAGAAACCAAACCACTTCCACACCATCTGCCACCACATCTTAACCTAAACCAATACTGCCAATTCCACCAACAAAAGGCCATGACACCGATAGCTGTATCAACCTCCGCCATGAAATCCAAGACCTTATAGACTCCAAAAATATACCCGACCCTAAAACAGAACGTCCCAACACACCAAAACCCCCTATTAAATTAGCACTTTGTCCCGCCACCAACTTATATGATAAACTCTGGCCTACCCGAAAGCCTTGTCCTCAAATCCTTTGACCACCAAGCCTTTTGCCTGGGGATTTGGGATAGCAACAACGAAGATGAAAAAGAAAAGAGGAATAAATTCTAGGAAGACTTCTCCAGTAGTGATGAAGAAGAGGTGAGAGGCATGACACGCAGCGGGCGTTTCTACAATGATACGACTGAGAAGGGTAAAGAAGTGTTATCAGAGGGTAGAGAAGTGGCCGAGAACACAGAAAATTCAGAAGTGGCCGAGAACACAGAAAATTCCGAGGGAGATGTAGTGCTGCAGTAGTTGAGGAAAACCCGAGCACAAGTGAGCATCAGGGAATTATTGTGTACGTCTCGGGAACACAGGCGGGCCATGGTTGAGGCCTTAAGCAAGATAGTAGTGCCGAAGGATGCCAACCCCGTATTATTTTTCGGATCAGTACAGAAGGAAGTTTTGCAGACAATAACCTTTTCTGGGGAAGAACTCCCGGCAGAGGGAAGAAATCACAACAAACCACTATTTATCAGAGCTGAAGTGAGGGGCAAGAGGACATCTTGTGTGATGATGGATGATGGCTCGTCCATCAATGTATGCCCATTAAAGATTCTGGCAAGGCTGGGTATGAAGGCAACGAATTTGGATCCATCCAGTATGACTATCAAAGCTTACGATTACAGTAAGCGAGGAGTTGAGGGAACTTTCACTGCAATAGTTAAGGTGGGGCCGATTGAAGATGAAGTTGAGTTTACATTGCTGGACATCCTGGCCACTTTTACTTTGTTATTGGGAAGGCCGTGGTTTCAAAAGCTTGGGGGCGTGCCCTCCACTCTGCATCAGGTTATTAAGTTCCCAAACGGGGGAGAGATTGTCACCATCCGAGCTGAGGTGGACAATGTTGTGGCCGCTTTGAAAATACAACCTTTCACGAGGTTCCAAGTGTCGGAAACTTTTGAGGAATGGGTGGATCCTAAGGTGGTTAGGATCATGGAGAAAATGAAGTTCGAGCTGGGTGAAGGTTCAAAATTGTCAAACTTCAGAGGACAGACTACTCGAAGGGGTTTGGGATACAGGTCTGATGTGGAAAAGCCGAAGGTTAAAAAGAAAGGGCTGAAGTTGATGGATTGCTTTGTAAAGCCTTCGGGGTACCAAGGAGAGCCAGAACCAGTAAAAGTTAACGGGATTGTGGTACCCGGATTTGAGATCTTCCAAGATATGTTGGGTGAGAAGCCGTTGATGGAAGAAGTTGCAAATAAGGAATAAGAGAATTGGAAAGAAGAAATGCTGAAGTTGAAGAACCTGACTCTCGAGGAGGATAAGGAGGCTGAGAAAAACTTGGTTACGGAGGATGAAGTGCTGTAGATGAAGATATTTATCTTCCTGATTTATTTGAGTGTACTCTCGTATTTGCTAGTAATAAAGACAATCATTTTGCTTACTTACATGAGTCTCTTCCTTTTAATTTGTATGACTCGAGTATATTTGATATCAGCTCCACCTAAACGAATGTATTTAACCTTGGCACACCTGAGAGTCCTAAGGAAATTTTGATTGCAAGTGAGGTTACCGCTGAAAAGCGGGAGAAACTAGAAGAAGTATTGGTCAGATATGCCAAAGTGTTTGCTTGGTCCTATGAGGACATGCCTGGAGTAGACAGAAGCATCGCCCAGCATAAAATACCAACTTATCCGAACATGAGGCCAGTGAAACAGAAACTTCGATGGATGAGACCTGAGTGGGCTAAGAAAGTCAGAGAGGAAGTGAAGAAACAGATAGATGCAGGGTTCCTGGAAGTAGTGAAGTATCCTGAGTGGTTGGCAAATATTGTGCCGGTATCGAAGAAAGATGGGAAGGTCAGAATGTGTGTGAACTACAAAGATCTCAACAAGGCTTGCCCGAAAGATGACTTTCCTCTACCTCATATAGATGTGCTAGTTGACAGTGCGGCTTTATCTGCCGTGTATTCATTTGCAGATGGGTTTTCAGGATACAATCAGGTTCTCATGGCTGAAGAAGACAAATACAAGACCGTTTTTGTCACTGAGTGGGGCACTTACTGTTACAAGGTAATGCCATTTGGGCTCAAGAATGCAGGAGCTACTTATCAGCGGATGGCCACCACACTATTCCATGACTTGATGCACAAAGAGATTGAAGTATATTTGGATGATATGATGGTGAAATCAGAGACAAGAATTGGGCATGTAGAAGCACTGGAGAAATTCAGAGGGTTAACAAGTACAACTTGCGACTGAATCCCAAGAAATATGTGTTTGGGGTAACAACAGGAAAATTACTGAGGCATACATTAGGAATTGGAGGAACATAGGTAGACTCTGAGAAGTTCAAAGCAATCACAGAGATGCCAGCACCAAAGACTGAGAAGGAAGTCAGAGCATTCCTCGGAAAAATTCAATATATCAGTCGGTTCATTGCCAAGTTGACATCAGTATGTGAGCATATCTTCAAACTGTTGAGAAAAGATCAGCCAGTGAAATGGAATGAGCAATGTCAAGCATCATTCGACAAGATCAGAGAATACTTGGTAAAGCCTCCTGTATTGAAACCTCTGAGACCGGGCAGACCCTTGATATTGTATTTGGCCGTAGAATCAGAAGCACTGGGGGCGATGATGGTACAGGCAGATGAGACAGGGGTAGAACATGCAGTTTACTATCTCAGCAAGAAGATGCTTTCGTATGAAGCCCATTATCAAGAGGTAGAGAAGATCTGTTTGATAGTGGTATGGGCGTCCAGAAAACTACGGCATTACTTCCAATCTTACAAGATCCAGGTGGTAGTCAAAGAAAATCCCTTAAAATATCTTCATTCAGTGCCTTCGCTAGTAGGGAAGTTGGGCAGATGGTTAGTGTTGCTGACAGAGTTTGACATTGAGTACCTCACTTCCAAAGTAATCAAAGGGCGAGCAGTAGCAGAGTTCCTGGCATTTCAACTTATTAAAGAGGATCAGTATAAGTTTGAATTCCCAGATGAAGAGATCCAAGCAATAACAGTTTAAGGATGAAAGATGTATTTCAACGGAGCAGTAAATTACAAAGGGACCGGGATCGGGATCGTGATAGTGACCCCCGAATGAGAAACCTTGCCTTTGGCCAAGAGGTTGACGTTCGGAGTGACTAATAACATGGCCGAGTATGAAGCATGTGCTTTTGGGTTGACTGCACTGATAGCCTTGAAGGCTGAGAGCGTGGAGGTCTACGAAGATTCGATGCTGGTAATCCGACAGATGCAGGGAGAATGAGAATTGAAGGAAGAATGGTTGAAACCTTACCTTTTTCACCTTAAAAGTTGGCACAAGCTATACCCAATTGTAAGTTTCAGTACTTGCCACGAGAAGAGAATCAGATGGCAGACGCATTGGCTACACTTGCAGCGACTTGGGAAAATCCAGAGAAGTTAGTGATGAGACCGTTGGTACTGACAACAGCAAACAGACCCGTTTATGAGATAGAAAGAGTTCGGGGAGTGGAGATCGACGATGGTAAACATTGGTATCATGACATTCAGAGGTATCTGGAACCTGGGAAACTCCAGAAGGGAGCAGGCAGAAAAGACAAGATAGCTATTCAGAAGTTAGCTTCTCAGTATGTGATTTTGAAAGGGGAACTATACAAGAGGCAAGTAAATGGTATCCAGCTGAAGTGTTTGAGAAAAGAAGAGGCTCAGAAGATAATGGAAGAAATACATGCCGAGGTATATGGACCGCACATGAATGGGTTGAACTTGTCCCGCAAAATTGTAAGACAAAGCTTCTACTGGTTGACCATTGAGACAAGCTGCGCGAAGCTGGTAAAACACTGTCATGATTATCAAGCGCACGGTAATTTGAATCATCTACCGTACACAGAGTTACATGGGCTGTCAGAGCCGTGGCCTTTCTCAGCATGGGGAATTGATATGATCAGATAGATTCGACCGAATGCATGGAATGAGCATCGCTTTATAGTAGTGGCAGTAGACTACTTCTCAAAGTGGGTGGAAGACATATCATTCCGTAATGTTATAGCAAAGCAGATGGCAAAGTTCATAGCTCGGAATCTCATTTGTGGGTATGAGATGCGGCATCATGTGGTGATAGGTAACGGAGTTCAGTTTCAATGAGAAACGAAGGCGATGCTATAGAGATACGGGATTAGACATCACAAGTCATCACCTTACAGTCCACAAGTAAATGAGGCAGTCGAGGCAGCTAACAAGACAATAAAGATAATATTGGCCAAGATGACAGAGAACTGCATGGATTGGGCTGACAAACTACCGTATGTTTTGTAGGGGTACAAAACATCAGTGAGAACAACAATATGAGCCACACTTTACTCTTTGGTCTATGGAATGGAAGTCGTACTGCCAGTGGAAGTTGAGATACAGTCCATGAGGGTATTAGTAGAGACAGAGTTATCGGAACAAGAATGGGCCTCGCATAGATTTGAGCAGTTGGCATTACTCGATGAGAAGAGAAAGAAGTCCTTGCATCACATACAGATTTATCAGAAAAGGCTGGCCTGAGCATTCAACAAGAAGGTGTGCCCTACTAAGATCAAAAATGGTGATTTGGTACTTAAGCAGTCCAGGCCGTCGACCATAGATCCGAGAGGAAAGTTCAGACCTAACTGGGAAGGACCTTACATAGTGCAGAAAGTAATGGGAAATGGAGCAGTAAGATTGTTTGACTTGGAAGGAAATGAGTTCACCGAGCCGATCAACGTGGATAGATTGAAACAGTACTTTGCCTAAGGAAGAGAAGACCGAGCAGTCATCAAGAGAGTTGGCGGAAGACCTAACCCGATAGGGTAGGACACTCATTCATGCATGCATACACGTAACCTATTTTGCACTATTTTTGTGTTTGTTTTGTATTCACATGTTTCGAAGAAGAAAAGAGAAAGCGGCAAAGACAAGCTAATCAGAAGCTGCAACAACATAGTATCAGTTTTGGGGAGGAGTCCCAGGGGCGAGGCCCGCATCAGCATCTATATCAGATTCAAGATTGAGGCCCACATCCACATCAACATCAGTGTCAGCAGTGTTGGGGATGCGTCCCAAGGCCGTGACCCACATCATCAGCACTTTTGGGGATGCGTCTCAGGGTCGTACCCACATCATCAGTAATTTTAGGGATGCATCCTAGGGTCGTGACCCACATTGTCAATGTTATCGGGATGTGTCCCAGGGTTGAGGCCCCCGTTGTCGGTTGCAGTTATCGGGATGCGTCCTAGGGTCATTGGCCCCTTGCATCATCAGTTTTGGGGATGCGTCACAGGGTCGTGACCCACATTGTCAGCGATGTTGGGATGCGTCCCAGGGTCGAGGCCCCCGTTATCGATTGCAGTTACTGGGATGCATCCCAGGATCGAGGTCCACTGCGTCATCAACTCAGCTCAAAGCGGCAGGCAAGTCAGGATCGAGGTCCACTGCGTCATCAACTCAGCTCAAAGCAGCAGACAAGTCAGGTGGCAGCTGGGGAGCCAGGTAAGTAAAAATGCATTGCATAACTTTGATAGGATTGTCATTGTCACACACTGCACAAGTCCCATCAAAATGGGGGCGACTGTAGGCACTGCATTTTTACACATAAGTCCCTATGATGAGTCTCATTTGGAGGAACTACCTTTTAAGTTGCGGAAGTCGCGGGAAACAGATGTCGGAAGGGGAAAAGTCAGAAATCAATATTTTGTTTGATTTTATTCGCTTGTTTAGTCTCGGGTTCGCTAGTTGGATTTCTATTTTAAAACACATTTAGCCCAAAACCCCCACAAACCATTTAACCTTGGCCCAAAACCCTTGAAATACACATCAAGCCCACACACCCACCTAGCCCACAAAGCCAAGCCCACATGCCCAAAGCCCAATAAACCTCATCCAAAATAATAAAACACATATTTAACACATTGGAAATTAAAACAAATCAAATAAAATCTAAATAATTACATACCTAATTAAAATAAATCAAATATATGACCTTCCAAAACAAGCCAAATCTGGTCCCCAATTAAGAAGATGTTTTCCTTATGAAATACTAATTAAATGGTATCCCTTTAATTAACAAATCTCATTCCTTTTCAAACAAGATTAACCCTAGCCTTTGTCTATAAAAGAAACACAAATCCAACCCTTCACCCCTCATAGTCCATTCACGCATAACACAAGAACAAGCACACAAAAAATTTCTCTTCTCCTCCTCTCTCTACTACAGCTGAAACTCATCCCTCAAAACACCCTCCATTGCCGAAAATCACACCCCTAACACCCTCACTTTGCCGCATAATCAACATCAAAACACCCTCACATACAGCCCTTAAAACATACCACTGTATCCCCTCCAAAACAGCCTCACAGTCCACGTTAAAACATCAAGCAAGACAGCCCTGAACTGCCGCCCAAACCCCCCTCAAAACTGCCTCACATCCACCGCAGACTGCACACTTAAATCACAGTCCGAAACAGTCCCAAAAAATGCACTGCAGTGACCGAAAAATAGCAGCCCAAATACCTCATATAGCCCTCTAACATCACTGAAACAGTAGCCCCATACAACCCCTAACATCACCGAATAAACTGCATTAAAGCACACCTCTGTAGCCACCGAAACAGTCCCAAAAACTGCACTGCAGTGACCGAAAAATAGCAGCCCAAATACCCCAAATAGTTTCCTAAATCACCTAAAACAGTGAACAAAAACTGCACTTTAAAACCTTTAAATAACCGCACAAAACAGCAGCCCCAAGACCCTTAGAAATTGCCAAACAGTAGCCAAAAACTATACTTTAGAACCCTTAAAAAACAGTAGCAAAACAGCAGTAAAATAGAAGAAACAGCGACCCAAAACAGTAAAGCGGCGAAGGAAAATGGAAAATCAGTAAACCAAAAGAGTTGCGGAGTTTTAGCCCTTCCGACCACCGTGTAACGCACGTCCGAGAGTCGACATAAAAGGTTAGACCTGAGGGTACCTTTCGTATTTATTTTTATTCATATTTTAATTGTTTATTGAATTTTCTTCGCATGAGAGTCATTAGTTAATGTGTGTTGTGGCCCTTGAATGAATGGAAAATGTGTCGTCTCTCGTGGTATATAGGATGGAAACGCAGACGTAAATTCCGTAGCCGAATCCGAATAGACGGTAGTGCGGTCTGTACTTGGGAGATAACTTCACGTACCACTTGAGTAAACGGCACATATTTTACTTTATTTTATCTTGTGTATTTATTATCCGTACTTTATATTCCTCCATTTAATTTTCGTATGTTATTTGCTTGTGTAATGATGATATAGTGCGCATGGGCTTAGTATGTTGGTCTAAAGGTCCTCTATTTGAGAGAAGAAAAGTCTAAAAGACTATCTTTACGACAGTACTTTACCGCGCCGGAAGAAATATGTTCGATTGAATGCGCGATACATTTAATCGAGCGTGCGAAGTCCCATATCCTTGTCTTATTTATTTTATATGCATTGTGATGTGATGCGCATGGGCTTAATATGTTGGTCTAAATGTTCTCTATTTGAGAAAAGAAAAGTCTATAAGACAACTTTTACGACAATACTTTACCGCGCCTTTTAATATTCCGTCATTTATTTTCTGCAAGTTATCTGTTTATGTGTTGATGATATAGTGTGCATGGGCTTAGTATGTTGGTCTAAAGGTCCTCTATTTGAGAGAAGAAAAGTCTAAAAGACTACCTTTACGACAGTACTTTACCGCGCCGGACGAAGTATGTTTGGTTGAATGTGAGATATGTTCAATCGAGCATGCGAAGTCCCATATCCTTGTCTTGTTTATTTTTATGCATTGTAATGTAACGCGCATGGGGTTATCAAGTTGGATTAAAGGTCCTTCATTTTGAGGGATCAAAAACCTAAGGGCTACCTTTGCCACGAAGTTCTTCCGCTCCTTTTATTATTCCGTTATTTGCTTGATGTATGCCATCTCCTTGTTTAATCATGCATCGTAATGTAACGTGCATGGGCTTATTACGTTGGTCTAAAGGTTCTCTATTTGAGGAAAGAAAAGCCTAAAAGGCTACCTTTACTGCGATACTTTATCGCGTTATTTATTATTTCGTTATCTGCGTTTTCGTATTGCATCATTGCACGTTTATTTCAACGTATAATTGCCTCTTTAATCATCTATTTGTATTTTACATCTAATTGTTTCTCTTCATTATGCATGCTTGTGTAATTGTTAATTACTTGTGTTTCCGTATGCGTAAGTACAATGTGTTTATGAAATTATATGTTTACCGTTATTCCGTTTTACTTTTATACATGCTTGTGTAATTGTTATTTACTTGTGTTTCCGTATGCGTAAGTACAATGTGTTTATGGAATTATGTGTTTGCCGTTATTCCGTTTTACTTTTATGCATGCTTGTGTAATTGTTATTTACTTGTGTTTTCGTATGCGTAAGTACAATGTGTTTATGGAATTATGTGTTTGCCTTTATTCCGTTTTTTACTTTTATGCATGCTTGTGTAATTGTTAATTACTTGTGTTGCCGTATGCGTAAGTACAATGTGTTTATGAAATTATATGTTTACCGTTATTCCGTTTTACTTTTATACATGCTTGTGTAATTGTTATTTACTTGTGTTTCCGTATGCGTAAGTACAATGTGTTTATGGAATTATGTGTTTGCCGTTATTCCGTTTTACTTTTATGCATGCTTGTGTAATTGTTATTTACTTGTGTTTCCGTATGCGTAAGTACAATGTGTTTATGGAATTATGTGTTTGCCTTTATTCCGTTTTACTTTTATGCATGCTTGTGTAATTGTTATTTACTTGCGTTTCCGTATCCATGAATATAATGTGCTTATGAAATTGTATGTTTGCCGTTATAATTACTTACTTTCTAAGCATGCAAACTTAGACATAGGATTTATTTTGATGAATGCAAACTAGATCTAGGTTACCCTTGAGCATATATGTTGCATAGATTCAGTTAATTCATTGCACAAATCATATCATTACAAGTGGCATAAGTAAGGGACCATTCCGAACCCAACGGTTTGAGGTCTTCCCTTGCGAGGGGTGAGTGCGGCCTTAAATCACATTTTCCCGGTTCACACCGGGCGGCGACTCCACGTTATTTCTCCGGTTTAGCTCCCCCGCAGGCTATTCCGTACTCCCAACTAGGCCGCGAGCCTAGAACAGCATCGTCAACATCTGTGTCCCACAAAGTGTATTTTATCTTTTCTCTGGATATTAAGAATGAACTACAACCTTCCTTAAATAGACATGGAATGGTGCCTTAAGGGCACTCTTTGGTTTGAGGTGTAACACTTTCAAGAGTTATACCCCTACCATGCACCACTTGGGTTATAAGAGCATTCTTACAAACTGGAGGACATGTCCCCTTGGGGTACCATCCAATGGACATATTCCTCCTCCATCCAAACACAATAATTAGAGAATTTCCTACATATTAAAATATATTTTTGTTGGTCTTTTTTAATATTTTGATAAAGTTGAATGATAAATTATAGTCAAAGAACTATTAAATTTAACGGAAATCATAGACCGTCTGGGGCTCGCGATGACTATTTTTGCGAATATTGGAGATACGGTGGGCGAATAAATTCAAAACAGCGGGGAGGAATGTAACATTAACCCCACTTTTAATAATTGTCATTGTGCCCAGCAGAACCAACCTCATGCCTTGATCGAATCTTAAACAGTCTGTGTTAAGTAATTAAGAAAATGAACCTGAGTGTGAGTGGGCATACCGCGTACAGCACACGCGCAACAACATTTTACGTCAGCAAAATCCCAACTTGCCTTGTTATAAATACCAAATACCTATACAGTGGTTAGGTAATGTGAAACGAAACCTGATTTGGCATACAGTACGGGCGCGGTGTTCTTATCCTCCGGCTTCCACTTGCGTCATCAAGATTATTAAAAATGTACTTTTTTATTATTATTTCTGCTTTCGACACATCCTTCTCAGCAATTTATTTTCATTGTGCATTTCCTTTCAAGAAGCTCAGATCTGGTGTCAAGTTTCTTGGACTGATGCCGTTGCTCAAATCAAATCATGGTTAACTTTTTAGAATTGACAATCTAAACTACTGTATGCATATTCGTTACTTCATCTTCATTATCAACTAGTTATGGTACTTACAAGCAACGACAGAGTCATTTCAGTCGCTCTTCTTGTTTTAGTAACTTGTTTTTGCTCAGATTATGGCACTGCTATAGACACAATCACATCTTCCCATTTCATCAGAGATCCTGAAACGATTGTCTCTAGCAGTGGTAAGTTCAAGCTTGGATTTTTTAGCCCTGGTAATTCCACCAATCGCTACGTTGGAATTTGGTACGACAGAGGATCTGCAAAACCTGTCGTATGGGTTGCTAACAGAAACAAGCCTCTCAATGATTCATCCGGAATTCTTACCATATCCGAGGACGGCAATCTAGTAGTTCTGATTGGACAGAAAGAGGTTCTTTGGTCATCAAACGTTTCAAATTTAGTAAATAACACAGGTGCTAAGCTTCTAGATTCTGGAAATCTAGTCTTGCATGATAACACCAATCGAGTTAGCATATGGGAGAGTTTCCAAGAACCTACGGATACATTCTTTTCGGGGTTGAAAGTTAGTACTAATCTAGGAACAGGAGCAAAAGTGCAGCTGAAATCATGGAAAAGCCCTTCTGATCCATCCGTAGGAAGATTCTTAGCTGGCCTTGTTCCTCTAAACATTCCAGAAATATTTATCTGGAACGGTACCCGCCCATTTTGGCGGAGTGGTCCATGGAATGGTCGGTTCTTTATTGGAATACCTTATCTGACTTCTGTTTATCTTGATGGATTTAATCTCGGAGTAGATCACCAGAAAGGAACTAGCTTTCTTACCTTTGCATTTCCAAACAATTTTGTGTTTTTTACCTTGACTTCACAGGGAATTCTAGAAGAAAGAGATTGGTCACCCGAGAAGGATGATTGGGAGGTTTCCTTTTTCTACCCGGCGGATGAGTGTGGTGTTTATGGAAGGTGTGGTCCATTTGGAAACTGTAATTCACAGGAGAAACCAATTTGCAGCTGTTTGAGAGGGTTTGAGCCAAAGAACATAGAGGAATGGAACAGAGGAAACTGGACTAGTGGCTGTGTCAGAAGGAGACCATTGCCGTGTGAAAGGAAAAACAAAACTAGTGGAATTGGCAAAAAAGATGGGTTTTTGGAGCTAAAGATGATGAAGGTGCCAGACTTTGTAGAGCGGGGATCCTCCATTGAAAATGAATGCAAAGACCAGTGCTTGAGCAATTGCTCCTGCAGAGCTTATGCATTTGATATTGGCATTGGTTGTATGTTATGGAGTACCAACTTAATTGACATTCAGAGTTTACCCATTGGCGGGACAGATCTTTATATTCGTGTGGCACACTCTGAACTTGGTGAGTTGAATTATGTCTTATAATTTCTTTTATTGTCCAGTGCTTTAAATCATGCTGAAGTTACTATTATGTGTGAAGTTAAAGACGTCTCTCTGTTCTATTGAGGGAGGAAAGAGATCATGATTGTTAGCTAATGGACTTACCTGCAGATGAAAAAGACAAGAAAATGATCATCATAGTACCAGCAATTGTTGGAGTAATTGCATTAGCAATTTGTTCTTTTTTTGCTTGGAGATGGATAGCTAAACGTAAAGGTAATATGCTCATTATTTGTTAGCTGATGGACTATCTGGCTTCTGCAATTTGGAATTGATACATCTCTTACTATGTAATTTTAAACAGCTGAGCCGGTGAAGGAAATTTGCATGGTGCGACTACTTGATTTAGGAGAAGCATATACAAATTTTTCTTCTGAAAACCTGAACCAAGCTAGACTACAGGATTTGCCACTATTTCTTTTTGAGGAGCTGGCAAATGCAACCAACAACTTTCAGCTAACCAATAAACTTGGGCAGGGTGGTTTTGGCCCAGTATACAGGGTACTGGTTCTGTCAATTTTCATTATAACTGAACTAGCTGTTCAATAAAATGCATAGTTTTTATTTGAGTTTATTTTACAGGGAAAATTGCAGGATGGACGAGAAATAGCAGTGAAAAGACTTTCCAAAGCATCTGGGCAAGGGGTAGAAGAATTTATGAATGAGGTTATGGTGATTTCTAATCTACAGCATCGAAACCTAGTTAGACTCCTTGGATGCTGTATTGAAGGAGAAGAAAAGATGCTGATTTATGAATATATGCCAAATAAAAGTTTGGATGCATTTCTATTTGGTCAGTTCTTGCTCTTCATTATTAATTTTAAATTTCTTAGCACTTTGTTAACATCTAATCAATGTATTGACACATGTTTTCTCTTGTTATGAATTACAATTCATTAAGATCCACTGTCACAAGAACTTTTGGACTGGAGAAAACGCTTCAACGTCATTAGTGGAATTAGTAGAGGTCTCCTTTACCTTCACAGGGATTCTAGATTGCGGATTATACATAGAGATCTAAAGGCAAGTAATGTTTTGTTGGATGAAGAATTAAATCCAAAAATTTCAGATTTTGGTATGGCAAGGATTTTTGGAGGCAATCAAGATCAGGCCAACACTGCTAGGGTAGTAGGGACATAGTAAGTGTTTATGCTTGGTCGTAAATACAACTTGATGATAAATTGGTTTTATCTCACCATAGTTTGATGTGTTTGAGTTATTAAATGCAGTGGCTACATGTCCCCTGAATATGCAATGGTTGGGCAATTCTCTGAGAAATCTGATGTCTTTAGTTTTGGAGTATTGTTATTAGAGATTGTCAGTGGTAGAAGATGCACAAGCTTTTGTCCTGAGGATGCTTGTTTGAATCTTCTAAGCTTTGTAAGTCTCAACAAACTCATTTCACAATGTTGCTCTCACAAGATAGAAGTTAACCAATGTTTCCCTGTACAGGCTTGGAAATTGTGGAATGAAGACAGCATTGTCACTTTAATAGATCCAGTGATATCTGAACCATGCTTCGAATCTGAGATCATAAGATGCATACATGTGGGATTGTTGTGTGTGCAGGAATTTGTACAAGATAGGCCAAGCGTGTCGACTGTTACATCAATGCTTAATAGTGAAATTGTTGTTCTGCCGGCTCCAAGGCAACCTGCATTCACAGAAAGGCAGAGTGCCTTAGATTCAGGGTCCTCTGGGAGCCAACATAGATGTTCTAATAACAACGTAACTGTTACAATCATTAATGGCAGATAGCTTACTGTCACGGGACTAGGATTTTCTTACTTCAATCCCCCGTACGACACATGATGCATGTCCCAATGAGTCTTCGCGCATGACAATACGCCATGCACGATAGTAAGACAGGTACCTTTTTTCTTTTCTTTCTTTGACACTTCAGAGCAAGAAGTTGCTCAATTCTTTCTTGAAATTGTAAGTATTCGGAAAGGCCAACAGATTGTAATTATTCATCCAGTTCGAAGAAGTTCGGTTTTTTATATCAAATCTTGACATTCTCTGTTGTGCATGAGCATGGGTGGTCATGTTGCTGGCATTCTCTATTGCCCCCCCCCCCTTTTCTTTCTTCCCTTTTTCATTTTTCCTATCTCCATTTTTCTTATATCCTATCCATCATCTTCCCTCTCTAGCTTTGTTTTAAAGTTCAAACCAAAAGTCCCTCCCCTCCTTTTTCCATTCACTCCCTTTCTCTCCCTTTGCTCACAATTCTTTCTTATTTTTGGTATTTTTCTCCCCTGTTTTTATTTTTTCTCAACCTAACTTCCTTTTCTGTGACATTAAAGCTTATCTTCCTCCTGTTGCCGAGTTTCCTGAGTTTTTTTCATTGGAGTTGGCGTTTTTTTTAGTATTTTATTACCCAAATGTTTATTGATTGACATGTAGATCCACTATATATGATGGTATATTTCCAACCTTGTTTTGGCTTTTGTTTCTATTTTGTAAGAATAAAGTTTTCTTTTCATCCGCCGATAAAATATACGTGTGAGGAAGATAGTAAATCTAATTTCGGAATTGAAGATTGAGTTTTGTAACTTCCTCGTAGGCTTATTTATTTTTCTTGTTATAGATTGTATATTGGTTGTTGCAAAAGTTTATGTTGTGTATCGTGTATTTTCTATAACTGTTCTAAACTATGTATTCACCAACATTAACAGAGGTGAGACATTCAGGTTAGTATGTAAAAATCCTTCAGCTCCTTCTGAAGATTTCGGTGGGAATACAACTCCCGATCCGAACAGTTTTGGAGGATGCACGATATATAATTTTATGTTGTTAGATTTCCTCTTAACTAAATTCAAATCTTAGGATTTTCTAAGTTTGTAATGTTGGGGTTTTGGGTATTGGGCATAGCGGAAGTGCGGGTTCGGGGGAAATCGTATTTTAAAACTTTTTCAAAATACCGAATAAATTATTCAATATCTAATATGAATAATTTATTCATATTTCACCTAAACTTATTTATTCAATATCAAATATAGACATAAAAATGATGAAAACTCGCGAAACTTTTACGAAAACCGTTTTTCCGTAAAATTGTCTAAAACGTGTTTTTGACCGGACCGACTACCCGACACTTATGGAAATTGCCCAGGTCAGCTCCAATAGTGTCGGGGCAGTTCATAGGCTGCCCAAACAGTGACGGAATCACTGTTTTCACAGCCGTCACCCGGTTGGCTCAAAATCCACCCAGTAACGTCTTTGTTGGCCGTTTTCGCTTATTTCAAGTCGGAAACACTTTCCGGAAATTGTGCCAACTCCCAAAACATATCCATTACATTCATATGACATCAAAAACATTACATTATTTCCAGTTTGGACATATCTGATCCGCAGACCAAAAATTCTCATTTTTCATGCTTTAAATCCAATTCTTTCAAGATTAATCTAATTAATCAAACACCAATCAAAGTCACCACACATAAAGCACTCAAGAACATTTCTAGGTGCCATAAGAGTGTTCACAACACTCTAGAATAGCAACTCTTCAATAACTGATAAATTTGGAAACTAATACACTAATTACTTCCAAATCTACTTCACACATGCCAACAAGCTTCCAATCCATCATCCACAACCTAAAGCCCTAATTTTTCAGATTTGAAGTAACCCTAGAACCTTTCTAAATCATCAAGAAACATGACATCAAATTTCTAAGCTTAGGTTTAAGTAGATTACCTTTTAATCTCATGAAAAACCCAAACTTTTTCTTGATTTTTCTTCAAATCTTCATGAATTCTTCAAACATTTTTTCAAACCCATTTTTTTAGTGAAGCTTTCAGCCATGGCATGATAAAGGATGAAGAAAACATTTTTTTTTCCCTTTTTAATCATCAAAATCGACTTTGGTATGTACAAGGGGATATTTTGGTCATTTTGGTTTATTTAATCCAATTAAAGTAAAAAACAAGCTTTTAAAAGGCCAATTAAAATGTCACACATTTGCCTTTAATAAATACATGCCATGTAATCCAATTATTTATCACCATGTATCATATTCATAATGATAATTGGATAAAGTTTGAAAATTTAATTATTTAAACATTTAAATAACTATATAATTAAATAACAATCATATATATATTTTTATTTACATCAAATAACAAATACATATATATAAATATGGCATGTGTCAAAATCTTATTTGAAAAATAATTAATGTGTATCTAATCATATTATGTATCAAATACAAATACACAATAATTATTAAATGACCAAAATCCCTAAATGCATGTGTTATCGTTTAAATGATCTGAATTAACTCATTTAATCCAGTGAAGTATTATGAATAATCTGTATTATTCATACCAAGTTGCACAAGTGCTCAACGAGTACACTTCATATTGTGGGACTCTCTAAGTTTAGGTTTATCAGTCACGAAATCTGATTTCGTGTCCATAATCCACCCACTCATTGATTATGACGACCACATATAATCACGCTAAACTATACAAGTTGAGGTCATTGCATACGTATAATCTCTCCGTCACAGACTATCCGTATTATACCTGGGATATAAATGAGAACGTCAAATCCGTTCAGTATAATATAGTCGACTTTCAATTTACGATCTCTAAATAACACTCGGAACTGAATTTCGATGTTATATCACGACCATGGATTTACTAGATCGTAAACACGTGAGGATGTTTATGCCCTGTATACAGGACTGACAGATCCTATCTTGATACGCAGAAGATATCATGAGCATCAGTCTACACCCAACGAACATGCGGAGGTCTGATCATGAATAGATCGTTGACGTGACTGCCATCAAAGTGTGGATGATAACTCATATATCCCACTGTGGTATCTCAAGTCAAAGGACCACTATGCTCGCTCAACTCGAGAATGTTCCTATAGACGTTGGTGTACCATCTATTAGGAAACCTTTCGTGAGTCATTCAATGTCTTATCAAATAAACACCTACATGTCTATACGAGTCCCCGAGACTCATGGTTCACTGGGATAAACCATCGGACCAAGTCACGATATACGACATCTACTGATCTCAGTAGATTTTACTAACCTACCCGTATTAGTAAATCTTGACCAGAAACTTTATTCAAGGATATACAACTAATAATGCGCTTCCTAATGTCAATTACAAACTATGTTGTAACTGCGCACTATACTGTAAATCCTATGGTCTTTGTCTAATATACACGTATCACTAAACCGGATTTAGTTTCGATCTAATCGTAATCAGATATCTAATCGCAAATAGATCGAATAAGTGTATAAAAGACAAGGGTGCTACTATTAACTTAGTAATTATTATGGAAAATAGAATTGCTCATATTTATGAATCGGACATAAATACGATCTGGATTGGCACTCAAAGCACCCACCATAACAATTTCTCCCACTTGCTCTTGTGTCCATCCCCGATATCCTATACACATCTTAATGTGTATCACATACCGTGGCCCTCAAGATCTCACCAGCACTCAAAAGGTAGGCAACAACAAGTAAGTCCGCTTTAACAAATCGAGTCTGTCCAACAAACCCAACTGTTTTCTTTAGCTAGCATCATTTATATTTCGCAAATCCAAATTCTACAGCAATATGACTCAGACGCTATATCAGTTTTTTGCTATAGCTACTAAGTTGTCTATGTATTTAGAAACCAAATCCAGATACTTTGAGACAACCACCTGCTGAGTTGTCTAAGTATATATGGATCAAATCCAAAATACTATAAGATGACCGCAAGCACAAAATCAATATCAACACTTCTAATCATTGAGGTCACTTTGCAACTTCTTAAGTCAATACTTCAAAAGTCGCAACTGATTCCACTAATTTAATAGAACCAACTGCATCTTTTCTGACTTTATATGACACAGACCATCTAATATCATAATTAAAATCAAAACTAATCTGATCTTATGGTTGCAGACTAAATTCTCCATGAATTAGAAACGCATTCTTAGTATCTCATAGATAACAAAGAACTTGTTCCGAGACTCATCATATGGTCTACCGCATATCAAGATAACTCATAACAATTACGATTAAATTGATATGCATAATCGTACATAATATAGCATTACGTCATCTTCTTATGATGCATAAGATTGACTAGACATTCCAATTAATCTATCTTTCGACAAAGGAATCATCATTATGAAAGATGAATACTATATATAAAAGACACGTTAACTGTCAAACAGTTATACTAATTGTCATACAGATAGTCTCGATGTGTCCTTTATTAGATTATATCTAATATGTGAAATGAGAGTATCTCACAAGTCTCTCAATTTTATATCTTATATAAAATTTTATATCAAATATAACACAAACTACTCTCACTGCTTCCACGGAGAAAAGAAGACTTAAGGATATATAATACTAGAAAGAAATTTGTACGCTCCCACTGACCATACTGACAAATATGTATTCTCTGTATTTTGATAAAACCAGATAATCTGACTAATATCAAAATCAGAGAGCACGAATTTCCGGAAAGCTTATCTGAGTCTACAATAGGCTGCATAAGCTAATATATCAAACTGTGATCTTAGCAGAATACAAACTCTAGGGCCATTCTAGAATGAATTCTTCAAACAAAGTAATCACGACGGATTTCTCATTCAAAGAAATCACTCAAGAACATATTTTATATTCTTTAGCCAAAATACATAGTTTAATATCAACACCAACCAACAGATCCTTAATTGTTCAATTAGTGTGACTAAAGACAAGCTTCCTCAGAATCTACAATAGACTACTGAGTATAACCTTTTCCATTGTCATACTTTAAAGATCAAACCTTTATCAAGCTCACTTCGCTTTTGCTGCACAAATAATTTGCACTTTTTATGAATTATTCATAACGAAAGCTTAATCAAGTTCAAAACTTGATCGTCGTAAACCATGAACAATCTTAAACCTATGGTTTAATGCTAAGTTCCGGAATCGATATCAAATATCGCTCCCGCTACAAGTTATAGGATAATTTTCTTCAATAAGAAAACAAAAGAATCATTAAGTATTAAATACTTTATAAATGATTCGGACATCCTATTGGACTTATACAGAAGTTATCTAAGGGTCTTTTCATCTTATTAATTACGTACTTCCATCACAGTTTATCATTCTCACATTTGACTTCACTAAGTCAAGTCCTTTCTACAATCGTCAACATCCAATGTCAACCACCAAGTAACAAAATAATTTTATTTCTCATGATCGTAGAAAAAATATTCTATCAAATAGAATACAATATTCCATAAAATAGAATAAATGATAAACTTATCACTAGTACTTCCGAGGCACATGTACTTCCAATTATGTAGCTATTATACAAAAGAAAGATTCAAATCTTAAACTTTTCAAGATTCGAATTTTCTACTATACATATCATCTATGTAATTGTAGAAACAAATGGAACCTTAATTAAAGAGATGAATTAGTGTTACTGGAGCATAATCCCAAGAGTATTGAAAACCAATTTGGTAACACTCAATATCAACGAATCAAACCATATAAGATTCGATAACTCTCACTCACCAATTCCATCAAAATGGAATGCGGAAGTTTAATATTGAGTAAGAATCAATTCATTAAAATAACTTTAGAACTAATTGCCATAAATTCATGTGTTTGATCATATCAAACATCTTCGAATAGTGTAATGAATTCTATAATTTTCAACACTTCAAATAGAATATCTCTGAACCATTCAAAATATTCTATCCGAGTTTCATTAGAAACATATTGAAAGTTCTCGAATCATTCAAGACGTTCAACATGTTCTCTATTAGAAACACGTAACTAAGTTATGACAATTTGTTAACTGAGTTACGAAGCAAGAAAACTATCCTAGGCAAATTCTAATTTATTAAACTACATACTTTCAGAGTATAAGTTTAATAAATCTGTGGTCCAATGACGATCATTGGTTAAATAAGATTTAATCATATCCTGAATACAATATTCATTAAATGGATAAGGATATGTGGTGTGATCTCATTTCAGACCATTCTTTACCATACGTAAAGAGCATCTGATGCTTTTATGATAAAGTCTCATAATGCACAATTCTAAGTCATTTATATTTTACCGAATATTTTTCTTAATGTTCATCTTTCATCAATGACACTACTAGTCATATTAAAATATGTAACAACTGTTTATAAAAAACAAGTAACTATCCAATAGCCACAAGTTCTGATATCAAATATCAAAATAATTATTAAACATTATTTTTAAATAACTAGACGGGAGATCTGGTATCCAATATCTACAGTTGTCGTATTATGAGAATCGAAATTCTCTATACACAACTATACATATCTCATTTCTTAAGCTTTATAATTTGTGTTCAATTATTCACAACAATTGCAAACAAACTGTGTCAGACATGTGACTTCTAAAAGTCATTAAAAATGAAGAAACGTCATAAAAAGATAAACAAATACTAAATGAGTTTTCTTAATGCCAATCAAGAATATCGAGACATGAACTATTCAAGTTAATTCTTACTGGATAAGAAATAATTTTAACTAGAATAATATCCTAAACACATATATCTATTTAGATTACCTAACGTGACTTAGAAACTAAGTCACAAACCATCTTGATTTTCAAAAGAAAATCGGAACAACAGTTCCCAATGGTTTAATCTAATCTAACAATATCTAAGTCTACGGTCTTTCTAGAAACTATTCTAGAACTATGCAACCATAAGTAAAGTTAGAAAACCTATTCTAATAATAGACATGCAGTGGATTAGAAGCATAATTCTATGAACAATATAGAATAAAAAGAAAATGAAGCAGAATTTTCGACAAAATTACATACTGCTTAAGTTATGGATTTTAAACTCAGCAGTGTTTCCCACTACTTTACATAATACCGTAATCTCCAACGGACAACGAGAATTCAATAATTAAATCGAATTCCATAGTGAGAGTATGATCCTATGAATATATTTTGACTCACAACTTTGGCACGTTCTCGCCTACGTATATTCATTAGGTAGACAACTCATTGTCAATCATTCACCAGTGACTCCTGATTTTGGTCCTGACCGTTTCTCGCTGTGACAGCTTTGGCACGTTCATAGTGAGGCGTATCAAGGCTTCACTTGTCAATGACAAACTCAAGCTACCGTTGTGGTCCTGACAGCTTTGGCACGTTCAGGATTTCCACTTTCACTTGAATTTGTCTCTTATCATATAAGTTCTACATGTGCAAATGAACTACCATCAACTATAACTGCACAGCTTTGGCACGATACAGCTATAGCTGTTGGACAGTTATGACCCATAGCGTCACTATTTGTACAGATCATGGTGTTTTTGTACAAATTAACTATGTGACAAAGGAGATTGCTCTCTTATCATTTGTGATTAGATCACCAAGATGTATAAATGATAGGAGGTCCTTATGATTTGTTCCTGGATTGAGAATGATATGAGACAGTATCGGTCCACGAAGGATAAATCATTAAATATCCCTAGTCAGAGTATTATCGAGATTGGACATCGATAAATGCGTAAAAGACTAGTATTACACTTGTGCGTGTTATGTGAGATCATAACAGCATAGTTCTCATATATTTGGGTATTGGATACTCATGCAAGTGTAATATGAGGTTGTGTTTTACCAATGGTACGGAAAATAGCTTCGCTCTGGATAGACCCCTTCGGAATTTCATTGGTAGTATGATTATGTGTCTATGGAAGTCCGACATCAGGGTAGGTGTATTTGGTCTTAACCTGAGACTTGCACCGCTAATACTTACGACTATTAATATACTTTGGTTTTGGTCGTCCAGGGCTTTAACCGGTTCTGTGTACGCCTCTGCTGGGTATATTGAGAATCGTAGTGTGTTGGGTGTGATGTCAAGACGGAAGTATCACTCCAGTCATAGTGGAGATGATGTCACGTAGGATACGGAACTGGTGCTCTTAAATGCTGCAGCTGTCGGGATATTATGACTAGGTCATGTATATCCGATTATAGAGACTAGTTACCAGACATCCGACATGTGCTTCGTACGGGGCAGACATAGCTCCAGCCCAGGCCAAGCACGTGACAGTTCGATACTTGATCGACATGCACAATACTATGTATACTACGCCTGATATAGATCGCTTATTCCTGTAAGCATATTTCTGGAGAATTGGGTAGGCATGACGCTTTGCTAAAAGCCAACATTGTCTTGTAAATCGATAAAATGTAGTACTTGGTACGTACGTATTCGGATAGTCCGATAACCGTATTTACTGCTAACATATCCGGGGATCTCATGGGTCGCTTCCCGAAGATTCACCGATGACGTATGACTCGCACTTTAATTAATCTGGGATTAATTTGAAGAGAGAGAAAATTAATCTGGGATTAATTACGGAGATATTTTATCTAGGATAAAATATCATTTAAAGAGAGAGAACGGTTAATTTGGAATTAATCGGTAAATTAATATATTAGATATATTAAACGAAATTGGATTTCGACGCGGAATTAAAATTAGATTTTAATTCGGGCGAACGAATTAATTTAGAATTAATTCGTTAGCGACGTGAATAGTAATTATGCTTGGCATGATTATTTAATTAAATTAGATTTAATTACGTCAAGACGGAAATTCGTTAATTTGGAATTAGTGAACCCGAGCCCGAGATTATTTACGAGCGCATTCGCATTTCGAATTCGAGTGCGGCACGCAAGTCAAATCAAGCGTCAAATCGCTAGTCACTTTGAGTGATGTGACTTGACAACTTGATTGATGTGATGTCTAGTCACTTTGAGTGACTTGACAATTTGTCATGAATAGTAATAGATGTGATATGAATAGTGATGTGTGATGATGGAAAGCTTTAATGCTTTTTTACTTTTTTGACTTTTTGAAAGTTGAATTTGGTATTTGTTTTAATTGTTTTTTGAAATCAATTAACAAATACACAAAATGAAACCATTATCTCTCTCTCCCCCTCTTTGGTATTCGGCCATGGAGGCCAAATACTCCCTCTCCCCTTTTGGTTTTTGAAACCAATTTCTTCACCATTTCAAGGCTTGGCCGAGAACCATTAGAAGAAAGATGAAGATTTGTGGCAAGTATTCAAGGTGCTAGCACACATTAGAGGCATACAAGGTGATAGGAAAACCCACATTTGAGCTTGGAATCACCATTGATAAAGCTTGGAGCTTGAAGATGAAGATGGAGGACAAAGAACACCATGGCCGTGAGCTTCACTCAAAGGGCATAAAAGTTTTATTCTTCGTAGCATCCAATCCGATCAAAGTGAGTATGATTCCGCCATTCTCCTTTGTGTATTCACATGTGTTTCATTGCTTATAAATGATCCTTGGGACTTAATAGAAACCCAACAATGGTATCTTGAGCCATTTTGAGCATGAAACTTTTTAGGGTTAAAATTGGGTAAAATCGATTTGAGCATGATTTGATGAAATTGTTCGATTGAGTATGCTTGAATGATGTTTAATTGAAGTTGTATGTGATCAATTTCATAAAAAATTGATTTGGAATAATTTTCCTCAAATCATTTAGCTTGGCCGAATGTAGAGGACCTTATATGTCATGGTGAATTTTTTGATTTTGATCATTGGATGAGTTAGAATCATTAGGGTAATGTTGATTGTGGATTCAATTGGATTGAAATCAAATTGGACATTAAAAACCCTAAATGGCCGTGACAAAGAGAGCATGAAATGATGTTGATTTTTGATTAAAATGTGTTGGACATGTTTTGATTATAATGAGCATAATTAATTAGGTTAATTGATGTTTCAGAAATGTTAAATTGATTAATTAATTATGGCATTACACTTAGGTTAATTAGATTATGAAATTTGGAATTTGGTAATTTAATTAATTGGGCTTAAATTGGATTTGGGCTTGTAAAGTTGTAATTGGGCTAAATGGGCTTGGTTGGGCCAAGTTTGGTTTAGGCAAATTGGTTGGATCCAATTGGGCCCAAAATCATAACCATAAAGTCCCATTATGACTAATGGGCCTTTAAAGTTTAATTGGGCCTAATGGGCCGAAATTTATTTCTAGGCTTATGGAGTTATTCCTTGATTGGGTTTTGGTTGCCGAAGCCCACGCCTTAAGAAATTAATTGAAAGCCCATTAGACTTTAATTATTGACATTGGATGTTAATCAGGTTTTGAGACCCGTAACGATTAAATTTGGAATTTAAGTCATAAAGATTCATTAATAAAGTGTAATATTTAATTTGGAATTAAATAGTGAATTAGTATTAAATACAAGTTAAATTGGATTTAATGTTGTAGTTTAATTTAATTCATGAATTCGTACTTTGAGTACTTATTCCCAAAACGAGTTTGACTCGCGCAAAATCAAATCGTTGTTTGAACATTGGATGGTCATTAATATTCAGATTAATTAATTTGATTAGATTGATTGATAACATGCTTGTGTGAATACATGATTGTGATACATGAATAATGTATATCAGATGGATATTAGATGGGTGAGGCAATTTTGGAAATTGTTGTAATAAATTTAGAATTTATTAATTGGACCTGCATGTCCAGCCTATTACCTCCATACTCTTTGTATTTCTCTTCTCACCTATTCCCCTCAATGTAAATGAGGTTTCTTTAGAAGTGTAGTGTAACGGGTAGAAGTAAATACTTGTGCTAACGAGAGAGAGAGGAAATGGAGAGATTTGTTCTCGGAACAATGTTTAAATATCCATCCGCATATCATTATTATTTTATTATACGTGCTTTATTATGTGTTTAGAATGCATGTTTAAGAGTGTATGATGATGAGACCTTAACAAAGATAATAAATTGGTTGCCAATTTGCACTTGAAAAACCCTCGCAAAATATTAAGCGTTTTTTCCTTCCATTGAGTGATTTGTTGGACAAAATGACCCATAGCGTCACTATTTGCACAGATCATTGTGTTGTTGTAGCAAATTAACTATGTGACAAGGAAATTGAACTCTCATCATTTGTGATTAGATCACCATAGATGTATAAATGAAGAGAGGTCCCTATGATTAGTTCCTGGATTGAGAATGATATGAGACAGTATCAATCCCCGAAGGATTAATCATTAAATATCCCTAGCCGGAGTATTATCGAGACTGGACATCGATAATGCGGAATAGACTAGTATTGCACTTGTGCGCGTTGTGAGGGCACAACGGCATAGTTCTCATATAAATAAGTATCGGATACTTATGCAAGTGCGATAGGAGGTCGTGTTTCACCGATGGTACGGGAAACAGCTTCGCTCTGGATAGACCCCTCGGAATCCCATTGGTATTATGACTATGTGTCTATGGGAGGCCGAAATCAAGGTAGGTGTGTATAGTCTTAACCTGAGACTTACATCGCTAATACTTGCGATAATCGGTAGACTTTGGTCTTGGTGGTACAGGGCTTTAACCGGTTCTGAGTACACCACTTCTGGGTTTATCAGAGAGTCGTAGTGTATTGGGTGTGATGTCAAGACGGAAGTATCACTTCAGTCATAGTGGAGATGATGTCACGCAGGATACGGTACTAGTGCTCTTGAGTGTTGCGCAACCAATCGGGATATTGTGACCAGGTCATGAATATCCGATTATATAGACTATGTTACCAGACATCCGATATGTGTTTCGGACGGGGCAGACATTTTATCCAGCCCCAGCCCTAGCACGTGACTATCCGATACTGGACCGATATGCACAATACTTAGTATACTACGCTTGATACAGATCTATATATTCCTATAAGAATATTTCTGGAGAATTGGGTAGGCATGACGCTTTGCTAGAAGCCAACCTTGTCTTGTAAGTCGGTATAAACATAGTACGAGATACTTACGTGTTCGGATAGTCCGACGACCGTATTTACTGCCAACATATCCGGAGATCTCATGGGTCGCTTCCCAAAGATTCACCGATGATGTATGACTCGCACTTTAATTAATCTGTGATTAATTAGAAGAGAGAGAAAATTAATTTAGAATTAATTCGATGAGAGAGAAAATTAATCTGGGATTAATTACGGATATATTTTAATCTCGGATAAATATTAATTAAAGAGAGAGAAGGATTAATTTAGAATTAATCGATAAAATAATATATCCGATATATTATATGAAATTGGATTTCGACGCGGAATTAAAATTGGATTTTAATTCGGGCGAACGAATTAATTTGGAATTAATTCGTTAGCGACGTGAATATTGATTTCGCTAGGCGTAATCATTTAATTACGAAGCGACGGAAAATTCGTTAATTTAGAATTAGCGAACCCGAGCCCGAGAGTGATTGCGAGCGCATTCGTATTTTGAATCCGAGTGCGGCACGCAAGTCATATCAAGCGTCAAATCACTAGTCGCATCAATCGTCAAATAAATTGTCACTTTGAGTGATGTGACTTGACAACATGTCACTTTATTAAAGTGATATGACTTAAAGTGTAGAGATGTGATGTGAAGTGATTGAAAAGCACTTTTTGCTTTTTGACTTTTGGTAAATGTATTTGATTTGATTTATTTGTTTTGTTTTTGGAAAATAAAATAAATATATAAATGAAACATTTCCTTCTCTCTCTTTAGCTTTTCAAAAATTCGGTTCTCTCTCTCCCAAGGATAGGCTCACGGTTTTGATCGACTTTGAAGCCAAAATTTCTTCTTCATCTCTCACGGCTTTGAGCCAAAATCTTCTTCAATTTTTGGTTTGATCAAAGACAAAGAAGAAGAAAGAGTGCTAGCACACACATGGGTTTTACATAGGTGATAGGGAAACGAATTTGTGAGCATGGAATCTCAAAGCTTGGAGCTTTAATGGAGGATGATCATGGCCGAATCTTGGAGGTGTTTCAACCATCAAAACCGACCACTCTACTCCCTTGGAAGTGCCTTGGCCGAACCTCCAACAAAGAAGAAAAGGACTTGTGTTCTTTGATGCATCAAATCCATTCAATGTGAGTTATGTTTCCGCCTTACTCCTTTGATGTATTCATGCGTTTTTCTTGCTTGATTTGTTGATTTTGGGACCTAAATAAGAACTCAACATGATTCTCACTCAAGATCTGAGACTTGCATTGGCTTGTTGGCCAAAGTCAAGGCCTTTGTCCGTCGAGGATGTGTTTGAATCACGAGAGCTTTGTTCCATATTGATGTCTTGTCTAAGTTGTGGTTTGTTGGCCAAAGTCAAGTCCACTTCTTGTCCATCGACATTGATTACGAAGCTTTCCATGGTCAATGGGCCGCGCTTAACTGGGATTACTAAGTTTGTTGTGCCAAAGCCAAGGCTTAGTTGATTCAGAGGAAAAAGGTTAGGTAATATATTGGATATATTGGCATATATGAGATATATGTTTCGGACTTGGATGTCCCCCTACCGGATCTAGGAATTAGATTAGATCCAATTGATCTTAGTGATCTACCTAGTTAATTATCATACAATTTATTGGCCAAAGTCAAGATTGTGTGATATTTAACGGGATCCTAGCCTACTAGGAAACACGGTTTCCCGAGTACTCGACAGAGGGTTAGAGGCTCGCCGAAAATAGTGGGAGGCAAGTTTTAGATTTGCAATATTCGTTTAATAACTTGCCATACGCGCTCAAACAAATATCATTCGTCAATAAATTAAATTTTAGTTGGACTAATATTTAAATCGTTGTTTTGATAAAACAGTTGGACTGTATTCAAACTAATTCAATAAATAGTTGATTTTATAATTGGATTATAGTAATCCATATAATTGAGTTTAACCAATTAAAATTATAGTTGATTAAATAGTTGGACTATTGTAATCATTATAATGAATAGTACCTAAAATCGTTGATTAAATAGTTGGACTATTAGAATCAAGATAATATTGAAGGATTGGTGTTTAAAACATAATCCTAGGGAAAATGTGCTTAAACGACTTTATTTTTCAAATTGGGAATAATATTTCAGGATAATCTGAAACGAAGAAGTTATTTTATTTGATAAAATAAAAACTTAGGCCTAAGCCCAGAGTTACGCAAATAAGTAGAGCACGATCTTTGGAAGATTCATATAATGATAACTTTAGTGCTTAATCTATTAAACTTGTCAAAAAGACTCCTTAATTTCTTAATCAGAACTAAGGATTAGATCCTTAAAGTATAATTTTGGAATTGAAGTATCTTCATAGATTTATATTTAAATCTTAAGAAGTATTAAATTGCAATAATAACTCTTGGAGAGTTAATGACTATTCTCAATGAGACAAAGTCAAAGTTTGCAATGAGGCAAGTAGCGCAAGGTGCACCTTACTTCGATATTCTAGATGGCCAAGGCTTGGCCAAAGGCTTCTAGAATGTAGAAAATGGGTAAAGGCAAAATCATTATAATCTTCTGGGAAGATAAATGACATATCCCAAAATGTCTGCCTAAATTGTGGCAAACGGAATCGCGGAAGCGTGACTACCGTTTGGACAAGGCAGACAAGAAGGAATTGAAGAAAGGACAAGACTCTGACTTTAAATATGTTTATCATTAGGATGTTTACTACTAGTATTGAAATTGGATTTTAAATACTTAGTGTGGTACATAAATATATGTACTAATGTGCAGAATCTGCTATGAGCAGGATACTGACTTCAGATGAGATTAATCTGCGAATAGGAAACGAGATGACAGTCGCTCTTTTAACCGTAGATACCTAATTTCAGGAACTACCCTTGGGTGTGTACTTAAATTAGGAAACTGTTATAATGTAACTAGTTTGACTAGAAACATTATCTTTATATCAATGTTTAATCCGTTGCGGATTTACCTTTATATTCTAGAACACTAAAGTGTTTTATTATATAAAGATGATATTGAGATAAACATATTAGATGTGAATAACAGAATTTATATTTTGAATATAGATAAATCTCAAACATATAATATGACGAACGAATAGCTCAAACTGATTTGATCAGAAGAAACATATTGTGGCATTGTTGTCTGGGACACAATGAAACAAGACTCGTATATCCACACTTTTGAAGAGTGGGTACTCGGACTGATTTGATTCCAATCAAATAAAGTCTACGAATCTGGTTTATTGGGCAAAGTGTCTAAAACACTATTTACTTGGTAAAAATGTAAATGCCACCGATCTGTTAGCCCTAGTTCATAGTGAAGCAAGTGGACCCATGTCTAGCTAGGCTAGAGGTGGATTGATATTTCGTGACCTTACGGATGTGGCATCGCGTTATGGTTATGTGTCTCTTTTGAAACACGAATCGGAAACTTTTAAAGTTTCGACACGAAATAGACAAACAGATCAGCTAAAGTATTAAACTCTCACGGTGAGACCGTAATAGAAAATACTTAAGCAATAAGTTTCTTAAATACTTGAAAGAGTATAGTGTTCTTTCAAATGAGGACTCCTCCCGGAATACGTTAATTTGACGGTGTGTCCGAACGGAGAAATCAAATTTTGTTAGACATGATAAGGTTAATCATGAGTCGCTCTGAGCTACCATTTCCTTCAAAGGATAAGCATTAACAGTGCAATACTTATTTTGAATAAGGTTCCATAATAATCTATTAGACAGAATTCATATTAGATATGAACATGAAAGAAACCGGGTTTCTCACTCATGACGATTTGGGAATGCTAGGCATATGTTTGGATGATACCAAACTAAAACCCAAATTGGACAAGTGCCAATTATAGGTTATCCTAGGGAAACCATAAGCATAGTGCTTATACAGCTCACTAAGAGAACAATGTGATTGTTGCTCACCATGCGGTTTTCCTAAGAGAAATACCGATATGCAGTAGTAAGTGGGAGGATAGTAAAACTCGATGAAAATCAGAGTAATGTTGTTCAAGGCACCGAGTCCTTAATGGAACACAAACAGTTCATCAAGGATGAAACTGTACCAGTAATCTTCAAATACACAAGAACCGCGTATGTCGGAGAGAGTCAGAAAACAACATGGGATATGGGTTTCTGATCTCACCTCATAAAGATGTCTATCTTATTGAGGAATGCCAACTGACTACGTATGAGGAAGTGATACAAGGTATCGACTCCATATTATGGCAAAGTGCCAGATAAAATCCGAAATGGATTCCATGTATATCAACTATGTTTAGAATGCTAGTTGATGTACCGTAAGGCATTGTGCCTATTGGTACTATATAAGTCTTCAAGGAAGACATACTTGGATGACAACATACCAACGCACTAAGCTAGGCTTGTAGCGGAAAGGTATCGTTATCAACATTGTGTTGATTACGACGAAACCTTTTATCTGTTGCCATGTTAAATCCATTTGGAAATTGCTTGCTGATGTTGCATGTTTCATTTATGAAATATGGCAACTGAACGGGAAAATCGCCTTCCTGAAAAGGAAACCTTTTGGAGGATGTTTACAACATCCTGACGATTTTATCGTATCAAAAACTAGCAAACAAGGTTTGCAGGTTATTCAATCCATAGAGGGATTGAAGCAAGCATTGAGTTCTTGGAATTATCGTTTTGATGTAATCATAATGGTGTATGATTTGATTCAAAAAGAAATGATTCTTGTGTATATAAGGAGGTTAGTGGGAGCGCACTGACAGTGGCTGTCCTAATTAATGATAATACATCATTTCTTGGAAATGATATTCCCATAACAACAATCAGCGAAAGCTTGGCTTTCGAGAAAATTTTCCGTAGAATTCTTGGGAGAAACAACCTTTATTCTTGGAATAAAGATCTACCGGGATAAATTTAAAGTTGTTAAAACTCTCCGAGAACTCGTACATTGAAAAATGTACGTGATCTGGTGTCTCATACGCTTTGAGCATATGGAGTCACAAACAGGCCAATCTAAGTGATAGTCACTGCATTGATGTTAAGAACATCCGTTAGTATCTTAGAGAACTAAGGATGTTGTCTTAAACTATGGAGAATGAGAACTTGAAGTGACTGGAATCACTGCTGCAAGTTTCCTAACCGATAAAAATGACTATAAGTCGCAAACGGTACTATACAGTTTGAATAACGAAACAGTAAGCTTGAAATCTTTCAAGCAAGATACTGTTACCGAATAAACAACAAATGCGGGTTATTGCTGCAGCTGAGGCAGTAATAGAAGCCATCTGGGTCAATAAACAAATCTAATTAGATTAGATATAATTCTGTTAGCAGCTGAGCTAGGATACAGCGCAGGCTAAAGAATTAATGGTCTCATCAACGATCCAGATACATACTTCGACTATTCATCTGATTCGTTCGGATCATATATCGTGGTGATGTGATGATCGTATAAATCGCATCAGATGATAATCATGCAAATCCGCTGACGAAAGCCTTTCCTCAACAGTTTGAGCGAACCGTACATAGTTCGGGTGTTAGACACTCGAGTGACTAGCTATAGGCCAAGTGGGAGATTGTTGGACAGTTATGACCCATAGCGTCACTATTTGTACAGATCATGGTGTTGTTGTACAAATTAACTATGTGACAAAGAAGATTGCTCTCTTATCATTTTTGATTAGATCACCAAGATGTATAAATGATAGGAGGTCCTTATGATTTGTTCCTCGATTGAGAATGATATGAGACAGTATCAGTCCACGAAGGATAAATCATTAAATATCCCTAGTCAGAGTATTATCGAGATTGGACATCGATAAAGCGTAAAAGACTAGTATTACACTTGTGCGTGTTATGTGAGATCATAATAGCATAGTTATCATATATTTGGGTATTGGATACTCATGCAAGTGTAATAGGAGGTTGTGTTTTACCGATGGTACAGAAAACAGCTTCGCTCTGGATAGACCCCTTCGGAATTCCATTGGTAGTATGACTATGTGTCTATGGAAGTCCGACATCAGGGTAGGTGTATTTGGTCTTAAACCTGAGACTTGCACCGCTAATACTTACGACTATTAATATACTTTGGTTTTGGTCGTCCAGAGCTTTAACCGTTCTGTGTATGCCTCTGCTGGGTATATTGAGAATCGTAGTGTGTTGGGTGTGATGTCAAGACGGAAGTATCACTCCAGTCATAGTGGAGATGATGTCACGTAGGATACGGAACTGGTGCTTTTAAATGCTGCCGCTATCGGGATATTATGACTAGGTTATGTATATCCGATTATAGAGACTAGTTACCAGACATCCGACATGTGCTTCGTACGGGACAGACACAGCTCCAGCCCCAGACCTAACACGTGACAGTCCGATACTGGATCGACATGCACAATACTATGTATACTACGCCTGATATAGATCGCTTATTCTTGTAAGCATGTTTCTGGATAATTGGGTAGGCATGACGCTTTGCTAGAAGCCAACCTTGTCTTGTAAATCGGTAAAACGTTGTACTTGGTACGCACATATTCGGATAGTCCGATAACCGTATTTACTGTCAACATATCCGGGGATCTCATGGGTCGTTTCCCGAAGATTCACCGATGACGTATGACTCACACTTTAATTAATCTGGGATTAATTTGAAGAGAGAGAAAATTAATCTAGGATTAATTACGGAGATATTTTATCTAGGATAAAATATCATTTAAAGAGAGAGAACGATTAATTTGGAATTAATCAGTAAATTAGTATATTCGATATATTAAACGAAATTGGATTTCGACGCGGAATTAAAATTAGATTTTAATTCGTGCGAACTAATTAATTTAGAATTAATTCATTAGCGACGTGAATAGTAATTATTCTTGGCATGATTATTTAATTAAATTAGATTTAATTACGTCACGACAGAAATTCATTAATTTGGAATTAGCGAACCCGTGCCTGAGATTATTTGCGAGCGCATTCGCATTTCGAATTCGAGTGCGGCACGCAAGTCAAATCAAGCGTCAAATCGTTAATCACTTCAAGCGTCAAATCACTTGTCACTTTGAGTGACTTCACAACTTGTCATGAATAGTAATAGATATGATATGAATAGTGATGTGTGATGATGGAAACTTTAATGCTTTTGCTTTTTTTTTTACTTTTTAAAAGTTGAATTTGGTATTTGTTTTAATTGTTTTTTGAAATCAATTAACAAATACACAAAATGAAACCATTATCTCTCTCTCCCCCTCTTTGGTATTCGGCCATGGAGGCCAAATACTCCCTCTCCCCTTTTGGTTTTTGAAACCATTTTTTTCACCATTTCAAGGCTTGGCCGAGAACCATTAGAAGAAAGATGAAGATTTGTGGCAAGTCTTCAAGGTGCTAGCACACATTAGAGGTATACAAGGTGATAGGGAAACCCACCTTTGAGCTTGGAATCACCATTGATAAAGCTTGGAGCTTGAAGATGAAGATGGAGGACAAAGAACACCATGGCCGTGAGCTTCACTCAAAGGGCATAAAAGTTTTGTTCTTCGTGGCATCCAATCCGATCAAAGTGAGTATGATTCTGTCATTCTCCTTTGTGTATTCACATGTGTTTCATTGCTTATAAATGATCCTTGGAACTTAATAGAAACCCAACAATAGCATGAGGAAATCATTTGCATCTGTATTAACAAGGCGGACCAAGAAACATGTATCCAATACACGTTACTTAACAACCATATTTAAAACACGAGGATTTTCCTATGGAAGCTATACTCTACATCTAATGTAAAATTTCAATCAAAATCATTTTCTAAATATTTCAATTCAACCTTAGGAAACATAATGCAATTTAACTATTAAATTTCCGTTATATTTTCCGTTAGTGTAGAACTGAAAAGTAAAGAAACATATCTGGATTCCAAGCATGTGCGAACATTAAAATTGGATTATATATCAAATATCCAGCATGAGTAACATAATGGATGAAGCATCAGACTTGCTCTGATATCATTTTTGTTGGGGTTTTTGGTATTGGGCGCAGCAGAAGTGCAGTTTGGGCGAAATCGTATTTTAAAACTTTTTCAAAATACCGAATAAACTATTCAATATCTAATATGAATATTTTATTCATAGTCACCCAAACTTATTTATTCAATATCAAATATAGACATAAAAATGATGAAAACTCACGAAACTTTTACGAAAATCGTTTTTCCGTAAAATTACCTAAAACGCGTTTTTGACCGAACCGACTACCCGACACTTATGGAAACTGCCCAGGTCAGCTCCAATAGTGTCGGGGCAGTTCATAGGCTGCCCAAACAGTGATAGAATCACTGTTTTCACAGTCGTCACCCGGTTAGCTCAAAATCCACCCGGTAACGTCATTTTTGGTCGTTTTCGCTTATTTCAAGTCGGAAACACTTTCTGGAAATTGTGCCAACTCCCAAAACATATCCATTACATTCATATGACATCAAAAATATCACATTATTTCCAGTTTGGACAGATCTGATCCGCAGACCAAAAATTCTCATTTTTTTATTTTAAATCCAATTCTTTCAAGATTAATCTAATTAATCAACCACCAATCAAAGTCAACACACATGGAGTACTCAATAATAATTCTAGGTGCCATAAGAGTGGTCACAACACTCTAGAATAGAAACTCTTCAATAATTGATAAATTTGGGAACTAATTATACTAATTACTTCCAAATCTACTTCACACATGCCAACAAGTTTCCAATCCATCATCCAGATCCTAAAGCCCTAAATTTTCAGATTTGAAGTAGCCCTAGAACCTTTATAAATCATCAAGAAACATGAAATCAAATTTCTAAGCTTAGGGTTAAGTAGATTACCGTTTAATCTCATGAAAAACCCAAACTTTTTCTTGATTTTTTCTTCAAATCTTCATGAATTCTTCAAACATTTTTTCAAACCCATTTTTTTAGTGAAGCTTTCGGCCATGGCATGATAAAGGATGAAAAAAACATATAATTTTTTTCCTTTTTTAATCATCAAAACCGACTTTGGTATGTACAAGGGGGGTATTTTGGTCATTTTGGCTTATTTAATCAAATTAAAGTCAAAAACAAGCTTTTAAAAGGCCAATTAAAATGTCACACATTTGCCTTTAATAAATAGATGCCATGTAATCCAATTATTTATCACCATATATCATATTCATAATGATAATTGGATAAAGTTTGAAAATTTAATTATTAATTATTTAAACATTTAAATAATTAAATAATTATATAACAATCATATATGTATTTTTTTACATTAAATAATAAATACATATATATAAATATGGCATGTGTCAAAATCTTATTTGACAAATAATTAATGTGTATCTAATCGTATTATGTATCAAATACAAATACACAATAATTATTAAATGACCAAAATTTCTAAATGCATGTGTTATCGTTTAACCGATTAAACGATCCGAATTAACTTATTTAATCCAGTGAAGTATTATGAATAATTCGTATTATTCATATCAAGTTGCCCAAGTGCTCAACGAGTAAACCTCATATTGTGGGACTCTCTAAGTTTAGGTTTGTCCGTCACGAATTCCGATTTCGTGTCCATAATCCACCCACTCATGGATTATGACGACCACGGATAATCTCGCTAAACTATACAAGTCGAGGTCATTGCATACGTATAATCTCTCTGTCACAGGCTATCCGTATTATACCTGGGATATAGATGAGAACGTCAAATCTGTTCGGTATAATACAGTCGACTTTCAATTTACGATCTCTAAATAACACTCGAAACTGGTTTCCGATGTTATACCACGGCCATGGATTTACTAGATAGTAAACACGTGAGGATGTTTATGCCCAGTACACAGGACTGACAGATCATATCTTGATATGCACAGGATATTATGAGCATCAGTCAACACCCAACGAACATGCGGAGGTCTGATCATGAATAGATCATTGACGTGACTGTCATCAAAGTGTGAATGATAACTCATATATCAACTGTGGTATCTCAAGTCAAATGACCACTATGCTCGCTCAACTCGAGAAGGTTCCTATTGACGTTGGTGTACCATCAATTAGGAAACCTTTCGTGAGTCGTTCAGTGTCTTATCAAATAAATATCTACATGTCTATACGAGTCCCCGAGACTCATGGTTCACTGGGATAAACCATCGGACCAAGTCACGATATACGACATGTACTGATCTCAACAGATTTTACTAACCGACCCGTATTAGTAAATCTTGACCATGAACTTTATTCAAGGATATACAACTAATAGTGTGCTTCCCAATGTCAATTACAAACTACGTTGTAACTGCGCACTATATTGTAAATCCTATGGTCTTTGTCTAATATACACGTATCACTAAACCAGATTTAGTTTCGATCTAATCGTAACCAGATATCTAATCGCAATTAGATCGAATAAGTGTATAAAAAGACAAGAGTGCTATCATTAACTTAGTAATTATTATGGAAAATAGAATTACTCATATTTATGAATCGGACATAAATACGATCTAGATTGGCACTCAGAGCACCGATCCTAACATGTAATAGCTATATCTTTATGATGTTTTATTAATGAAATCTTTCATTAATCTTTATATATATATATATATATATATATATATATATATATATAAAGTCCAAAAGCTTTTAACATAAAAAAGAAAGAAAGAGAGAAAGAGATTCTAAACTATGAAAATTTATATTAAGTGATATAATATTGCCCATACAACTCAATAATATCTTATCATGTGAGTTAAAAATAATTAAAAATAATTAAATAATAGTTCATATTATATATTAATTGGTCGATGGTAAACAATTATCCATATAAATATGGTACCTGAAAATTTATGATTATCCTAAGATTTTGACCCTATGCGGAATTACAAAATATAAGCAGGACAAGTCCTGTTACTGCTACTATGAATAAATTAACAAGCAACCACAATAACAATCAAATAAAATTATGCTGTAAAATATTAAAACAATAACAAGAATTAAAGTAGCAAAATAAATCAAACCACAAAAAATTCAACATAATGATTTTGGTGACGAAGTGGAAAACTCTTGCGAGTAAAAAACTACTCCGGGTATAGGCTACCACCCGAATCCATTATATAGAGAAAAACTTACAGTGATGGTCAAGACCTATGGTGGCAACTCCACCGACTCAAGTACCTCAATACTGCAAGAACTCAAGGCAACTCCTCAAGCCCGCGAGCCACGGTTTTCTTCAGAACCTCTGAAGTCTCTGAGTAGATTATATCACCAATGACACCGGAACTCCGACTACCAAACTTCCTCCTAAAGAACTCTAAAGGCTCAGGGAATTTGGGTTGATTTGTGTTGAAGGTTTATCAAAAAAAATTCACACCATCAATGAAGAAGACAAGGAGATAAGAAGTCTTCAATGGTGGAATCAAAGAGAGTTGAAAGCTTTGAGAGATTTTGGCTCAAGGGAAATATGCTTCAACTCTTGGGGAAGATGGCTCAATGTTTGTTTATATAGGTAGGGCAAAAGAAAAGGTTTTCCTAGTCTTATTTTGGCTTTAAAACGTGTCTAAGATAACCTAATTACGCAGGGACGTTCGAACGCACTTCAAACGCAACTCAAACGCAAATTTTTTGCCTCGAAAACGTTCGAACGCAAGTACGAACGCCACACAAATGCAGTCGCAGACTGGTTTTCAGGTACAACTTAAAATGCTTGTAACTTTCTCGTCTCTTGGCCAAATCATGAGTTCTTTATATGTACATGATAGTCTTCGAGTCTACTTTCCAATGCAAATAACCTCATGTCAATTGGAGCTCTAAATCTTTGGAATATGTAAAAGAGTAAATATCATTTTGAAATCTCTATCTCATGTTATCCAATTACTCCGAGATCTTCAAGACTCATTACAACTCAATTGAACTCATTTTGTCACCGACACATGCAAATAAAAATGGAACTAACAATACCAAAAAATTGTAATACAATCAGTTTGTCCTCCACATACCGAGGAAGAGGCTTCGTCCTCTTTTTTCGAATTTAAACGTTATTTTCGATGGTAAACGACTTCGCATGCTCTGTCAGAATTGTAGGGGTTTTAGGGGCTAAATCCGGTAACGCGGCGAAAACGGTAGAAAATCAAATTTTCCGATTTCAAAAAATTTTCTCGGATTAATTAAATAAACATATTTATTTAATTATCCAATAATCAAATTATGAAATAAAATTCAATAAATCAAATTTAAGTGAATTTACTGAATTGCCCTTACACTTGGCATTTTGTTCATTTTGGTCCGAAATTGATCAAATCAATTTTGAATGATTCTAAATCATTACTAAGATGAATTAAACATGTTCAAAACATCAAAACACCAAAAATAACAAAATCCCCAAAATATCTTATTTGGCCGTGAGCATCACTAATGTTTGAAAGTGTGCATTTTGTGATTTCATGCTTCAGACACATCCAAATGAAATCCAATCAACATGAAACTTTATATGAATCATATAAACATCCTTATACACAACATAAATGAAAAGCCCCAAATTTGGATGAGGTCTTAAATCCTAATTTACCAAATTCTTCAAAATGAACAAATTAAACCAAATTGTTTAAATCAATAACTTCAATCATGTTTCTTCCATCCAACCAAAGTCTCAACACAATGAAATAACTCAAGATCAAATCTAGGTCATTTAAGAGTGGGTCAATAACTCTATATTAGCAACAAAGTTTCCAAAACATTAAAAGAATGCTTACAACTACACTAGTCACAAGCTTCCATCATTATACATGCTTAACACGTCCACCAAACTTCCATTCATTAAAAACACAAAGAATAAAGAAAAGAATAAAATAAGGACATCATAAGATGTAGCCTAGATCTTAAGGAACATTTTCCTATCTAATAGTAAGTTGAGAAAACTTACTAAATCCAAGCCTTTTCCTTGGTTTTTCCTTCTTCTTCACAAGCTTTTTTGTTTTCTTTTAATGGAGTTTAGGTAGAAAGTGTATTTAATAGAAATGAAATGAAATGAAAACAATATATACTTGTTGACAAAAATTGCCTTGGCCGAATTCATGACAAGCATATACACCAATTTTCATTTCAATTTCATTTGAAGTAAATTTGTTTAACTTGATACAAATATCTAAAAAAACTTTATAGATATTTATATTAAGTCAACAAAGGCAACTCAATCATTTAATGCAAATATCTAAATCTTAAGATATTTATATTTTAATTAATTTAATCATTTAACAATTAAATAAATAATTAAATACAAATATATTAAATATATGTATTATATTTACATTAAATATCAAATACATATATTCATTTATGATATTAGTCAAATATCTCAATTTGACACTTAATTAATGTGTATTTAAATTAATCAAGTATTAAATGTAAATACACAATAATTAAGGAAATGACTATCGGATCCCTACACATGTATTTTGCGTTTAACCTTTAAACGACTTTATAAATAATCAATATTATTTATTAATTTTGCTCTAGTGCTCTACGAGTATATTTCATTATTGAGACTCTCTAGATTCAAGCATATCCGTCACGAAAAACAATTTCGTGTCCATAATTTATCCACCCGTAAATTATGACGATCACGGATAATCTCGCTGAATCATACAGGTCGAGGTCATGGAAAATGTATAATTCCTCCGTCACAGGTATCCGGATAATCCCAGAGATATAGATGTAAACATCAAATCTCTATAGGGATTATCCAATCGACTATTCTATTAGCAATCTCTAAAAGAATGTTTAGAACTAGCTTCTAAACTTTACCACGGGCCCATGGTTTTATCTGATTGCTAATCATATGGACCACCTATGCTCTGGTACACAGAACTGACGGATCCTATCTTGATACACATAGAACACCCTGAGGATCTATCTACACCCAACGAACAGGCGGAGGTCTGATCTAAATAGATCGGTGACGTGACTGCCATCTAAGTGTAGAAGATGTCTCATGTGCCTACAATGGCATCTCAAGTCTAAGAATCACAAGTGCTACTCAACCTGAGAAGATTCTTATTGACGTTGGTGTACCATCCATTAAGAATCTTCGGTGAGTCGTTCAGTGTTTATCCGCTATAAACACCTACAGGTCTATACTAGTCTCCAAGACTTATGGTTCATTGAGAAACCATTGGAATCATATATTCCTGTATACGACATGTACCGGTCTCAACGGGTTTACTATACTGACCAAGTAGTGTAAACCTTGACCAGGAACTGTCTGAGAATGACAACGTCATGATACAACTCAATGTCAGTTGCGACGCTTTTCCAACAGTACCATGACTAATCATTCTAAGGTCATTACGTCTTTACCATATTAAAAGATACATTATATTATAGAAACAGCATATATTATTTACAATAATATCGTTTTAAAGAAGTATTCATCAAAGAAATACAACCGGGAATTGGCGCTCTAAGCACCAACCCTAATAAAATCTCCCACTTGCTTTAATGCCAATAACGATTGTATCTAATACCCATCGACTCCACATGTTTATCAAACAACTTCGGAGGTATAGCCTTCGTCAGTGGGCCTGCTACATTATCTTCACTCGGTACCTTGCACACGACAATATCCCCTCGTGACACAATCTCTCGAATGATGTGGTACTTGCGTTCCACATGCTTCGACTTCTGATGCGCCCTCGGTTCATTTGTTTGCGCAATGGCTCCAGTATTATCACAGTATAACCGAATCGAATTCTCGATACTTGGGACACCTCCCAATTCTGTGATAAAGTTCTTTATCCACACAGCCTCTTTTGCAGCTTCAGAAGCTGCAATATATTTCGCCTCAGTGGTGGAATCTGTTGTCGATCCCTGTTTGGAACTCTTCCAACAAACTGCACCTCCGTTAAGGGTAAAGACAAATCCAGATGTAGACTTCTATCATCGGGATCCGATTGGATATCGGTCTGTATACCCATTAACTTGCAGTTCGTTTCCTCCATAAATTATTAACTTATACTTAGTACCTTTAAGATACTTGAGGATATGTTTAATGGCCATCCAATGGTCATTACCTGGATTGGACTGATATCGACTAGTTACGCTAACAGCGAAACTGATATCAGGCCTCGTACATAACATGGCATACATTATGCTACCCAAACACGAAGCATAAGGTTGGTTAGACATTCTAACCTTCTCATCTTCTGTTGGTGGACACATCTTCTTTGAAAGATGAATCCCATGTCTGAACGGTATGTTTTTGTTATTTTACAGTTACCAAAATTATACCGTTCCAAAATCTTATCTATGTACGTTGATTGGGATAACCCAATCAGCCTCCTTTGTCTATCTCTATAGAGTTTTATCCCTAAAATATAGGAAGCTTCTCCCAGGTCCTTCATGGAGAAGTTCTTACAAATGTATGCTTTGACGCTTTGTAACATGCTTAAATCATTCCCAATGATTAGGATGTCATCAATATATAGGACTAAAAACACGACCATGCTCCCATTGGCCTTCTAATACACACAGGATTCTTCTGAATTCTTGAGAAAACCAGACGATATAATAATCTCGTCGAATCAAAGATTTCAACTTCGTGAAGGTTGTTTAAGCCCATAAATAGACTTCTTAAGCTTACATACCATGCCCGAGTTTTCGTTGGACGCAAAACCTTCCGGCTGTTCCATATAGATTTCTTCATCAAGAAATCCATTTAGAAAAGCCGTTTTGACATCCATTTGCCAAATCTCGTAGTCATGATACGCAGCTATAGAAAGAAAGTAAAATCCGAATAGACTTGAGCATTGCTACGGCGAAAAAGTTTCATCGAGTCGACAGCGACACAAGGTCACTGCGTGTAACCTTTTGCTACCAGTCGGGCCTTGTAAGTTTCAACCTTACCGTCAGGCCCACGCTTCTTCTTGTAAACCCATTTACAACCGATATGAACAATTCCTTCGGGAAGCGGAACCAAGTCCCAAACTTGATTCTCATTGCATTGAGTCTATCTCGGATTTCATGGAACTTTGCCATTTCACGGAGTCGATGTCCAACATCGATTCTCTATAGGTGAAAGGATCTGTCTCTTCAACTAAGAGAACATCCAGACTCTTTTCTTGTATCAAATACAAGTGTTCAGGAGGTCTAGATACCTTTTTCCGAACTACGGAGTATGTGTGTTGAAGGTCTTTCATCTACTTGAACTTCAGGTTTCTCGGTTGGTTCGTTGTTTTCAGGTTGGACTTCATCAAGCTCAACATGTCTATGATTACCACCTTCTGACAAAAATTCTACTTCTAGAAATTTTACGAAGCGAGCTACGAATACATTTCGATGCTCGGTATCATAGAACAGATATCCTCTCGTATTCGAAGGATATCCAACAAACCTAAACTTTTACCCTCGAGGCGAAAGCTTATCTTGCTGAGTCACCCTGACATAGGCAGGTCACCCCTAAACCTTAATATAATTAAGATTTGGTCTCCTACCGAACATATCTGATACGGAGTCGTAGGAACAGTTTTTGAAGGATCTTGTTCAAAAGATGTGCAAGAATCTTATTCAAAAGTTGTGCAGCTGTTAAGAGAGAGTAGCCCCATAAGTAATAGGGCAAATCTGTGAAACTCAACATTGATCGGACCATATCCAATAAAGTCCGATTTCTCCTCTCAGACACTCCATTGTGTTGTGGACTACCTGGAGGAGTATATTGAGCGAGAATCTGATTCTCCTTCATATAATCCATGAACTCACCACTCATTTATTGGCCGCCTCGATCAGATCGAAGGCATGTAATATATTTACCAGTTTGTTTTTCTACTTCATTTCGGAACTCTTTGAACTTTTCAAAGGTTTCCGATTTATGTCGCATCAAATAGACATAACCGTACCGTGACAAATCATCGGTAAAGTAACGAAGTACGAATAACCACTGTGAGCAGTTTGACTTAGTGGACCACATACATCAGAATGTACGAGTTCCAGTAAGTTAGTGGCGCGGTGTCCACACCAGAAAATGGGGCTTTGGTCATCTTATCATGAATACGGGATTCACAAGTTGGATAGGATTCAATGGTAAGATCTGGTATCAAAACATTCCTAACCAATTGGGTAAGGCGTTTAACGCCAATGTGACCTAGCCTCATATGCCAAAGTTCAGTATTATTAACTTCAGGTAAACTACGTTTATTAATTCCAGAACTTAAAATATCTTTTGAAGTTTGCAATGTATAATGACCATGTTGGTTTGGACAACAAAGGATCTGAATATTATTTTTATCATATAAATACAAAGAACAGTTCTTAATATTAATACAAAAGTCTTCTGTATCCAATACAAAAAGTGATATAATATTAGCTACACATCCAGGACAAAATGGCATTCATTTAACAAAAGTGTCTCATTCGGTAATGAGATCTCGCATACTCCCACTAAAACTGCATCCAGTGAGTCTCCACTCCCGAATCGCAACTGCATCTCTCCAGGCTTCAGCCTTCTACTTTCCTTCAGCACCTGCAACGAATTGCAAATGTGAATGGGGAACCCAGTTGGATGTAACAGGTTCACAAGCCATAGATATATCAATAACTGGAAAAATAATGTACTTGATGATGCTCTCTCCTCTCCTCCTAATCTGGGCGATGTAATCAGGACAGTTCCTTTTCCAGTGCCTTATTCTGCTGCAGTGATGGCATTTGTCCTCAGAAGCCCTCTTGGGCTTTGCTATCTTCGCTTGCGGTTGAGGACCCAAACCCTTCTTCTTCTTCTCTTTCTTCTTATTTCCCTTTGGCAAGGCCTGGGAAGAAGCAGAGAGAGAAGTAGGTCTTGGAGGGTGAGTCGGTACTCCCTTCTTAAGGTCCTCCTCCGCCGTGAGCAATATCCTATGCAACTCTTGATAGGTACAGATAGTCATGTTCATGTTGAAATACATCACAAACTGGCGATAAGAAGCTGGGAGCGAACCAAGAATGACACTCTTACCGAGAATGTCATTTAGAATGAGATTATGTTGTCTCAGTTGATCAATCAAATCAATCATCTGAAGAACATGTGGGCTAACAACTTGCCCCTCATCTAATCGCGCATGGAACAGTTCCATAGCGACCTTGTGAGCAATCACTTGTTCTTGGTTCTCAAATGACTGTCTCAAACGAGTCATGATAGTATAGGCATCTGATGTGCCATAATACTGTTTCTTGAGTCCCGGTGAAAGCGAACTTAAGATGTATGACTTAACTCTTAAGTCATCATCCTTCCAAGTTTGGAAGACTTCACGTTGTTCCGAAGTGGCATCCTCTGCCACAGCAAGGGACAGTGGACCCTCAAGAACATATCCCAGTTTCTCGGAATCGAGGACAATCCTCAAATCCAATTCCCAATCAGTGAAGTTATCAGCGCCTTTCAGTTTGTTCGCATCAAGCATACGCGCAAACTGATTTGTGGATGTCCCGCCATCGCAACTCTATCATATAGATCACGAAAAACGGTTAGCAGATATAACAGTTTCATATAATATCATAAGCATAAATTAGATCATGGATTTTTAATCTAAAAATGTCTCTCCCACTAAATCATGCAATATTGTAATCCCCAAACAGAATACAAAGATTTAATAATTAAATTAAATACAAATAGTGAAAAGTGGATCCCGTGAATATATTTCAGCTCACAGCAGAGGCACAGTCTCGCCTACGTATATTCATCAGGTAGACAACTCATTTGTCAATCACTAAACAGTGACTTCTGGGTTTCCGGTCCTGGTCGTTTCTCGTTGTCGCTGCGAAGGTAGGCCCACAAGGAGACGTACCAAGGTTAAACTCATCAATGATAAACTCAAGTTACTTACGTAATCCTGACAGCTAGGGCACGTTCAGAATTCCACTTTCGCTTGAATTTATCTAGTATCTGATATACATCCGGTATAAATAAATCTCTATCGGCTACACCCTCACAGCAGAGGCACGGTCTCGGATGTAGGCACAGAGAAATATTCATAAACCGTATTGACAAGACGGACCACATAACATGCATCAAATACATAATATATTAAAACCTTATTAATTAGGTATTTTTCCACTAAGTGTCATACACCCTAAATCTAACCAATTAGATTATAGTATAGAGCATGTACAAAGTCTTGAAAACATGATTAAACATTGATTTAATTAAAGCTAATCATTTTTGGAGGCCTAGAATCAGACTCGCTCTGATACCATTTTGTAGGGGTTTTAGGGGCTAAATTCGGTAACGCAGCAGAAACGGTGGAAAATCAAATTTTCCGATCGGATTAATTAAATAAACATATTTATTTAATTATCCAATAATCAAATTATGAAATAAAATTCAATAAATCAAATTTAAGTGAATTTACCGAATTGCCCTTATTACACTTGGCATTTTGTTCATTTTGGTCCGAAATTGATCAAATCAATTTTGAATGATTCTAAATCATTACTAAGATGAATTAAACATGTTCAAAACATCAAAACACCAAAAGCAACAAAATCCCCAAAATATCTTATTTGGCCGTGAGCCTCACTAATGTTCCAAAGTGTGCATTTTGTGATTTCATGCTTCAAGACACATCCAAATGAAATCCAATCAACATGAAAATTTATATGAATCATATACACATCCTTATACATAATATAAATGAAAAGCCCCAAATTTGGATGAGGTCTTAAATCCTAATTTACTAAATTCTTCAAAATGAACAAATTAAACCAAATTGTTTAAATCAATAACTTCAATCATGTTTCTTCCATCCAACCAAAGTCTCAACACAATGAAATAACTCAAGATCAAATCTAGGTCATTTAAGAGTGGGTCAATAACTCTATATTAGCAACAAAGTTTCCAAAACATTAAAAGAATGCTTACAACTACACTAATCACAAGCTTCCATCATTATACATGCTTAACACTTCCACCAAACTTTCATTCATTAAAAACACAAAGAATAAAGAAAAGAATAACATAAGGACATCATAAGATGTAGCCTAGATCTTAAGAATATTTTCCTATCTAATAGTAAGTTGAGAAAACTTACTAAATCCAAGCCTTTTCCTTGGTTTTTCCTTTCTTCTTCACAAGCTTCTTTTTTTGTTTTCTTTTAATGGAGTTTAGGTTAGAAAGTGTATTTAATTAGAAATGAAATGAAATGAAAACAATATATACTTGTTGACAAAAAATTGCCTGGCCGAATTCATGACAAGCATATACATCAATTTTCATTTCAATTTCATTTGAAGTAAATTTGTTTAACTTGATACAAATATCTAAAAAACACTTATAGAGATTTATATTAAGTCAACAAAGGCAACTCAATCATTTAATGCAAATATCTAAATCTTAAGATATTTATATTTTAATTAATTTAATCATTTAACAATTAAATAAATAATTAAATACAAAATATTAAATATATGTATTATATTTACATTAAATATCAAATACATATATTCATTTATGATATTAGTCAAATATCTCAATTTGACACTTATTAATGTGTATTTAATTAATCAAGTATTAAATGTAAATATACAATAATTAAGGAAATGACTATCGGATCCCTACACATGTATTTTGCGTTTAACCTTTAAACGACTTTATAAATAATCAATATTATTTATTAATGTTGCTCTAGTACTCTACGAGTATATTTCATTATTGAGACTCTCTAGTTCATCAGGCATATCCGTCACGAAAAATAATTTCGTGTCCATGATATTTATCCACCCGTAAATTATGACGATCACGGATAATCTCGTTGAATCATACAGGTCGAGGTCATGGCAAATGTATAATTCCTCCGTCACGGGTATCCGGATATATCCCAGAGATATAGATGTAAACGTCAAATCTCTATGGGGATTATCCAGTCGACTATTCTATTAGCAATCTCTAAAAGAATGTTTAGAACTAGCTTCTAAACTTTACCACGGGCCCATGGTTTTATCTGATTGCTAATCATATGAACCACCTATGCTCTGGTACACAGAACTGACGGATCCTATCTTGATACCATAGAACAACCCTGAGGATCTATCTACACCAACGAACACGAACAGAGGTCTGATCTAAATAGATCGGTGATGTGACTGCCATCTAAGTGTAGTAAAGATTTCTCATGTGCCTACAATGGCATCTCAAGTCTAAGATCACACAGTGCTACTCAACCCGAGAAGATTCTTATTGACTTTGGTGTACCATCCATTAAGATCTTCGGTAAGAAGTCGTTCAGTTTTTATCCGCTATAATACCTACACGTCTATACTAGTCTCCAAGACTTATGGTTCATTAAGAAACCATTGGAATCATATATTTCTGTATACGACATGTACCGGTCTCAACGGGTTTACTATACTGACCAAGTAGTGTAAACCTTGATCAGGAACTGTCTGAGAATGACAACGTCATGATACAACTCAATGTCAGTTGTGACGCTTTTACAACAGTACCATGACTAATCATTATAAGGTCATTACGTCTTTACCATATTAAAAGATACATTATATTATAGAAACATCATATATTATTTACAATAATATTGTTTTACAGAAGTATTCATAAAGAAATACAACCGGAAATTGGCGCTCTGAGCACCAACCCCAACAAGAATGCCTACGAGACAAGTCATACATGTATTAATTAAAGCTCCCTAATTGCTTATCATGCGAGCAAAGAATTATTATCAATATTGTTCAGTTCATTCTTCCGTGGAAAATATGTTGATGCGACAGTTATGGTCACCAAAAACTTTAAAGAATTAAAAAAAAAAATTGATAGAAATAAGCAATAGACAAATAAGTCATTGAATATGGTGGTGAACCAAAAATTTAATCTAAAAGAGATTTTGTAGTTAGTAATTGATATAACTTCTCTGCTAATTAAAAATTCTTTAAGTGATGAAGGCGGGAAAAAATTATGAGAATCCATACTTTCAAAGGTCTTGAGTCTCATATTTTCTAGTCCAATTCGAGTTGAGCTATGAATTATATATTGGATGAGTCTGACTTTGCTTATCTTCCCGTCCGATGACAATTTCCAACATAGATACACCCTGAAAATTAAAACCTTTCTCTTCTTTTGTTAATTACAATTAATGAGTTTTTTCTATTTTTATTCTCAATTATTGAACTCTAGAATCCCTTTTACAATTTCTCATTGACTTATATAGCCTAGTGTTTCCTCTGTAAGTGGAGGTTTCATTCTTTAGTTGACACGTGTTATATACTGAGCTTCTTAAGGATGCATGAAGTATATTTGTCACTTGACATGCTGAAATATAAGATTATGTATAATTACAACTTTTATTATGCATGATAAACTAAATATTCATGTTAAGTTAAATGGATTGCCATTAAAACCCACTAACTTTGGATTATGGTGCGTGACCTCATACACTTCGGAATATTGATATGGGGGTCGAAATATTTTCATTATATTCCTTATTTAGTTCATTGATTCCGAAATAAGTTCTCTTTGGAGTTGGTTAACTCTGAAATCGATAGATCTCGAAGTGTCCTTATTTCGAAATGAGTTGATCTCAGAGGAAAAATTGCAAGATGGTGAAGAACTAGCAGTGAAAAGACTATCTAAGGTGTCTGGGCAAGGACTAGATGAATTTATGAATGAGGTGATGATAATTTTTAAACTCCAGCGAAATCTTGTTAGACTCCTCGGATGCTGTATTGAAAAAGAAGAAAAGATGTTGATTTATGAATATATGTCAAACAAAAGCTTGTATATATTTTTCTTCGGTTAGTTCATGCTAATCATTTTATATTCTATCTAATTTGCAGCTCTACTTGATAGTTTGACCAAGTAACTTTTTTTACATCTTTGAATTAAAATTTGTTTAGATCCACTTAAGAAATGACTTCTAAACTGGAGAAAAGTGTTTCAATATTATTGAAAGAATAAGTTGAGATCTCCTTTATTTGCACAAGGATTCTAGATTAAGAATTATATATTGAGATCTAAAGGCATGTAACATAATGTCGGACGATGAATTGAATCCTAAAATTTCATATTTCAGAATGACAATGGTTTTTTGAATCAATCAAGATCAAGCCAACACTGAGAGATTTGTTGGGACATAGTAAGAATTTGTGTTTCTCTGAAAAAATATTATATGTTTAAATTCATTATTTCAGCTCATATAATCTATGACCTTGATGTGTGTGGACAATGAAATGCAATGGATACATGTCTCATGAATATGCTATGGAAGGGCGATTCTCCGAGAAATCAGATGTCTTCAGTTTTGGGGTATTGTTATTAGAGATTATTAGTGGTATAAGATGTTGAGATTTATGTCATATAGTTTCATGTATTGTAAACTGAATTGATTATTGTAATAATAATAAATGTATTATTTATTTTATCAAAGTTGTTTGATTTATATTGCATATTGTCCAATTGTCTTGTTTACCTTGATTATTATTGTACCTTCAGACTTAGTATATGTTTGATGCAAAAGAAGATTTAAGTCTGAAGTTAGTAATCTAAATAGTCTATAGAGATAAAACAAATATGGTACTTTGTTTGTGATTTATCTATAACTGTTGTCCATTCTATACTTGTATGACAACCTTGATCCGGGATCGTTCATGTATTGACATTGGGATAAAAGCATCTTGTATGATGAGATCATATAGGACTGGACTCAGATAAATATAAATTTCTTTTAATATCTGTTAACCGAAGAAATTCATTTTATCTAATAGATGGTCATATATGAATTCGATCTTAATCCTGAGTGTACTACGAACTCCTACATGAAAAGCTATGCCCTTTGATTTACTATAGTGAGGTTGGTGTTGCATTCCCGGACAATAACTACGTATTTTGGGGATATGGTTTGGTGTGTAGTTGGGAACGTTTTACATAGATATGAAATTCACTTCTTCTTAAGAGAAGCAGAAGAGTATCTCTTTTAAGAGTTGATTCGAGACTTGAATAATTTGAGCGCTCAACTTTTCTATTGTGAATAAAAAGTTTTATATTCATAATTGTTATGAATTAATTATTCATTATAGAATCAATGGTGCTTAAGAGACAAAATATTTAGAGAGGTTTAACAGATTTTTGACCCGGCTCTATTTATGAGATATTCGTGAAGGGCTATATCCATATATAATGACTATATCAATAGACACAAAAGATGTCCGGTTTATTTTATCCATCTACTGTAACAGGAGTTCAACTTTGAGTTTTTAGTGGAATAACACGGAGTTAATAATTCGTAATATTTGATTAAAGAGTTTAATTGATATTTCAGAATTATTAGAGCTCGGAACCGTATGTCCATTTGGTCCCCGTGTTAGCTCGATTAACTGTAACAAACCTAATATAATTAGATTATCTAATTATATGCTCACATTATATTTATATATTATTAATGAGATTAATAATATTTATTGTCACAAATGAAAACTATGTTAAATTAGTTTAACTTAATGTTTTCTATAATTCTTTGATTATGAGATAATCAAGTCTTGATTATGAGATAATCAAGTTAGTAATAATTATGATATAATTACTACAACATAATTAAAGATAATTTAATCATTATTGATATGGTGATTTTTATTTATCTTAGGAGACAAAGCCATATGGTTTGTCATGCTCTGTAGTTTATTATGTCTATTAGGTGGCTTGTATACACCTAACAGTTTTGTCATTAGCTAATTCATTCTTATGATTTGGTATGGCCTCCACATTTATGTGTTTGCCATTGAAAGAAAGCATTAAATGCTTAATGACAAAGTCATTGTTTTTAGCTTATCATTTCTTATGCTTTGGTATGACAATCACATTTTTGTGTTGGCCATTTCAAGAAAGCATTAGATGTTTAATGACAAGGCTAGTGGGCATGTGTAAGAAAATATAATCTCTACCATTTCTCTCACTTCTAAAGGTTAACATTTTGTATTCATTCACATAAATATTGTGAGAAAGAATTTGAGGAAAAAAAAGAGAGTTCAAGCATTCACAAAAGTTGTGAGAGTGTTTGAAATTCCAAAAAGTCAAACACCATTGTGATATCTTAATTCTCTAAATAGTTTAGAGATTTGATCTTTGTGAGTGAAGCCCACACTTCGGTTTGGGTTTCGAGTCATAGTTCGGAAGATCGAGTGGTTGATCCAAGCGTTGGACACCAAAGGATTGATCTCGGCTACTACAATAAAGGGAGAAGGCAAAGAAAATTTTAAAGATCTATACCGACCTGGTACCACCACAAGCAACTTCCGCCGCGCTAAGGAAAGTCGTTACCTACATAAGAAACACAAGTTTTTATCAAGATGAGTATACTTGGACTCTTCTAGGCTATGTAAGTCTACCAATCTCATCTCTCTCCTTTGGCCACTAGGTTAATAAGGTTTGTGCTAAACTTTTTCTATATTCAGACCTGGAAATTATGGAATGAAAATAATATAGTCGTTTTGGTAGATCCGGTTATATCAAAATCAAGCTTGGATTTTGAGATAATAAGATGCATACATGTGGGATTGTTGTGGGTGTAAGAATTTGTGATAGATAGACCAAGCATGTCAACTGTTATATCAATTCTCAATAATGAAATTGTTGATCTGCCAGCACCAAAGCAACCTGCATTCACAGAAAGAAAAAATGTATTGGATTCAGAGTCCTCCAAAAGCCAACAAAGATGTTCTATTAACAATGTTACTATTACAGTCATTGATGGCCGATAGAGCGCACTCAAGGTTTTAAGATAAATATCTTTCTTCTTTGAAAACAATTATTTAGCTTTCAAAGCATTAAGTTACTAGAGGCCAATATAATGAATAAGATCTTCCGGATTAAGACTTCGTTTGATACTGAGATGGAAAAAGTCTAATGAAAAAAATTGTGGTTGATAAATGATGATATGTAAAAGTGTGTTAGCTAAACGTTAAATATTGATAAATATAGTAGTGTGTTTCTGGCGTTGGGTGCAGCGGAAGCGCGAATCGGGCGAAATCATATTTTAAAACTTTTTTAAAATACCGAATAAATTATTCAATATCTAATATGAATAATTTATTCATATTTCCCCTATACCAATTTATTCAATATCAAATATTGACATAATTTCATTGAAACTTCGCGAAACTTTTACGAAAAATTGATTTTCTATAAAATGACGCAAAACAGACTATCCGACACTTATGGAAACTGCCCAGGTCAGCTTCAATAGGGTCGGGGCAGTTCATGGGCTGCCCGAATAGTGACGGATTCACTGTTTGGACAGTTGTCACCCGGTTGGCTCAAAATTCACCCAGTAACTCTGTTTTTGGACGTTTTTACTTATTTCAAGTCAGAAACACTTTCCGGAAATTGTGCCAACACCCAAATTACATCCAAAACATTCTAAAGACAATAATTTCATCACAAAATCGGATTTATTTTCAGGTCAAAATAGAAAACGAAATTGGCCAAAAATTCATGCTTTAAACCAATTTTCAACAAGATTAATTTAATTAATCCATCACCAAATGAGTCCCACCACATATGAACAACTCTAGAACAATTCTAGGCTATCTAAGAGTGGATCAATAACTCTATAATGGCAACTATGTTTTCCAACAATAAATTGATTAAATTGGAAATAAACTACACTAATTAGTTCCAATTACACTTCACACATGCACATAAGCTTCCAATCCATCCACCAAAACCAAAAACCCCAAATTATTAACAAGTAAAGAAACTCTATAACTATTTTAAGAACACAAGAACAAGAAATCAAATTTTCATACTTAAGAAGATTAAAATTACCTTTTTATCTCCAAATTACTAAGTTTTCTTTGAATCATCAAATGAACTATGAAACCCATTTCTTGTTTTGAAGTCTCGGCAATGGTGGTTATTAAAGAAAGAGAAAATAAATTTTTACGTTTAAAAAGGGAGAAGGATGAAAATTAGGGGGCATTTTGATCCTTTTATAATTTAATCATATTAAATTAAATATAAATCAAATCAAACTTTATATTAGCCAATCAAAATTGGACAAACAAAGTTTGATTTAAAACATGCCAAGTGTACCAATTAAATCTCACAATGTATCATTCAATTAATGACAAATGGATAAGCTTTAATTTTAATTATTTAACTATTTAACTATTAAATAATGAAACAATTAATTAACACATATATATGTATTTTATTTACATTAAATAACAAATACATATATTAATGGCTTGTGTCAAAATCTCATTTGACAAATAATTAATGTGTATCTAATCGTATTATGTATCAAATACAAATACACAATAATTATCAGCGGACAAAATCCCATAATGCATGTGTTATCGTTTAACCGATTAAACGATTCGAATTAACTCATTTAATATGATGAAGTATTATGAATAATCTGTATTATTCATATTGAGTTGCCCAAGTGCTCAACGAGTACACTTCATATTATGGGACTCTCTAAGTTTAGGTTTATCTGTCACGAAATCCAATTCCGTGTCCATAATCCACCCACTAATTGATTATGATGACCACGGATAATCTCGCTAAACTATGCAAGTCGATGTCATAGCATATGTATAATCCCTCCGTCACAGGCCATCCGAATTATACATGGGATATAGAGGAGAACGTCAAATCTGTTTGGTATAATACAGTCGACTTTCAATTACGATCTCTAATTAACACTCGGAACTAATTTCTGAAGTTATACCATGACCATAGATTTACTAGATCGTAAACACGTGCTGGATGCCTATGCCGTGTACACGGAACTGACGGATCCTATCTTGATACGCACTGGATATCATGAGTATCAGTCCACACCCAACGAACAGGCGGAGGTCTGAACATGAATAGATCGTTAAAGTGACTGCCATCAAAGTGTGAAGGATATCTCATATATCCCACTGTGGTATCTCAGGTCGATGGATCAATATGCTCACTCAACTCGAGAAGGTTTCTATTCACGTTGGTGTACCATCTATTAGGAAACCTTCTCTGAGTCGTTCAATGTCTTATCAAATAAACACCTACATGTCTATACGAGTCTCCCGAGACTCATGGTTCACTAGGATAACCCATCAGACTAAGTCACGATATACGATATGTACTGGTCTCAGCAGATTTTACTAACCGACCCGTATTAGCAAATCTTGACCAAGAACTTTATTTAAGGATATACAACTAATAGTGCACTTCCCAATGTCAATTACAAACTACGTTGTAACTGCGTACTATACTGTAAATCCTAAGGTCTTTGTCTAATATACACCTATCACTGAACCAGATTCAATTTCGATCTAATCGTAATCAGATACCTAATCGCAATTATATCGAATAAGCGTATAAAAGATAATGGTGTTACCGTTAAATTAGTAACATTATGGAAAATAGAATTGCTCGTATTTATAAATCTGACATAAATACGATCCGGATTGGCACTCCGAGCACCAACCCTAACATGTAAAAAGTTAAATTATTTTTTGTTATAGGAAAAAAGTCTAGACTCCCAATATTTGCTCTAATATACACAAACGCTCATTTATTCTCGGAAATAATCATACATACCTCTTTTTGGAATACATACCTCATTTATTTATTTAATTTTATATTGAAGAATATTTAAATTAAAACTCAAAAAATCAATTTCCATGAAACAATATACAAACAAAAAGAATTTGGATTAGGCTTTGAATTGGAGATCATAAAATCCATAAACATGGGATTGCTGTTGTGTGCAATAAATGTTGGAGGACAAGCCAAACATTTCAACCGTTATATCAATGCTAATGGAGAAATTAAGGATCTTCCAGCTCCAAAATAACTAGCATGTACAGAAAAGGTAGAGTCTCAGATTTAGAGTCCTTTGAAGTCTGATCAGAACCAAAAGATATGGTCTATTAACCATGTCATTGTTACAGTTATTGAAGGCTGATAACAAACATGATATATGATCTTGAGACCAATGTTTATTTTACTCTTTCATATTTTACATTTTATGACAATTGACTATTCGAATAATATACGTGTACTGTAACTACAATTGTAAGTGTTTGTAGGTTGATTTTTTCGAACTAAAAAACTCTCAGCTGCTTTAGCCACTCCTATTATTGACGGTTTTTTCGTTCGAGGGACAAGATTGGGAATTACCCCTTGAACAAATCTCCCATGAATGAGTAAATTTATTTGGTTGTTGGAACCGCACAAATCGTAAGAGACAAACAAATATAGAGACATGGTTTAATGTGGTTCGGTGGAGAGTGGTACAGCCTACATCTATTGGAGAAAATAAGATGATTTTATTGACCTCGAGGTTAATACTGACTCGAGCTTCTAACAAAGAAATTAAACAACATTACAACTGAAATAACTTATACCTGATTTACCTCTCACAATGTGGTCGAGTACACGACTCACTTTCTCTCTCTATTACTAATTTTTTTCTAGTATTTTTGCTCTCAAATTATAATTTGCAAACTCACAATTTGCTAACCATTTACCCACCAACCCCTTCTATAATGACGTTAACCCATTTATATAGGTTCTCAAAATCCCTTTACAACTAACTATGATGTCACCTTACATTACTTAGTCATCATTACCCCTTTAGTCACTGTTTCCACTCTTTTTTTGACAACCTACGAGCCAGTTGTTCTGCCATTGCACCGGTCTATGGTGGCTTGTAGGATCCACACCTTCATGTGCACCGTTGCTTTATTATTTTCATCATTAGTCTTCTAGATGCACTCATTTTCTATTGGGCATACGTCATGCTGCTTGATCTGGTCAGACATGACTTCATCAAAGCTTTTCGGGTCAGGTTCTTCATATCGTACAAATGAAACCTCATCGGGTTGGGGTACCCAAACATACGGAGCATCCTCAATCCATATTTCACTGTGGTCAGGTTGGGACCATCATTGCTTTATCCAAAGAAACTCTCATCTGATAGAGTGCCTCACTGCATATCGGGGTTCAACCCTCCTCCAAGCTTCTCTTTATTTTTGAGCCATTTTACTTTTCAAACCACCTGAGGTTGGTAACGAAACAACAAGTTCTGACCCTCTTCGAGATAAGTGTTGTGAAAAATCACCATCAACACTTGAAAGGAAAACCCCCACTTAAACAAACCAACCATCGTCTTTTAACAATCCAATACAAATGAGACAATATAAATGACATGATTATGGAAGATGTGGGGACCTTTTTTATTTAAAAAAATTAAAAGAAGTAAGGCGATAATGGAATAAGCGAAGCAAAATAAAGTGAAGTTTGATTCACATCAGAACCAATTTGTCCCTATCATTCCTCATTTAAGCATATGAAATTACCTACAAGCGCACACAAATAATCTTTATATCTAAGAGGAGATGAATTGGGTAATAACCTAATTATGTGAAATAAAAAATCTTTTCGATTTTACGCTATTAAGCTAATAGCTTTACCAATTAAGCTTAGCGATCAATTTTTCAAATTAATATATTTAACAGTTAATACCCAAAAGTAAGTTTCTAAGTGATATGCAAATATAAAGTAAAAATTGCAATAAATAAAAGAGTAAATGTTAGAGAAATTTGACACCGATGATTTATAGTGGTTCAACCAACTCTTTACCTACGTCTACTCCCCTAAGCCAAGTTTGAAGCTTTTCAATAAGTTGAATCCATAATTTACACCGAGTTTTTCCTGGCTCACTCACAACCAAGAGTTTTGTCCCTTAGGTTTACTCCAAACTTGTACACAAGAGTTTTATCCCTTTACAACAAATACCCTTTTGAGTATATTCACTCAACAAGAGATTTCTCAACCTCAAATGTATGAATAAGAACATTCATAACTCACTTGGACACTCACAAAAGATAAAAATATTCAAGATGTGAGTTTCCAACCCAAATATCTTAAACTCACTAAATGTGTATGAAAGTGAGGTGTGTGAGCTTTGATTATAATGAGAGTATATGATGATGAATGTTTAGTTATAATGAGAGTATATGATGATGAAGGTTTAGTTTACTCCCAATGTTTTTACCTTAGAGAAAATGTATGAAAGTGTAAGAACTTTGTAAAAATGAAATTGAGGCTCAATATATAGTGAAGGTGAAAAATCGCCTCAGCTATCTGTCTAAGACCGGTATGCTGGTCCTGCAAAACATAACGGCTATATTACCATTGAAGGTTAAAGCGCAATACTGGATTACTGACCAGTATGAAGACCAATATGCTGGTTAGCTCACTAGTATGGGGACCGGTATTATTTGTCCCGGTTACAGTAGCTATGTAAACTTCAGCTTACCGGTATGGAGGACTGGTATGAAGTAGTCTGGTTCCAGAGAGCATGCAAATATGCACAAGGCAGAACATGGTCACTAGTATACGAGTGTGAGAGATCGATATGTCGGTCTCAGTGCACAAATCTCATGATATGAATGTTAAAATCATTTTGCACATGACCCCAATGCATCTAAATGAACGTGAATGAATCCTATGAACTTAGAGTACTTGAATTACATACTCACTTACATAGAGAGCTTAAGCAGCTCTTACTAAGTGGGTGTATTCAATTGAGATTTTAAAAGACTTTTTGTGTTAAATAAGTCTTGTAGTATTCAATTAAAATTTTTAAATAATCTAAAAAGTCTTGTGGTATTCCATTAAGACTATTATGATTTTTTAAAGAGTGTATACAAATCTAGTGATATTCAATCAGGACTTTAAACAAGTAATAGAAAGTCTTATGGAATTCAAAAATATAATTATTTTGAAGGATTTTTTTATATGTGTGATTGTGTGGGACTTTTTAGTGAGAATTATAAATATCAAACTCTATAAAAAAAATCATATCATAACCCATGAGACTTTTTACATAAGATTTTTTTGACTGTTAGAAAACAAAAGATGAACATACATGTTAGCTCTTCGTGAACAAGTTACTTGCTTATTAGTAATTTCTTCTTTTTTCTTTCAAATAAAATAATATGACTTTCTTTTAATTGCAACTGGTAATTTCCTTTATCAATCATTTTTCTTAATGAATTTCTTTTTCGATGAGGAAAATTCTATCACATTTTACGATAATTTCCTAAATTTTCTTTGAGGCCAGCAGAACTTCTTTAATCGGATAGATGATAATGTACAAAGTGAATTTAGCATAACAATGATTTTTTCATCGTTTATCGCTAATTTTTTACTTGTAATTTTATAATTAAAAAAAAAAACACTCAAATTTAAGGAAAAAATATTTATCAATTATTAAGATCATTGATGCCGAGGTGTTATCTTTTATTCCTAGGTCAGAGAAATGACATTATGTCACACAAACTCATAAAATAATCTGAGATAATTAAGCATTTTCGTCAGTAAAGTTATCTACATTGTTAGTAAAATATTGATAGATTACTTAAGTCCAGGAAATATTATCGCTAACATAGCTTGTAAAGAAAATATAATCGTAATGGTTGAGACATCTCCACCTAATAATGATAGAGATTACAACATTGTTAATTCAGTGGAGGGGGGTGTGTGTGTGTTCCTTTCAAATCTTTTAAATTATTATGATATAAATATTTTAAAATTCAATAAGTGAAAAATCCTGATTAAAAAAACTATAATAAAATCTTCTAAGTCATTGTATTCTTAAATAATGTTTTAAAATTCACTCTAACTTCTTATCAATGGAATACACTCCGAAATCTCTCTCTTTCCTCTACGCGGTCTAGGAGCAGATTTTTCAATATAAGGTACCTCCTTTTCTTGGAGGTTTCTGCTAATTTGGTTAGATAATAAGTTATACCTTTGAAAATCTGAACTTGGAAATTTCTAATTTGAAAGGCGGTCGCCCAAATCAACGTCAAGTTCGGAATTCATAATCTAAACGTACTGTATGCATATTCATCAGTTCATATTGATTGTCCCGAAAGCAGTAAGTTAATTTATGGAACTTAGCCGCAGCAGAATGATTTCAGTAGCTCTTGTTGTATTATTATCTTGTTTTTGTTCAAATTTTGCCACTGCTATAGACAGCGTCACATCTTCTCAGTTCATCAGAGATCCTGAAGCGATTTTATCCAATGGCAGTAAGTTCAAGCTGGGGTTTTTTAGTCCTCCTAATTCTCGCAATCGCTATTTGGGTATTTGGTACAATAGGCCATCTGAAAAAGTTGTCGTATGGGTTGCTAACAGAGACAAGCCTCTCAATGATTCATCCGGGACTTTTACCATATCTGAGGATGGCAATCTTGTAGTTCTAAATGGACAGAAAGAGGTTCTATGGTCATCAAACGTTTCAAATTCAGTAACTAATACAAGCGCTCAGCTTCTAGAATCTGGAAATCTTGTCTTGCGTGACATCAATAGAATTAGCATATGGGAGAGTTTCCAATCACCCTCGGATGCATTCTTGACAGGGATGAAAATTAGTACTGATTTAAGAACAGGCAAGAAAGTGCAGTTGACATCTTGGAAAAACCTCTCTGATCCATCCATCGGAAGCTTCTCAGCTGGCCTTGTTCCTCTAAACATTCCTGAAATATTCATCTGGAATGGTAGCCGGCCATACTGGAGGAGTGGTCCATGGAATAGTCGGATCTTTACTGGAGTACCTGATATGAATTCTGTTTATCTTGATGGGTTTAATCTTGTAGTCGATAACCAACAAGGAATTAGTTATCTCTCTTTCGCATTTGCAAATGATTCTCCGCCTTTTATCTTGACATCACAAGGAATTTTGGAAGAAAGAGATTGGATCAATTGGAAGGATGATTGGGAGGTTAATTTTTTGAGCCTGAGAACTATGTGTGATGTTTATGGAAGGTGTGGGGCATTTGGAAGCTGTAATTCACGGGAAAAAACAATTTGCAGCTGTTTGAAAGGGTTTGAACCAAAGAACATAGAGGAATGGAACAGAGGAAACTGGACTAGCGGCTGTATCAGAAGGACAATTCTGCAGTGTGAAAGGATAAACAAAACTGGTGAAGTTGGCAAAGAAGATGGGTTTTTCAATCTAAAGATGATGAAGGTGCCAGATTTTGCTGAGCGGTCATCTGCTACTGAAGGTGAATGCAGGGGACAGTGCTTGAACAATTGCTCCTGCATAGCTATGCATATGATGTTGGCATTGGCTGCATGATATGGACTAGTATCAACCTAACTGATATTCAGATGTTACCCTTTGGTGGGACAGATCTTTATATTCGTGTGGCGCATTCAGAACTTGGTAAGTTTAATGCTGTATTATTAGTTCTTTTACTATGTTGTGCTTCAAATCATGCTGGAGATAATGTAATGTTGGAAGTCAGAAATGTCTCTCTGGTCTATTGGAGGAGGAAAGTGAACGTGATTTTTAGCTATTGGACTTGTCTGCAGATAAAAAAGACATGAAAGTGATTATCATAGTTCCAGTGATTATAGGAACATTTGCCATAGCAGTCTGTTCAATTTTCGCGTGGAGGTGGAGAACAAAACGTAAAGGTAATGGGCTAACGATCGTTAGTTGATGGTCTAACTGGCATGTGAAATTTCCAATTTTATGCATCTTTTACCATATGATTTTAAATCAGCAATGAGGGAAAAATCTAAGGAGCTATAACTTGATTTAGGAGATGCATATCCAAACTTTTCAGCTGCAAATGTGAACCCAGCCAAACTACAGGATTTACCTCTATTCCAATTTGAGGAGCTGGCAACTGCAACTAACAACTTCCAGTTAACCAATAAACTCGGGCAGGGTGGCTTTGGCCCAGTATACAGGGTAATAGTTGCTCAATGCTCATTTGACTTTAACTAGCTGTCAAAGTAATATATAGTTATTATTGGTTTGAGTTTATGTTACAGGGAAAACTACAAGATGGGCAAGAGATAGCCGTGAAAAGACTATCCAAAGCATCCGGGCAAGGAGTAGAAGAATTTATGAACGAGGTTATGGTAATTTCTAAACTACAGCATCGAAACCTTGTTAGACTTCTCGGATGCTGTATTGAAGGAGAAGAAAAGATGTTGATTTATGAATACATGCGGAATAAAAGTTTGGATGTTTTTTTATTTGGTTAGTTCATGCTAAAGCTCTTCATTAATTGCAATTTAGAATTTCATAGCATTTTCCTAATATCTGATTAATGAATTTGTTATTTGGAAATAAACTATAAACTCTGCTAATTTTCCATTTCATTCACCTGAAATATTCTCTCAATTAGACCTTCTTTTCTCATCTTTACAATTACAATTCATTTAGATCCACTCAAACAAAAGCACTTAGACTGGAGAAAACGCTTCAACATCATTGAAGGAATTAGTCGAGGTCTCCTCTACCTTCACAGAGATTCTAGATTACGGATTATTCATAGGGATTTGAAGGCAAGCAACATTTTGCTGGATGAAGAACTAAATCCAAAAATATCAGATTTTGGTATGGCAAGGATTTTTGGAGGCAATCAAGATCAAGCCAACACTACGAGAGTAGTTGGGACATAGTAAGTATTTATACTGGTCTTAATTCAGTTTGCAAATGAGACTCTAATTTAACAATATTTTGATGTGTATGTATGATGAAATGCAGTGGTTACATGTCCCCTGAATATGCAATGGCGGGGCGATTCTCCGAGAAATCAGATGTCTTTAGTTTTGGAGTATTATTATTAGAGATTATTAATGGAAGAAAAAACACAAGTTTTTACCAGAACGAGAATTCTTTGACTCTTATAGGCTATGTAAGTCCAGCAAACTCACCACTCTCCTTGGCTACTTCTTAATAAGATTAGTGCTAATGTTTTATGTTTTTCAGGCCTGGAAATTGTGGAATGAAAACAATGTAGTTGCTTTGGTGGATCAATTTATATCTGAAGCACATTCCGAATTGGAGATCATAAGATGCATAAATGTGGGATTGTTGTGTGTACAAGAATTTGCGAAGGACAGGCCAAACATGTCAACTGTTATATCAATGCTTAATAGTGAAATTAAGGATCTTCCGTCTCCAAAACAACCAGCATTTACAGAAAGGGAGTGTGCATATGATACTAAGTCTTCTAACCATAACCAGCAAATATGTTCTATTAATGAGGTTACTGTTACACTCGTGGAAGGCCGATAGCTAACAGGCTCTTGAAACAATAAATAGTGGCCGGGTTAATATTCTGAAATTTCTGTAATCTGGAATTTTGTCTTCTATTTCTCCTGTAAGATTTATATATAGATGGAGTTCAATAAGGAATTCAACTCTTTTTTTCTCATTTAATCCTTAAAATAGAAGTTTTTATAATAGTCTCTCCATCTTTCCAAATTTAATATTTTGGATCCCCACAGATGGGAAAAAGTGCGCAACTATTATTTATAGCGTGCATTCTTTATCTTCTTAGTATTTGAGATTATTCATCGAATGAGACCTTAAGGCTATTGATTTGATGAGATAGAGTTGAACTCAAAATTATTAGATTCTGGAATGGCGAATATTGACCTACAAAACGACATTGAAGCCAAAACTTTAAATAATGTCGGAGCACAATCAGTTAATTAGATTAATTTCACCTTGCGAGAACAAAAGATTGAAATTAAAGAAAGAGTATTGGAGGGCCACTGGGCTCCTGGCACAGTGGTAAACTCACAAGCTCTGTGCAGGGAATCGAATTTCTCTCATTAGTGAGAGTATTTGGGGAGAGTTTCTCCTCATATTTAAGCACTATAAATATTTATATTTAATATCTCAGTAGATTTCATATGTTTAATGTTATACAAAAAAAGTATTGAAGAACTCTCCCCTACTCCCACAGAACCAATCCCAAAAAACCTTTTTTTTTGCCCTTCATGTTTCTTCATCTTGTTCTTGTTTTTTATTTCTTTCTTTTTTACGTTTCTCACCCTTAGCCCCCCGCTCTCTGGAATTTTGTTTCCTTCGCTGCCGGTGTCTCACCATCAGCAGCCTCTCCTCGTGTTTAGTTTTTTATGATTTTTTGTTTCCGTATGTTGATGGTGATTTTTGGTGACAAGTACTTTGAACAGTTCGGCAAGGGCGGGAAGGTAATTTCAGTTTATGGGTTATTCTTCGGCCAGGAAGAGAGACCGACCTCATTGGTTTCCGAGATCAACCACTTCAGCACGGTGGCTCGGACATTATCAGATCGGCAGCCACATTATAGGTCCAGAGGAATATTTTGACCGATCTCTTAGAGACCGATCTGTTGGCAGAGCATTTCAGACTCTTCCCTATACCATTTTCCACCGCTTGATCCTTTCAAGGTTTATGATATCATTCTCACATGGAGCAGAGTGCAAGATAAGGTGATGTGATAGGATTTCATGTGGCAGGCTTACTTTCGGCGAGGACAGTCTTGGTACAGAGAGCCCATCAATCAGTCGGAGATCACGCGGGAAACATCATGAAAGGATGGAAACAATGTATATTCCTTAGTATATAAAGGGAGGGTAGATTCATTTGTAGGGGTTGGTTGGCATAAATCCAAGAGAAGCACTACTTGTAACACCACATTAGAAAATATCTCGGTACCATATGACCATCCTTCAAACAGGTCGGCCGAGCACGGTTTGATAATAAGAACAACCCCCACCGTTTTGTGCCCGTGGACATAGGCTGGACTCGTTCCGCCGAACCACGTTAAACTCTTTTTGTTGATTTTGTAGTTATTTTTGCTTTATGCTAAGTTTGTTTTTGGTCATCCCCAAACCAAACAAATTAAAGGTTGAGGGGGGGTTGTCCTCCGCAATAGTTGGCGCCGTCTGTGGGGACATAACAAAAAACAACTTGCGTAGTGAGACGATGGCAGAAGGTGTGAACCATAGGTCATCGGAGAGCTCAACAACAGAATGTATGGGAAAAATGGAGAAAAGCATGAGAAAAGCTAAGGAGGAGGAAAACCAGAATCTCATGAAATCTATGATGGATAAGCTGGATGAAATAGAAAAGATGAACAATGAAAGATTAGAAGTATGGACAAACCGGAAGCGAAGCGAGATAGCCAAAGGGAAAATGGTCATAGATCTAAGTGGGGACGATGAGCCCGGGAAGGAGAAATCCCAGAGAGTGAGGTCTGTAGTAATGGTGAAAGCTTTGCAGACGGAGAACATGTGGGAAGAAGAATATGAGAGGCAGTCACCGGAATCTTCCAGTAACAGTCCGCATTTTTATAAGAGGGGAGATAGGAGATATGGTGGTAGGAATCGGGAGATCTCTAGTCACGACACACGTCGTTCTCGGAGTAGCAGGTGTGAAGAAGTCTGCGGGAGGCAACACGATAATACTGACGACCAAATGAAGGATTGGTTCAGGAAGGAAATGAGGAAGCGGGAAGAAAGAAATATATAAGAAAGATGGTAGGGACGGAGAAGTTGCATCTCCCTTTGTAGAAGAAATTTTGTCTGTTAAATTCCCTGGGCGGTTCACCATTCACACAATGAGCTCCTACAAAGGTCGTACCGACCCCAATTCTCATGTTGAAAGGATTGTTCTGTTAATGGAAGTTCAGGGGATGGTATGAGAGGCCATCTGCAAGGTGTTTCCTTTGACCATAGACGGACCTGTAATTCTGTGGTTCAGAAGTTTGACTCCATGGAGCATTAGTAGTTTCTCATAACTCAGGAAATTGTTCATTCGGTATTTTAAAGGAGCGTGCGCTCCAAAGAAAACGGTGGGAGAATTGAGACTGATGAAGTAGGGAGATGATGAGCCCTTGAGAATTTTATTGAAAGGTACCACAATTTGGTGCTCGAGGTTGGAGCGTACGAGTCATCGGGAGCGTTGGAAAGTCTCAAAGGAGGTCTGAAGGTCGGGAAGTTGTGGAGTCATCTGAGGATCCAAGATATATCAGATTATGCCACTGCTTTGGAGTTGTCCAGGAAGTTTATTTTAATGAAGGAGGAGAAAAAAATTGCCCGATGAGGGGCACCCGTAGGACCAAGATAGTCAGATCAGACAATCAGCGGGATTTAAGCAGAAATTTGAGGAGACCAGTTCTGGGGCAGAAGAAGCTTAGGGTAATAATGTTTGAGAGATGAAGTCGTCTCTCCAAATCAACCATGTTACGGGGAGAACAGTGTATACCCCCCTGAACAGACCTCTGGCCCAGATAGTTCGGGAAATCCAGGATAAAGGTCTGTTGGCGGAGCCTGATATGAAAAGGTTCTCGATGAGGAGGAGGAAAATATAGGGCTTATTGTATCTACCATAATGTAAGTGGACATGCCACGAATGGGTGTAGAGACCTGCAGGAGTAGGTGGAAGACCTGGTGAGAAAAGACTATCTCACTGAGTGCATAGATCAATTGGCTTTGGAGATCGACCAATTCTGATAGCGAAGTCATCTGGTCGGATGTGTAAACTGCTGCGGTGCAGAGAGGATGTATTCAGATGTATTCAGAAGAGCCTCGCTTGTAGTGACCCTTGTAGAGTAGCAAGAGAGGCAATAGATCCCAAAAATGTGAGTAGGATTTTCTTCTTCCTTAAAAATAAAATTATTTATGCATTCTTTATGGCCCACATAGTGGCCGAGATTTATTTTACGGCTCGGGTCTGCTCTTGTACCGTCGAGTCCATTTTGCTTTGATTTGTTTTACGGCTCGGGTTTGCTCTTGTACCGCCGAGTTTGTTTTGCTTTGATTTGTTTTACGGCTCAGGTCTGCTCTTGTATCGCCGAGTCCGTTTTGCTTTGATTTATTTTACGACCCGGGTCTGCTCTTATACCGCCGAGTCTGTTTTGCTTTGATTTGTTTTACGGCTCGGGTCTGCTCTTGTACCGTCGAGTCCGTTTTGCTTTGATTTGTTTCTTTCCAGCTCGAATCTGCTCTTGTATCGCCAAAATCGATGTTTCTTTCCGGCTCGGGTCTGCTCTTGTACTGTCGAGACCGATGTTTCTTTCCGGCTCGGGTCTACTCTTGTACTGTCGAGACCGATGTATGATTTGGCTCGAGTCTGCTTTAGTACCACCGAGGCCATTTGTTCCACCAGCTCGGGGCTGGATTCGTTCTGCCGAGTCTGTTCTGTTCCACCAGATCAGGGCTGGATTCGTTCCGCCGAGTCTGTTATCATTCCACCAGCTCGGGGTATGGGTGAATCTCACCGAGTCTGATATTTGTTCCACCAACTCGGGGGCTGGATTCGTTCCGCAGAGTCTGTTCTATTCCACCAGATCGGGGCTGAATTTGTTCCGCTGATTCTGTTATCATTCCACTAGCTCGGGGTAGGGATGGATCCCACAAAGTATGATATTATTCCACCAGTTCGAGGCTGGATTCGTTCCGCCGAGTGTGATATTGTTCCACCAAATCGGAGCTGGATTCGTTCCGCCGAGTCTGTTATCATTCCACCAGATCGGGGCTGGATTCGTTCCGCCAATTTAAATTATTTCACCAGCTCGAGGTCCGATTACCTCCTACCGAGTCGATCATAATCAGCGTGAGGACGAAGCGTCTTCTCCATTGGTAGGCATCAGGATCCTCATCGATCGAGCACATGAAGATGACAATAATGACCAGTTTAGCAGCCAAGGCAGTTTTCTTTGTGTTTCTTTGAGCGACCACCGATCAGTTGATCAGAACACCATCTTTTTTATAGTTCCCGGCATCAACTCACTAACTCGTTGATTCTGAAAATTATGGGACGAATGTTGATGGTGATTTTTGGTGACAAGTACTTTGAATATTTCGGCAAGGGCGGAGAGGTAATTTCAGTTTATGGGTTATTCCTCGGTCAGGAAGAGAGACCGACCACATTAGTTTCTGAGAACGACCACTTCAGCACGGTGGCTCGGACATTATCAGATCGGCAGCCACATTCTCAGTCCAGATGAACATTTTGACCGACCTCTTGGCAGGGTATTTCAGACTCTTCCCTATACCATTTTCTTCCGCTTGATCCTTTCAAGGTTTATGACATCATTCTCACATGGGGCAGAGTGCAAGATAAGGTGATGTGACAGGATATCAGGTGGCAGGCTTACTTTCGGCGAGGGCAGTCTTGGGACAGAGAGCCCATCAATCAGTCGGAGATCACGTGGGAAGCATCATGAAGGGATGGAAACAATGTATTTTCCTTAGTATATAAATGGAGGGTAGATTCATTTGTATAGGTTGGTTGGCATAAATCTAAGAGAAGCACCACTTGTAACACCACATGAGAAAACAGCGTGGTACCATACAACCACCCTTCAAACAGGTCGGCGGAGCACGGTTTGATAATACGAACAAACCCCCACCATTTTGTGCCCGTGGACGTAGGCTGGACTAGCTCCGCCGAACCACGTTAAACTCTCTTTGTTGATTTTGTGGTTGTTTTTTGCTTTCTGCTAAGTTTGTTTTTGGTCATCCCCAAACCAAACAAATTAAAAGTTGATGGAGGATTGTCCCGAGAGCATTTCCCTTATTGCTCCTGAGACGAAAATCATCCATCAACACCGTAGATCCATTTTTTGTAGTGATTTACGTCTAACCTTTTGTATTGGTTTTATAATTTTTTATTTTATGTAGGTATAATAATCTTTTATTCAGCTTATAAAATATCTTATGCGGGCTAAATGAGTAGATCTGGTGGTGAAAATAAGAGTTTTTCCGTGCTTCTTGGGATTTTGGTAGTTTCATAAATCTATTAATTGTTATGTATTAGATTAATAATACGTTGTTGTAAAAATTTTATGTACAATGTATGTATTATGTTGTTTCGCTTCTAATTAGGAATATGTGGTCACCAAATTTGCACTGAGGCTGAGGTGAGGAGACCAGGCTGGTTCCGTAATTTATCATATTCCTAAATAATTTTAGGCGTGAATATGTATTACTATTAGTTACGGGAAATACTTATTACATATAATATTTTATGTTGTTGGGTTTTTATCATAATTTTTTTGAGTTTTAGGATATCCTGATGTTATTTTTGAGATATTATGATTGTATAATTATATTTTTATGATGTTTTTAGGTATGAATTAATTTTCATCTTAAAATAAAGTACTATGATATGAACAAATAGATATTTTTTTATATATTAGCCTTGGAGAAAAAATTATATGGGGCATATTCAATGTACACATCCAATAAACATATGATAAATGTTACTTAATAATTTTTTCTCTTTGTTATTATTGATTAATTTCAATTTTATATATTTATGTCAAAGTATTATAAAAAAAATACCACCTTATCCGAGCATCCCAAACCTTAATAGCCGGTACTGCATTCGGATTTTGGATAGTTGCTATTACGCCGCCAGTTTCATATTTTTAGGCAGTGGAATGTTAAAAGAACACGTTTCCTAGAAATTAATCCACACATAATAAAATAAAAAATCTAACTAATCTAGAGCCATTGATTTTTCCAATTTAGTCCAAACCCTCGGCTGCCAATATTATTGTATGACACACCTAATACGATGGCACCATGAAAACATTTAACTATTTTCTATCTTATCGTGTAATTGAAATATTTTAATAAAAACAAGCCGTGTAGTTGTAATTTTTATTTTTTTTACTCTCCCTTTTTTAAATAAAAGAAGTAGTGTAATTGTAATTAAATACCAAAAAAAAAAAAAATTACAGGGTCACGTGCGTATTTGTTGATATTTTAATTGTTTATTTAAAGATGAGTCTCTTTCTCTTCAGCTTCCGATGTCCAACAAGATGTCTCCAGCAGGCACGCTATGACGGCCAATTTACTTGGTCAGTGGAGAAAATAAGGATAAATATTAGACCTTCCCAAAAAGTTGACTCGAAAGGATGTCCAATCGGTCAATTTCACGTGTTTTCAATTATCATGAACATCCACCTTACCATATGTGAATTTTCCTTTTTTCAGAATTAAAAACTCGGTCCCCAAAATACATAAATCATTCAAATTCTAAATAGTATCATTATAAACATATAATATCGGTTTACCTAAACATTCAAATGATCCGATATGAATAATTTGAGATTTTCCGGGATATTTCAAAAAAAAATTAAAAAATTAAAAACTTGATAAACAATATTCTTTAACAACTTGCTTATTGCTTACAACATTGAGCACTCAATTTGAGGTTTTTAAGCCTTACTTCTCATCCTCACAATACAACAACTCCATTCAACTCCTCCCTTTGAATTTTATACAATCTTACACCTTCATTTCTTCTAAATCTTTGTCTTCTCATGAATCTTTGCATTTCTCAGAAATAGTACAATGGACATTATTATGCACCCGCTTGTTG
>SKCR01026538.1:0-87684 GCA_019454045.1 Zanthoxylum bungeanum
GAACCATTATTGATGTAAAAAAAGGAGAACTAACCATGAGGGTACATGACCAAGAAGTAACATTCAATGTTTTAAAGCCATGAATTTCCCGAATGAAAAGAAGGAGGAATGTTTCAGACTTGATATGATACATAGTACCGTTCAGAACTCTGATGAAAGACAAAGTTCTACTGACAAACTTAAAGCATGTCAATTACCTGTGGAGCCTGAAGATAAAGCGCATTGCGTACTGAAGAAGCCTATTCTTGCACTACAAGCAACAGAAGAGAAAAAGTTCCACCGGCTCAACGAATTGGAGGAATTTCACAATCAGCCTTTTGAGGATGCCAAATTGTACAAAGAAAAGGCCAAGAAGAGACATGATGAGAAGTTAGTGCGCATACAACTGGAACAAGGGCAGAAGGTACTGTTAAACAAATCAAGGGTAAATTTTTCCCATGGAAGCCAAAATCACAGTGGTCAGGTCCATTTGTGATCACCAAAGTTTTACCAGATAGAGCCGTTGAGATACATGATCCTGACTCCAACGAAACTTTCAAGGTTAAAAACAAGCGTGTTAAGAACTACTGGGGAGAATCATTTGAGCGACAAAAAGAAAGTGTCACACTTTCAGATCCAGCCTAACGATCGAGAAGTAAAGTCTAGCTGACGACTTTAAACTTAGCGCTCGCAGGGAGGCAACCCATGCAATTTGTGTATATATTATGATCTGGTGTGTTTTATTTTTTTGTGTTTTATTTTTGCAGGTTTAGTCATTTCAGGATGGAAGAAGCTCTCGCAAATCTTCACAAGCAATTTCCTTCTCTCCCTCAAAAATCTCTCATGAAAGTCGACAAAGCTCGTTTGAACGGATGAGATTACTAATGATCAAAGGTATTCCTACTGACATTCGTTGGTTAATTGAAGCACGGTTCGATTGGCAGGTGAGTCTTCTGACTCTTTTATTTCACATCTGCCTGGTTTAGGAAGGAGAGCACATATGCTAAAAAGAGAAGAGCCAAAAGAATGTGTGTTTGTTATAAATATGCTCGTATGTTTTGTAATACTCGTTGTCGTTCTTTAGGAATGGTGTCTGATAACCGCGAAGATAAGATTAATTTCATTAGGGATGGCTTGAGTAAGGATTCTTTGGATGACATATCTAAAACTCTTGAGACGCATCCCAGTGGATATGTGTATCACGAGATTCGTGTGTTATACGCACAATTCCAAAAGGAAAGACAACAGTTAAGTCTCGGGAATCTGACTCAACAAGACCCTGTTTGCCAATTTATAAGAAAATTGGATGGGAAGCTTGTCCCTGACGCATAGACGTCAATCAAGCTGTAAATTCTTGTACATATTATATCTCTTTGTCTTTTCCTGATAATTGTAATTTGTTTTGTTGTTTTCTTTTATTTTCTCCGACAGGATCCAGACCTTTTTGACTATCACGATTTTTTTTACTATTTAACTAATAATTGTCATTTGGTAGTACTAGTGCTATTATTTACTACTCACCCTTTTCAGGTGTTATAAATTCAACTCATCATTGCACTTTTGAAGACATCCAGAGTAAAACATGGAAGCCACTTCAAGAAGACGAGTTGAAACATCTGTGTGTTTTGCGGTAGTAGTGTTGGTACTAAACCACAATACGTAGAAGCAGCACAGGAATTGGGTCGAGTCTTAGCTGCAAGAAATATGCACTTAGTATATGGCGGAGGCAATCTTGGACTAATGGGGATTGTTTCAAAGGCCGTACAGGAAGGAGGCAGTCATCTCTTGGGAATCATCCCAAAACCCTTGGCGGAGGTAAATCTTATTGAACCATCAAACGAAAAGGAACTGATCGTGCCAGGTATGTCTGAATGTTTGGTAGAAATGATTAACCGTGCTGATGCTTTTATTGCTTTGCTACGTGGCTTGGGTACATTGGAGGAAATATTTATAGTGCTATCTTGGGTGAACTTGAACATACACCAGAATCCAATTGGGCTGTTTAACATTGATGGATTTTATGATTTTCTTTGTGTGTTTCTTGATGATGCCCGGAGAAATGGGTTCGTGTCAAAAACCTTTGAAAGAACTACTATTTACTGCCAGAACTGCTCCGGATCTAATTGACCAACTCTTAGCCTATGAACCACAAGTTGACCCTATCCTTTCAAAGATAAATTGGTCAGAGGACGATCGTGGTAAGAGGCGTCGGATTAATCTGGATCTTAACCTTTAATTTCCTGTAGAATTTCGCTAACCAGGTATTATCTTCTAAACTCTTCTTCTATCTTTTAAGACATTGGGGACAATGTCTCATTTAGGTTTGGGGGAGGGAATTAGTTGACTAGTACCTTGTTTTTAGTTGTGTGTTGTTTTTATTTTTCTAGCCCAAAATTTTCGAAAAAATACAAAAAAATTGAAAATTTTTCAAAAATTACAAAAATATTTTGTGTTTTTGTGTTTTTATTTTGACTAAAAATGTGAAATTGGTAAGAGATAGCTGAGTAAGGAGTTTCCACTCCTGAGACGTATCTCAAACCTATTTAGAAACAAGTTAATTTTTGTTTATTTCCTTTTAAATTATTTAATTTGTGAATTCTCCATAAAACTGACTAAAATGGATCTTCATATGCTCAGTTAGCAGATATTATCAACATGCATAGTAACATACGGACATGAACTGTAATTGAAAAGTTTCTATATTCAGTGCTCTAGTTTAATTGGAGGAAGCATCTCAAAAAGTTATGGAGTAAAAAAAAACAACATCCGAGATCCGAGTTATTAAGTCTGTAAGGATGTTTTAACACCAGTGCCCTAAAGCCAACTGGTTTGGGAGTCACTGGCCCAAAGCTCGCTACATGGATCGAGGATGTTCCAAAATATATATATATCTAAAGTCTGAGTAATTAAGTCTGTAGGGGTGTCTTAACACCTGGTGCCCTAAAGCCAACTGGTTTGGGAGCAACCGACCTAAAGCTCGCTACATAGACGGAAGATACTGTATATAAAAAAATAAAAAAAATCTAAAAAAAAAAAATCAGAAAAATCAGAAAAATTATTCCATTGCTACAAAAAGGTGTGAATTCCTATAAAACTTTAGGACAAAAATATTACTCTCTTATCAACTGCACTTATGACAGTTGTGGGCAAAAATGAGTTGATTAATATTTTGTTGGGTGTGTATATGAAGAATGGTAAATATAATCGGAGAATTTATTTATTCAGTATTTAGAAAGAAAGAAAACAACTAGTAACTTGGAGTAGAAGTTTCACACTGATTAGTCACTAACTTTCTTTATTCTCTTTTCTCTTGTCTTTTTGCTTTTGTGTGCATTAGTTTTACTAACCTATTTTTACTTTTATAAAATGTTGTGGGTATCATTGATGTAAACCCTCACGAGACTACAACTCGTCCACTAGGGACACCTAGGGGTTTAAAGGCTTGTTGCATACGCTAAATGCAACTGTGATCCCTACGAAAGTGGCTTAGTTTAATTTTATTTTTATTTTGTTGTTTTGCTCAAGGACTAGCAAAATGTTAGGTTTGGGGGTGTGATGAGCGGGAAATATATCAATATTTACCGCCGCTTTAACTTAATATTTTGTTTAGTTTCTCGGGTTTGATGAACGTTTTGATGTGTTTTAGTTTAATTTTCAGTATTTTACTTTATGTCTTTTATTTTATTTAAATTTTTACTACCCGTAAATATGTGTCGTAACTAAGTCGGTTATCTGGGGTTGTGATGAAATCCAATATCACCGGTTTATAAGGGGTTAAATTATAGTTTTGGTAATATAAAGATTTATTTATTGAGTCTTAATCTTAATGCTTTTTCATTAACTGGCCATTAATAAAATTGAAACTGGAAAACTTAAAATGAACTAGACATATGGATTTTAAGTTTAAGACCTTAGACTCAATAGCCCACGATCTTCCTCGAGGATAGATAACCCTTTAATAGATTTCTTTACAGGATAGACATATACCTGTCGGGCGGGGGTAGCCATAATTGGAACTTAAACTTAATGAATCCAGATATTTGGTTGACATAGACATATGTTCAATTGGGTTAAACTGGGTATTTGTGTCTGACCATCGACAGAGGCTTACACATAATTTAGTGTTCCAGTTTAATAAATCAATATATTACCCAACTATAAGATAACCACTTCATCTTTAAAATGATATTGGAAGAAATCACAACCCTAGATAGTTTTTTAATATTGAATTTTCTTAAACCTACTTTCAAAAAGTTTATTTACTTGTTTTTAAATTTAGAATCGTCACCTTTCAAATCAATCAAACAACCTGTTAGATACTAGTAATCATTTGACCTCATAAAATTAATAGATTAGATATTAAGTCCTCGTAGGATCGATACTTTTTATACTACTTGAACGATACGTGCGCTTGCGTTATACGCATGTGTAAGCACCGGTCAGTAACCAAGACCTGGATCATACCTCATCCTCGGATCGGCCAGATTCGAAAAAATGGGTTCGGACTATCTGCTTGGCTGAGGAGTAACCGATACTTCTAAACATCCATCCTTCTAAAAGGAGAAAATTCCCTTCTGCCCATAGTCCGTTCCAAGATCTGAGCCGAGCCTTTAGATTTGCCTTGATCATTTTATTGGCTGCCTCGACCTGCCCATTAGCCTTGGGGTGAGCAGGTGAAGGGAATCTCAAGGAGATTTGGAGGTCTTCGCAGAGCTTCCTGAAACCTTTACTGTCGAACTATTTCCCATTGTTAGAGATGATGGCCCGAGGGATCCCAAACCTGCATACGATAGCCTTTTTCACAAATTTTTGTCGCCCTCTTCCCGTGATTGCAGAAATGGGTTCAGCTTCTACCCACTATGTGAATAGTCAATGGCAACGATGGCGTATTTGGCATGTCCTCGTTCAGCTGGCATTGGCCCAATAATGTCTAGCCCCACCACCGGGCGAACGGCCAGGGGCTGGCTATAGTGGTCAACTGTTCCGCTGGCTGATGATGAATGTATGCATTCTTCTGACATCCCTCACACTTTCGGGCTATTTTCACCCCGTTTTGATGCATGGTCGGCCAATAGAATCTCTGTCTCAGCGCCTTATACACAATTGACTGCCCCATGAATAGCTCCCACAAATCCCTCCATGAATCTCTCTGAGTACATAATCTGCTTCCTCAATCGTAAGGCATCTCAAAAGCGGCACCGTATACCCATTTGGTACAAGACTCATTCAAACAAGTAGAATTTAGAACTTCGGTACTTTAACTTTCTTGCCTCATTCTTGTCTTTGGGCGTCTCTCCAGTCTCCAAGTACCTCTGAATCAAGTCCATCCAATAGGTCTTCCCTCTTACATCCACTTCCATCATCTCCGGCTCCCCAGTGTTTTTCTCCTACAAACAGATCAAAGGGATAGTTCTAGGCTTCTCTGATTTAATTGAAGATGTCAGTCGATCCAGTGAGTCTAGTTGATGGTTGCTTTTCCGGCCACTATGTTCGAACCGATCACTACCCATTTCCCTGGCCAACTTCTTCACTTCGGCCATGTAAGCCATCATGTTAGGCTCCCTAGCTTGAAACTCGCCCATTAGATGTTGGATGGCCAGCCTTAAATCAGTCAGAATGGCCTCATACTCTACTTCATTATTTGTGGCCTCGAAGTCAAACCTCGGGGCATATACCACCTCCTCGCCATCATTGCTCCGCAAGACTACCATGGCTCTGTAACCTTGTGAACTAACCAAACCATCCACCGAAAACCTCCTACTGGGTCTCCAAGACTTCTAAAATCTGTGGTCCTGCAACTCGGCCACAAAATCTGCCAAGCCTGCCCTTTTACTGCTGCTATTGGCAGATAGGATATGTCGTGCTCACTCAGTTCCACCGACCACTTTACTAACCGACCAGAGACCTCCAGCTTATGTAGGATCTGCCTTAAATGATGGTCGGTATAGACCCCGATAGGGTGAGCTTGAAAGTAAGGTCGTAGCTTCTGGGCTGCCGTAACCAAGGACAAAGCCACTAGTTCATGGCCGGGTATCTAGTCTGCGCTTCCAGTAAGGCCTTACCAATATAGTATACCAGATTTTGGACCTTGTCAGCCTCGTGCACTAGCACCGAGCTCACAGCATTTTCAGAAACAGCTAAGTATAAGAACATAATCTCATATGGAACCGGCTTGGCCAGAAGTGGGGGCTGAGCTAAGTATTGCTTTAACTGCAAGAAGACATCATCGCACTCCGCCGTCCAGCTGACCACCTTCTTTGCCTTCTTGATTATCTTAAAAAAAGAATGGGACTTATCGGTCGCTCAGGAAATAAACCGGTTTAATACAGCCACTCGGCCTGTTAAACTCTGCACTTATTTGACCTTCCTGGGGGGCTTCAACTCCAGAACGGCTCAGATCTTCTGCGGATTTACCTCTATGCCCCGAGCACTAACCATGTATCCCAGGAATTTACCCGACGCCACAACGAATGCACATTTCTATGGGTTCATCCTAATATTATGCCTCCTTAACAACTCAAACATCCCAACGAGGTCGACCAAATGATCTTATAGCTTATTGGTCATTGTTATGATATCATTAATGTACACTTGCATCGTCTTGCCGATGAGGGGCTTGAAAACCTTGTTCACCATCCTCTGAAATGTAGCCCTGGCATTCTTCAACCTGAAAGGCATCACCTTATAACAATACAACCATTGGTCCTGGTAAAAGCTGTTTTCTCCTCATCCTCGCGGTGCATCTTGACCTGGTTATATCCCGAGAAGGCATCCATGAAACAAAACATCCCATGACATGCCGTTGAATCCACCAGCTGGTCCACCTTCGGAAGTGGGAAACTATTCTTTGGACAAGCTTTGTTGAGATCAGAAAAGTCCACACACATTCTCCACTTTCCGCTATCCTTCTTTACCAAGACCATATTTGATACCGATTCCAGGTATTTTACCTCTCTGGTAAATCTGGCCTTTAACAACCTTTCTACTTTGGCCCATATCGCCCGCAGCGCTCCTGATTGAAGATTATGCTCTTCTACTTGATTGGTTTGTGAATCAGATCTACTGCCAAACGGTGATTGATGAACTTGGGATATATCCCGGGCATGTTGCCATGTCCCCATGCAAAAATGTTCGCATACTTCTTCAAAAATTTTGTCAAGCCTTGTTTCAGGTTACTCCCCAAACCTGCTCTCACTTTTATAACTTTTCTTGGACCGAAGAGTTCCACTGATTCGAGTCCTCACCTGCCCTCAATTAGGAAAAATCTTCGGGCCGCAGATCCGAAGACTCAACTGTCACTTCCTCTTCTTCTCTCTCTCTTTCGTCTTCCGATCGTCATTTTTAATGCAAATAGTCTCCCTTGAGAGAGTAGCGAAATAGCTCCTGGCTGTCTTCTAACTTCCGCACACTATCCCAATCCCACCTCGGGTGGGGAACTTCAATTTCAAATAATATTATGATATTGCGGCCTTTTTTTCATCATGAAAGGTCGCCCACAATAACCTGGTAACTGCTCATATAGTCTACCACTGTAAAATCCATCATGATCGTCCGAGTGTGATGGAAGGTTCCGATTGTCATAGCCAACTGTATTCTGCCAAATGGAACAACTGTTGCACCCCCAAATCCGTACAGAGGCGTTCCGTCCCGGGTCACAGTGGCGTACTCCACCCCTAGATCATCCAGAGCTTCATTGGAGATTATGTCAACTGCGCTCCCCGGATCCACCAGGATTCTATCTACCTCGACCCCTCTTATAACTGCTTTGATTATTAGTGCATCGTCATGGGGTAAACTCACTCCAAGGGCATCTTCGTCCGTGAACATTATATAGACCGACCGACCCCTCTGAACTATCGGAGCCTACTCCATCGCCAATACTTCTGATTCTCAGATCCTGCTGTAATTCTTCCTTGACCGGTTCGAGTCTCCGGCCAGTGTCCTTCCACTGGCGATGGTATACATTTGTCTAGGCTTCTGCCGCTGTCGTGCCGCCATGGCCTCTTGGTTGATGTAATCGTTCATATAACATTTTACGCCAGGTTATCCACCTGCTCCTGCAGGTCCCTGTAACCTTCCGCCCTGCGCCCCCTCATATTATGATGCGCACAATAGGACTTCTAATTCTTCCTCTCCACCGGATACTTCCTCAAGTCTGGTTCTACCAGAAGGCCTTTACCTTGGATTTCCCTGACGATCTGGGTCAGCGACTTATTCAAAGGAGTGTAAACTGTCCCCCCGGCCACATGATTTACTTGTGCATGAGCCCTCCTCTCCTGTGGTATATTGCTGGGAGGCATCGGTCTGAACTCCCTTTGTCTCGGAGGTGGCTTCCTCAACTCTCTGTCCGGCCTCCGTGACACTTCCGACCTTATCATTTTTTCTCTTTGAGTTCCTCCCCTCCGGAAAACCTTTTCTTCCTCTTCCATCAGAACAAACTTCCTGGCCAACTCCAGGACAATGGCGTAATCTGATACATCCTAGACCCGCAGGTGAGTCCATAATTTTCCGACCTTCAGGGCCCCCTTGAGACTTTCCAGCGCCTCAGATGATTCGTATGCCCCGACCTCAAGCACCAGATTATGGTACCTTTCAATAAAATTTTCAGGGGCTCATCATCCCCCTGTTTCATCAATATTAACTCTCCTACTATCTTCTTCGGAACACACGCTCTTTTGAAGTGTCAAACGAAAGATTTCCTGGGCTGAGAGAAATTGCTAACGCTTCATTGGGTCAAACTTCTGAACCATAAAATTACGGGTCCACTCAGGGTTAAAGGGAACACCTTGTAGATGGCCTCTCCCACCATCCTTTGGACCTTCATCAGCAAGACAGAATTTTTGATGTGAGACTTAGGGTCAGTATGGCCCTTATAGGAGTTCATAGATGGCATGGTGAACCGTCTAGGGAATTCAGCTGAAAATATTTCTTCCGTAAAGGGCGATGCCATCTCCCCGTCCCGACCATCTCATTTATCTACCTTCAAGTTTTCTTCCCACTTTTTCATTTCCTTTCTAAACTAGGCTTTCATATGGTTATCAGTGTTATCGCGTTGCCTCCCGCGAACTTCTTCACGCCTGCTACTCTGGGCACGACATGCACCATGACTAGACGCCTCTCGATCCCCTCCACCATGTCTTCTATTTTCCCCTCTCTTAGAGTGTGGGCTATTACTGTATGACTCTGGAGTTCACCTCCCCTCTTCTTCTTCCCACATTCTTCCTGCTTGAAAGGCTCTCGCTATCACAACTGACCTTACCCTCTGGGGATCCTTCCTCCCGGGTTCATCGTCCCCACTTAGGTCTACAACCTTTTTTTTTCCTTCTGTCATCTCGTATCTCCTTTGACTTGGACCGGTTTCCAATCTCTCTGTTGGGTCTCTAAGATTAATCCTAATATCATTTAAGCATAAGATAAGTGTGAATAAGTAAAGAAGTAGCGAAAATACTTACATTGAACGGATTGGATGTAGGTGGAGAGTTCAAATCTTTTGCTCATTTGAAGTTGCTCCAAGCTCCTCTTTGTATGAATGTTGAGCTCCAAGCTTTGGTGATTGAATTCCAAACTCAAGGGAAAGGTTTCCCTATCACCTTTTTTGACCCTTTTGTGTGCTAGCACTTGGAAAATTTTGCAACAAAACTTCCCCTTGTGTTCTTTGCAACTCTCGGCTTTAGGAGATGGAGAGGGAGAGAGGCAATTTCGGTGGTGAGAGAAAAGAGAGTGATGATTGTGTTAAGTGAAATTATTTTCCAAAAATAAAAGTCATATACCAAATACAACATTTGGTAAATGTCACTCAACCTATCAAACTTGTGTGTTCAACAAGTTAACAAAAACTAACTACTTCCATCAACCAAAAAGGTGATGAGATAGACTAGGTGATGTGACTTGTGTGGGCCTCACTTGATTCAAAATCTGAGCGTGCCCGCAAACACATTCCGGGCTCGGGTTCGTTAATTCCAAATTAAAGAATTTTCCGTTGCGACGTAATTAAATCAAATTTAATTAAATAATTATGCCTAGCAGAATTACTATTAAATTTGCTCACGAATTAATTCTAAATTAATTCGTTCCCCCGATTTAAAATCCAATTTTAATTTCGCATCGAAATCTAATTTCATTTAATATGTCGAATATATTATTTAATCGATTAATCCCAAATTAATCGTTCTCTCTCTTCTAGTTGAATTTTATCCCAGATAAATTCTTGTCTTAATTAATCCTAGATTAATTTTCTCTCTCTTACAATTAATCTCAGATTAATTCTGTGCGAGTCATACGTCATCGGTGAATCTTTGGGAAGCGACCCATGAGATCCCTGGATATGTTGGCAGTAAATCTGGTCATCGGACTATCCAAATACGTGCGTATCTCATACCACGTTCTTACCGATTTACGAGACATAGTTGGCTTCTAGCAAAGCGTCGTGCTTACCCAATTCTCTAGAAATATTCTTTAAGGAATATATAATCTTTGTCAGGCGTAGTATACATAGTATTGCGTATAGCGATCCAGGATGTCACATGCAAGGTCTGTGGATGGAATAGTATATGCCCCATACGAAGCATATATCGGATCACAAGCAACTAGTCTCTTTAATCGGATAATCATGACCTTGTCATATTATCCCGATAGTTGCAACATAATAGAGAACTAGTTCTGTATCTCTGCGTGATCATCATCTCTGTATGACTGAAGTGATAATTCCGTCTTGACATCACACCCAATACACTGCGATTCTCAATAAACCCAAAATAGGCGTACACAGAACCTGTTAAAGTCCCGGACGAACAAACCAAAGCGTATTGATTGTCGCAAGTATTAGCGATACAAGTCTCAGGTTAAGACCAAATACACCTACCCTGAAGTGGATTCACATAGACACATAGTCATACTACCAATGGGATTCCGCGGGGTCTATCCAGAGCGAAGCTGTTTCCGTACCATCGGTAAACACAACCTCATATCACACTTGCATAAGTATCCAATACTTAAATATATGAGAACTATGTTTTTATGCTTCCATAACACGCACAAGTGCAATACTAGTCTATATTTGGGTGTGAATACCATAAGGACTTCTATCATTTATATATCCAAGTAAATAAATTACAAAATGATAAAAGGGCAATTTCCTTTGTCACATAGTTAATTTGTACAAAAACCACAATGTCTTTTATAAATAGTGATGCTATGGGTCACAATTGTCCAACACTCTCGTCGTTCATTTGTTTCCAGTCTTTCCATCTTCTCCATCATGGCCTTCATTAGGCTCCGGTTCGCCTCCCTATCATTTCTCATGCTTTCCTCCATTTTCTCATCCACTCTGTTGTTGAGCTCTCCGATGATCTGTGTTCCCGTCTTCTGCCATCGTCTCACTACGCAAGTTATTTTTTGTTCTTTTCCCAACAGACGGTGTCAACTGTTGACGGGTGATTTTCATCCCAGGGGCAGTTTCGAGATAACTCTCCCAAGACAATCCTCCTTCAACCTTGAATTTGTTTAGTTATGGGAGACCAAAGGCAAATGTAGCAAAAGATAAATCAAACACAAAGTCAACAGAGAGATTTTACGTGGTTCGGCGGAGCAAATCCAGCCTACTTCCACGAGAATAAAGTAGGGCATTGCTTTTTATTTCCAAGTCGAGCTCGGCCAACCTGTTTTTAAGGAAGGACTCGAGGAAACCGAGCTGACTGTTCTTCTCTTTGGTGCTTCTTACAAATAGTGTTTTTAATGAAATTTTTCCAACCCTTACCAATGAGATCACCCTCCCCTTATTTACTAACGAATAAACGACACTGTTCCTATATCTTTATGACGTCAGCACCGGAGGTTTCCTGTGATTTGACAAGCTTTCTGCCCCAACTGTATCGCCAAAAGCAAAACCTACCTTCTGACTTCATGTCACATCACGCCGTAAAATACTCTACCATACTTTAGTATTAATGATGACAGCTTATAAAGGTCTCTGGTCTGAAAATACATTTTAGAGAGAAAAGTCCGAACAGTCCTGATCTCAAGTCGGGATCCAAGAGGTCGGTCAATTGATCTGCCGAATTGCCAAATTATTCCTGACCTGGCCCAAAATATCCGAGTTCTTCCACCCGATCCGAAATATAGGACTAAACCGAGCTACCGGGCTACTGTGGTCGGTCTCGGCTCTGATGCTGTCGGTAACCAAGACCTGGATCATAACGCATTCTCGGATCGACCAGATCCGAAAAATCGGGTTCAGAATCTCTGTCTGGCCGAGGAGTAACCGATACATCTAAACATTCATCCTTCTAAAAGGTGAAAATTCCATTCTGCCCTTACCGTACCGCTCAAATACTTTGTCATAAAAAAACTCCATCAACATAAATTTTACATCGTTGGCCATAGAGTATTAATTGAAAATATAAATTAATTTATAAGTATTATAGTGAGAATATAAATTAGTTTATAATCTCACCAAACTCTCCATCAAACGCTAAAAAAATATTTCTGGAGCCTATCACAACTAGAGGTAAATATCATAAACAATAATATATACTAAACTAAACCTTGCAATTAATTCATAAAAGAAAGTTATTCTGATAAGCTTAGACCTGATCCTAATGGCAAAGCAAAGCAAAAGGATTATAACAAAAGATGTATGAAGTATGATCTTCGTAGTTTTAAAGGGTTATGACTTGAGTTATAAGTATCTTTTTTATTGTGATTCTCTGATCACTATCGAGTGTTTTTTAGGATACAAAATTATCTTTCATGGGGACATGGGGCTGTGCGATATTCTGTTTCTGATTTTCGTATTTGGTAGATAGCTTTGAGTGTCAACTAATAGTGAAGGGTTTAACGTTGGTCATTTTGCAGGATAATGGAACATGGCCTGTTCTCGATTCATCCCTTTCTCTTTAATCTCTCAACACAATTTTAAAGCTCCTCAAACAATGGCTATCTCTCGGCCAACTACCACCATTAGCAAAGAAATAACAACAATTTCCTTTTTTTAATATGCCAAAGTTGCATCAATTTAGGGGATTTGGTAATTTGATTTTTCAATATAATCATTTAATAAAGGCTTGGTAAATAAGCCATCCACATGGCTAAATATTTGACATATATTACAATAACATATATTAAATAAAAGATCCACATTTGACACATGCAACGTATAAATTAATAATTATATAAATAATTAATTAATTTTGTCTTATATACTTTACATGTGTCAAAAGATAATTTACTAATTAATATGTATCTAATTTAATTATGTATCAAATACATATACATATTAAAATAACCAAAATGTCTCGGCATATGTCTTTTCGTTTAACGATTAAAAGATTTAAATTAACTCTTTTAATCCGATAAAATATTATGAATAATCGGTATTATTCATAACATGTTGCCCATGTGCTCAATAAGTACACTTCGTATTGTGGATTCTCTAAGCTCAGGTTTATCTTTCATGAAATCTAATTTCATGTCCATAATTCACCCACCCGTAAATTATGATGACCACATACAATCTTGTTAAACTATGCAAGTCGAGGTCATCGTATACGTATAATTTTTTTATCACAGGTAATCGATATTATACTGGGAATATAAATGGAAACGTCAAATCCCTAAGGTATTATATAGTCTACTTTCAAATTTACGATCTCTTAATGATTTAAGAGATCGAAACTCGCTTCTACAGTGTACCACGACCATGGATTTAAGAGATCACATACACGTGTATGATACTTATGACATGTACATAAGATTGGCATATTCTATCTTGGCATATTCTATTTTAACCGACCAATGCCAGTAAATCTTGACCAGAAATATTATTTCAGAATTTACAATTTGTAGTGAGACTTCCTAATGTCAATTATAAATTACGTTGTAATTGTGCACTATGTTATATATTCTCGAAATTTTATCTGATATATACGTATCTCTAAACCATATGTAATTTCAATCTAAATGAAATATGTATATAAAAGATAAGATGTGCTATCATAAATACATAATATTATGAAAAAATAATTGTTTGTATTTATGAATCGGTTATAAATATGATCTGAATTGACGTTTAGAGTATCAACCCTAACCGTTTGGTGGTGGTGCTGATAGAAGGAAAAGGACGAAAGTTTGGACTTGTGTTTCGGTTTTGGTGTGATTAGTCTCAAAATAGAGGTTAGTCGAATCTTAATCGTAATACAGATTTGTTATAATAATGGAGAGATTACATTTTGATCCTTTCCGTAATAATTGGAGATTGTTTCCTTAACTACCTCAACAGAAAATCATTATCATTTTTTGACATAATTGATGCGAGCTTAAAGTTTATAAGCAAATGGAAGTAATAATGCGACTAGTTCAAAGTATGCATATAATCAAATAATAATTTATTATGTATTTGCTAATGTTTTATTTAATTTCCAGTTCAAAAAATTAAAGCCTAAATGAAATCTTAACAAACTTTAAATAAAAACAAATAATTGTTGACAATTTCCACAGCATCCCTAGTCCAAAGGCCAAAATCCTCCATCTGCACCCTCTTTAGTGCCAAGTTTCAAGCAAAGGAATGGTCCTAAAATTCTATAAATTCCAGTCTCAATCATGGGTTACTCACCAAATTAAGTAAAGCACTTGAATATTCATTCATTTTCTAGTGTGTGTCAGTTTCCCAAGGCAAAAAAAAACCTGAAAGATGAATTCCTCTGAGAACACAAGCTACCAAGCTGGCCAGGCCAAAGGCCAAGCTCAGGTGGGTTTAGTCTAATAATGTTCAGCATTATGAAACGAAACTAAATTCTTGTTGATTCAGCAGAATAATATGTGCCCATCTTTTTTCTTTTTTTTCAGGAAAAGGGTAACCAGATGATGGACAAAGTCAGCAATACTGCACAATCTGCCAAGGAATCAGTCCAAGATGTAAATATATTGTTGCTAATTAATCAGATGAAATTGGTATATATGATTAATTGATTTGTTAATTTAATTACTAATGAAATTGTGGATTAATAAATAATGCAGGCTGGGAGCCAAATGAAGGCCAAGGCTCAAGGAGCTGCTGATTCTGTGAAGGATACTCTTGGAATGAACAAGTGAAGCTGATGGAAGCCAGTTAATAAACCCACCTGCATGCTAGCTCTTCTCAAAATAATTTTTCAGTTAAATGCTTTCGATTTTGATTTTTTAATTTATTTTTTGGGCTGATGAAGAGCTGTTTAACTTTTATAGTAATATTTAATTCCATCTTTGCAATCATATTAATATGTTCTTTCTAATTTTATTATAAGAAGAGCGATCTTCCTTTCGTTGAGAATATATCTGTGATGCCTGTTGCTTCAGCTCTTATATTTGATAATTACTAGTTCAATTCTTATAAATCATGACGGGAATATTTTTATAATCCCAAAGAAGATTTTATCTATATATAACACCAATAAGATAAATTTGAGCAACTATGTGCAATCATCAAGGGATAACTCAATTTACTTAAAAAGAAAAAATTTAAAAAAAAAAAAATTAAAAGAGAGTCGAATTTCCGAAATTTATCAAGTAAATCTTATTTATAGTAGAGGAAAAACTGTGGTAGCAAAAAGGAAATAAAAATACATGGAGAAAAATGAATTCAAAAACGAATATGTGGCAAATGCTACTAATCAACCTGAAGAATTCTGCGAAGAAGGGCGAGGCAATTGCAAATGAAAAGTCCTTAAAATGAGAAATTTGGTGGTATAGAGTTTATGATTTGATCTTTAAGTTGTGAATTCAATTTTAGAGAGTGTATTTTTTTTATAAAAATATGAGATTATCAAGGATTTTATCTACTCCATTTAAACCTGAAATAAATGAGGTAGGGTTTCTAATAATTTTTTTAAAAAAATTGAAATGAAAAATATTATGATTAATATCCCCACCTCTGTTAACTAAGAAATCTAGTGCTCAGTTTCCTTCTATAAAAAGTAAGGTCATTAAGTGCACCCATCACATCCTCCCAAAAAAAAATCCCGAAAATACTAAAAAGAGCAAGACTTCTACAAAAGCCAACAAACTATAAACATAGATTAAATTTGGTTCATGTAATATCAGGCACCCAGATACGATTAAGCCTATATGGGAATGAAAATATTCAGCCATTTTCATTGTCTATGTAATTTCCCTTTTTCTTTGGTTAATGTGTGATACAATCACAACAAAATTAAAGGCAAAGGCAAAGGGAAAGGCAAAAGCAAAATAACATAGTGCAAAATAAAGTAGACTTTATCTTTTAATTCTTGTTTTATATCTTGTTCCACTACTGAAAACTTTGAAACTCCAGACCCTATCTCTGTATTAAAAGGTGCAATCATGCACATAAAGTTTTAATCACATCTAGATTAAAGCCAAACCCAATTGCCATCTCTTAATGCTTAAGCAAATCTTTATCACATAAACATATATACCCCATACCTTCTTCTCCCTTACACCAAAAACACACACACACAAGAGATCCATATTGATTAAGCTATAAGCCATGTACATTACGAGACCACTTTCCATGTACAGAAATTCTCCCAGCACACTTTCTGCAGAACCACCACCGCTAGAGGGCCCCTATTCAGGTATTTTAGTGATCACAGATGAAGAAGCAGAAGCAGAAGATACATTTTGCTGGGGAGCATGTAAACTGAGGAGAGTAAAAAGATTACCATTTCCTCAAGACAAGATACTAAACGTTGTTCATTCATCAGATATTGAAGAAACTAGTGTTACTAAAGTTTGGTTCATCCCAGTTCTTGATCAACCTCTATCATCCAATCGATACTATGTTATTAGAGCTAAAGGAAAATACAAAGGGTATGTTCTCTTTCTTAATATGAATATCAACCATAAAACTAACCAAAAGATGAAACATTTAGTGGGTGTTTTGGTATTGTTTTGCAACCAAAAAAAATCACAAAAATTATTCAGTTCTATTTATGTATAAAAAAGACAAAATTTCCTCAGAGAGTGCCTGTAGTATATTTATTATGTGTTTTCTCTGTTTCCATTTTATAACAAAATAACTTTTTTTGGTTCCTTTTCTTGAAAGGCAAGCTTGCAAAAGTTCAAGGGAGACAGAGATGGGCATGTGTTGCTTCAGCAATGTAATACGCGACATGAAACCAAAACCATTTGATCACAGAAACGTATACCAGCAGTTAAAGATTCACCGCCACCATAGACACACGTTCTTCGCAACATCAGCAGCCACAGACGGCCTTCCTCCAAAGTTCCTCCGCAAGAAAGGCTGGGAGCTTCGCAGTTCATCAATTTCCAGATTCCCACCAACTAATAAACTCAGTGAAGCCCTAGGTCTCGATAACTCTCTTCGAACACAACTCCCAAGTTTCAACTTCCCCATCACCAACAAGCGTTCCAGTGTAAGCATAGTAGGAAAATGGTACTGCCCTTTTGTTTTTGTAAGAGAAGAATCAAGACTTAGACACCAAATGAGAAAGTCAGTACTGTATAAGATGACTCTTGAGCAATGGTGGGAGAACATAGCTTCATGTGTGAACAATGGAGAGGATCATAATGCTAACGTTGTGCATGTGAATGCATGTGTAAACAGGAAAGTGAGTTATGTTTATGGCAGGCAGCAAGCTGAGAGGGATGATAAGGTTAGCCATTTAGGGTTTGTGTGGTTTAGGGCTTATGGTAGAAACTGTAGAGTGAGACCAAGGGGTGGTGGTGGTGGTGTGGGATTGAGTTTGGCTATTGTTGAGAAGATGAGGTGGGTGCAAGAAGAGGGAGGGTGGGTTGATGGGAGAGAAAAGGAAGTGAGAGTTGAGAGAGTTGAAGAAATTAGAAGTGAAAATGGGTGGCAAAGATGTAATTGTTTTGTTTTGGTTGAGAGCTTTAGGTTAAGGAGAATGGATGGTAGTTTGGTTTTGAGGTGTGATTTTAGGCACACACATAGGATTAAATGCAAATGGGAATGAGATCTTAAAAGCTTTCAAAAGCTTCTTCTGTAGCAGAATCAGAACCTTTGTATAGAATATGTTTAAGATTCTACTACCAAATTATACAAGTTAAACATTTGAGTTGCTAAAATATTTTTACCAAACATATAGCTAATTGTGGTTTTTCTTTTGGATCGAAAGAGGCCAGTAATTATTTATCAAACATAATTTAGGGAGAGATTCTCAAATGAATGCTTTTAGGAATAGATTCTCAAATGAATGCTTTTAAGAGAAAGCTCAAGATAACTCAGGATGAGGATTCCCTCATTATGTGAACTTCTTACAAGTAAAATTCACTTGAGTGATTATTATACACTTGTACTTGCGGGGCAGTTTATCGGAATTCGATAGCAAATCATTTCATAAACGATTTGAGTGATTTGCGACTTAATCAAAAAAGTTGGGATTAATCAAAAATTAATTCTAAATAGTAAAGTAGACATTTTATGTGATTGTAAAAAAAAAAACACTTATATCTCAGTATCCTTCAAAAATCACTAAAAATCATTAATTTATGATGAAAAATGATAAATAATCTAAATGGGTGTTTTCAATTGAGATTTTAAAAGACCGTTTTGGGTTAAATAAGTCTTGTGGTATTCAGTTAAGACTTTTAAATAGGGTGTCTAAATCTAGGAGTAATTTTTTTGTGCAACGGAGCATGAGTGATGTGGTATCACCAACAAATTAGTAAATAATATGTATGATTTAATATCCATCTTTTTAGTTATTTTTTAATATTTTAGAACTTGTAATAATGAATTATTGGATTATTGCATGGATGACATGGTACCTCCGTTGTATTGTAGATTTTCTCCTAGTCTAGTGATATTTAATCAAGACTTTAAATAAGTAATAAAAAGTCTTATGATATTGAAAAACATGTCAATTTTGAAAGAATTTATATGTGTAATTGTGTGAGACTTTTTAGTGAGAGAGATAAATATCAAACCCTATAAAAAAATTTCACCCAATTCCATCAGACTTTTGACATGAGATTTTTTTAGCTGCTAGAGAAAAGAAGAAGAATATGAAATTACCTACAAGCACTAGCGACGACAATACTATATTCCCAAGAAAGGGGTGAATTGGGTTATCGCCTATAAATGCGAAATTAAAAAATCTTTCCCGATTTTAGCTCTTAATTATTACAAATTAAGCATTTAGGTTAATTTTCTCTATTTCAATAAATAACTTATATGCAAGTTTTCTATTCAACACACATATATAAATAAACTTGCAATAAATGAAAGTATAAGGATAGAGAAAACAACACCGAGATTTAAAGTGGTTCGTCCAAACGTGCCTATGTCCACTCCCTCAAGCCGCGCTTGAAGATTTCCACTAAAAATCGAGTTTCTGTGGCTCACCAGCAACCAAGAGTTTTAGCGACTAGGTTCACTCCAAACCTTTACACTTTGAGTTTTCTACGTAGGCTCAATCACAAACCTTTACAACTACCCAAACAATGGGATTTCACCACCGCAAGTGTTTTATATATGAAATTGTAAAACACATTTGGGCACTTACAAATATAAGAAGATTGTGTGAGTTGCAAACCTAAGTGATCTAAGCTCACTACCAAATGATATGAAGGTGTAGTGTGTGAGCTTGAGAGTGTTTGATTATGAAGGTGTGATAACTCTCTTGTTTTTGCCTTAGAGAAAGTGTATGAAGGTTGTATATCAAGTCTCTCTAACCTTGGCAAAAAGAGTTGGGGTTCATTTATATAGAAAATGAAAAGCATCCCCAACTGACATTGTTGAGACCGGTATGACGGTCTCTGCTGACCGGTATGCCGGTCTCCAATGGCAATATAGTTGTTTGTGTTGGACAATTATGACTCATAACATCATTATTTGTACAGAACATGGTGTTGTTGTACAAATTAACTATGTGACAAAGGAAATTGCTCTTTTATCTTTTGTAATTGGATTACCGGGATATATAAACGATAAAATTCCAAATGATTAGTACCGGATTAATAAGATATGAGACATTATTAATCTACTTAGGTTTAATCATTACATATCCTTAGTTATAGTATTATCGAGACTGGACATCGATAATGCGGAATAGACAAGTATTGCACTTGTGCGCATTATGGAAGCGTAACGGCATAGTTCTCATATATTTGGGTATTGGATACTCATGCAAGTGCAATAGGAGGTTATGTTTATCGAAGGTACGGAAACAGCTTCTCTCTGGATATACCCATCGGAACCCCATTGGTAGTATGACTATGTGTCTATGGGAATCCGAATCAGGGTAGGTGTGTTTGGTCTTAACCTGAGACTTGCATCGCTAATACTTGCGACAATCAGTATACTTTGGTTTTGGTCCTCTGGGGCTTTAACAGGTTCTGTGTACGCCTATTCTGGGTATACTGAGAATCGTAGTGTATTGGGTGTGATGTCAAGATGAAAGTATCACTTCAGTCATATGGAGATGATGATCACGTAGGATACGTAACTAGTACTCTTAAGTACTGCAGTCATCGGGATAATATGACTAGGTCATGATTATCCGAATATAGAGACTAGTTACCAGAGATCTGATATATGCTTCGTATGGGGCAGACACAATTCCACTCTCAGGCCTAGCATGTGACATCCGATACTGGATCGTAATATGCAATACTACGTCTGACAAAGATCATGTATTTCGTAGAAGAATATTTCTGGAGAATTGGGTAGACACGGTGCTTTGCTAGAAGCCAACCATGTCTTGTAAATCGGTATGAATGTGGTACCGGGTACGCACGTGTTTGGATAGTTCGATGACCGTATTTACTGCCAACATATCCAGGGATCTCTTGGGTCACCTCACAAAGATTCACAGATGACATTTGACTCGAACAATATTAATCTGGGATTAATTATGAGAGTGAAACTTAATCTGGGATTAATTACGGCAAGAATTAATTGTTAGTGTTCCTAGAACATGCCAAGGATCTAATAAGCAAGAAAAGGTGTTCATAAATTCATTTAATAGTTGCAGAATTACTTACATTGAATGGATTTGAGCTTTTAAAATTTTGAGAAGAAGATCTCCAAGATCCTTCCTTTGTTGATTCCAAGCTTTGAGTTAGTTTCCAAGATCCTTCCTTTGTTGATTCCAAGCTTTGAGTTGGTTGAATGAAGATCTCCAAGATCCGACCTTTGTGTTGATTCCAAGCATTGAGTTGGTTTCCCTATCACCTTAGAAGACTTCTACAAGTACTAGCTTTGTTGATTTTGCCACAAAATCAAAGAGAGGGAGAGAGCCATTCACGCCCAAAAATGGATGAACTAGGGTTTTCTTTGTGTCAAGTGTTGTGTTAGAAGTGAGAGAGTTAGGTTTGGTAAAGGGTTTTACCCTTTTCACCCAAACTTGGTAGTTGGGTCTTGGTTTTCCAAAAACCAAAACCAGGTAGTTGAAAAGCAAGTGGTTTTGGCATAATTGCCAACTACTCTCTCAACTACCACTTCACACATGTGAAGTGGGCCCCACACTCTTTTGAATTCAAAATTCAAAAGAAAGGTCTCTACTAATATTTGTCGCGGCTTGGATCCGTTTAATCCGATTAAACGAACTTTCGTCACTAAATAATTAAATCTAATTTAATTAAATAACGATGCCTCGCAAATATATTACGAACGTTGTTTACGAATTAATTCTAAATTAATTCGTTCGTTCGTATTAAAGTCCAATTTTAATTTCGTAATGAAATCCAATTCATATTAATATATCTGATATATTAATTTTAGCCCATACGAATAAATTAAATAGAAAAATCAAATTTAACTATTAAATTTATTTTACCGATTAATTCCAAATTAATCGCGTTCTCTCTCTTCCGAACACATTTAATCCCAGATTAAATAAAGCCTCAATTAATCCCAGATTAATTTTCTCTCTCTAAATTAATCCCAGATTAATTCCAATTTAAGTCAACTGTCATCGGTGAATCTTTGGGAAGCGACCCAAGAGATCCCTGGATATGTTGGCAGTAAATACAGTCATCGGAATATTCGAATATGTGCTTACCTCGTACCACGTGCTTACCGATTTACAAGACATGGTTGGCTTCTAGCAAAGCACCCTGCCTACCCAATTCTCCAGAAATAGTCTTACTGGAATATATAATCTATGTCAGGCGTAGAATACGTAGTATAGTGTATATCGATCCAGTATCGGATGTCACGTGCTAGGCCTGGGGCTGGAATTGTGTCTGCCCCGTACGAAGCACATGTCGGATGTCTGGTAACTAGTCTCTATAATCGGATGAACATGACCTAGTCATATCATCCCGATGACTGCAGTGCTTAAGAGTACTAGCTCCGTATCCTACGTGACATCATCTCCATTATGACTGGAGTGATACTTCCGTCTTGACATCACACCCAATACACTACGATTCTCAATATACCCAGCAGAGGCGTACACAGAACAGATTAAAGCCCTAGATGACCAAAACCAAAGCATATTGATTGTCGCAGGTATTAGCGGTGCAAGTCTCAGGTTAAGACCAAATACACCTACCCTGATTTCGGACTTCCATAGACACGTAGTCATACTACCAATGGAATTTCGAGGGGTCTATCCAGAACGAAGCTGTTTTCCGTACCATCGGTAAACACAACCTCATATCACACTTGCATGAGTATCCAATACCCAAATATATGAGAACTATGTCGTTATGCCCTCATAACGCGCACAAGTGTAATACTAGTATATTCCGCATTATCGATGTCCAATCTTGATAATACTATGACTAGGGATATTTAATTATTAAACCTTCGTGGATTGATACTGTCTCATATCATCTCAATCCAGGAACTAATCATATGGACCTTCTATCATTTATACATTTTTGGTGATCTAATCACAAATGATAAAAGAGCAATTTCCTTTATCACATAGTTAATTTGTACAACAACACCATGATCTGTACAAATAGTGATGCTATGGGTCATAATTGTCCAACAATCTCCCACTTGGCCTATAGCAAGTCACTCGAGTGTCATACACCCGAACTATGTACGATTCGCTCAAACTGCTGAGAAAAGGATTTCGTCAGCGATTTATTTGATTATCGTCTGATGCGATTTATTCGATCATCACATCGCCACGATGTATGATCCGAACGAATCAAATGAATAGTCGAAGTATATATCTGGATCGTTGATGAGACCATTAATTCTTTAGCCTGTGCTGACGCCTAGCTCAGCTGCTAACAGAACTATATCTAATCTAATTAGATTTATCATCGACCCAAATGGCTTCCATTGCTGCCTCAGCCGCAGCAATAACCCGCATTTGTTGTTTATTCGGTAACAATATCTTGCTTGGAAGATTTCCAGCTCATTGTTTCGTTATTCAAACTGTATAGTACCGTTGTTTTTATCGGTTAGGAAACTTGCAGCAGTTATCCCAGTCACTTCAAGTTCTCATTCTCCATGGTTTAAGACATCATCCTTAGTTCTCTAAGATACTAACGGATGTTCTTAATATCAATTCAGTGACTATCACTTGGATTGTCCTGTTTGTGACTCCATATGCTCAAAGCGTATGAGACACGAGGTCACATACATTTTTCAATGTACGAGTTGTCAGAGAGTGTTAACAACTTTAAATCTATCCCAGTAGATCTTTATTCCTAGAATAAAGGTTGTTTCTCCCAAGAATTCTACGGAGAATTTTCATGAAAGCCAAGCTTTCACCGATTGTAATATGGGAATATCATTTCCAAGAAATGACATATCATCATTATTTAGGACAGTCACTTTCAGTGCGCTCCCACTAACCTCCTTATATACACAAGTATCATATTCGTTTTGAATCAAATCATACACCATTATGATTACATCAAAACGATAGTTCCAAGAACCCAATGCTTACTTCAATCCATACATGGATCGAATAACCTGCAAATCTTATTTGCTAGTTTTGGTACTACAAAACCGTCAGGATGTTATAAACATCCTCAAAAAAGGTTTCCGTTTAAGGAAAGCGATTTTGACGTTCAGCTGCCATATTTCATAAATGAAACATGCAGCATTAGCAAGCATTATCCAAATGGATTTATCCATGGCAACAGGTAAAAGGTTTCGTTGTAATCGACACAATGTTCGCTATAAGCCTAGCTTAGTTAGTTGGTATGTTGCCATCCATGTATGTCTTCCTTGAAGACTTATATAGTACCAATAGGCACAATACTTTCTAGTAGATCAACTAGTCTCTAATCATAGTTGGTATACATGGAATCCATTTCGGACTTCATGGCACTTTGCCAAAATGGGGAGTCGATACCTTGTATCACTTCATCATATGTAGTCAGTTTGTTTTCCTCAATAAGATTGACATCTTTATGAGGTGAGATCAGAAACCCATACCTCCCAGGTTGTTTTCTGATTCTCTCCGACTAACGCAGTTCTTGTGTATTCAAAGATTGTGGTACAGTTTCATCCTTGATGAACTGTTTGTGTTCCATTAAGGACTAGGTGCCTTGAATAGTATTACTCCGATTTTCATCGAGTTTTACTATCCTCCCACTTACCACTGCATATCGGTATTCCTCTTAGGAAAAATGCATGGCGAGCAACAATTACATTGTTCTCATGTGAGATGTATAAGTACTATACTTTGGTTTCCTTAGGACAACCTACAATTAGGCACTTATCCGATTTGGGTTCTAGTTTGGTATCATCCAAACATATGCCCAGCATCCCAAATCTTTAGGAGTGAGAAAACCCAGTTTCTTTCCTGTTCATATCTAATATGAAATTTGTCAAACAGTTTTTCATGGAACCTTATTCAAAATAAGTATTGCACTGTTAAATGCTTATTCTTTGAAGGAAAATGGTAGCTCAGAGCGACTCATGATTAACCTTATCATGTCCAACAAAATTCAGTTTCTCTGTTCGGACACACCGTCAAACTGACGTGTTCCGGGAGGAGTCCTCATTGAAAGAATACTATACTCTTTCAAGTATTTGAGAAACTTACTGCTTAAGTATTTTCATCATGGTCAAACCGTGATGGTTTTAATACTTTAGCCGATCTGTTTGTCTATTTCGTGTCGAAACTCTAAAAGTTTCCGATTTGTGTTTCATAAGAGACACATAACCATAATGTGATGCCACATCCCTAAAGGTCACTAAATACTCATATCCACCTCTAGCCTAGCTAGATATGGGCCCACTTACATCACTATGATCGAGGGCTAACAGATCGATGGCACTTACACTTTTACCAAGTAAAAGGTATTTTACCTAATAAACTAGATTCGTAGACATCATTTGAATGGAATCAAATCCGTCCTAGTATCCACTCTTCAAAAGTGTGGATATACGAGTCTTGTTTAATGTGTCCCAGAAAACACTACCACAAATAAGTCTTATCTGATCAAATCAGTTTGAGCTTTTTGTTCGTCATATTATATGTTTGAGATTTACTTATATTCAAAATATAAATATTGTTATTCATATCTAATGTGTTTATCTCAATATCATCTTTATAAAATAAAACACTTTAGTATTCTAGAATATAAAGGTATACTCGCAACGAGTTATACTCGATATAGAGATAATGTTCTAGTCAAACTAGTTACATTATAACAGTTTCCTAATTTAAGTACACACCCGAAGGGTAGTTCCTAAATTTAGGTATCTACGGTTAAAACAGTGACTTTCGTCCCGTTTCTGATTCGCAGATTAATCTCAATTTAAGTCAGTATCATGCTCATAGCAGATTCTGCACATCAATGCATATTTATGTATCACACTTAGTATTTAAAATCCAATTTTAATACTAGTAGTGAACATATTTATGACAAACATATTTGAAGTCAGAGCCTTGTTCGTCTTCAATTCCTTCATGTCTACTTTGTCCATACGGCAGTCACGCTTCAGTGATCCCATTTGCCACAATTTAAGCAGACATCTTGGGATATGTCATTTGTCTTCCTAGAAGACAATAATGATTTTGCCTTTGCCCTTTTCTATATCCCAGAAGCCTTTGGCCAAGCCTTGGGTTTCTAGAATATCGAAGTAAGGTGCGCCTTGCGCTACTTGCCTTATTGTAAACTTTGGCTTTATCTCCTTGAGAATAGCCATTAACTCTCCAAGAGTTATTAATTGCAATTTAATACTTCTAAGATCTAAGAATAGATCTATGAAGATCCTTCAATTTCTTCATCATACTTTAAGGATCTAATCCTTAGTTCTAATTAGGAAATTAAGGAGTCCTTTTGACAAGTATAATGGATTAACCACTAAAGTTATCATCACATGAATCTTCCAAAGATCATGCTCTACTATTTTCTTAACTCTGGGCTTAGGCCTAATATGTTATTTTATCAAATAAAGTAACTTATTAGTTTCCAGGACCATCCTGAAATTTTATTCCAAATTTGAAAATTAAAGTCGTTTAAACACATTTTCACCGAGGATTATGTTTTAAACACTAATCTTTCATTTATCTTGATTCCAATAGTCTAACTATCCAATCAACGATTTCGGGTACAATCTAATGTAATGATTACTATAGTCTAACTATATAACTAATTACAATTTTATTGGTTAAAATCAAATATATGTTGATTACTATAATCCAATTATATAATCAACTATAAATGATCGGTAATATTTATTATAATGATTACTATAGTCCAACCATTTAATCAATTATAATTAATTGGTTAATTCAATATATTGATACTATAATCCAATTATAAAATCAACCATTAATTGAATAGTTTGAACTACAGTCCAACTGTTTATTAAAAAACAACATTAAATATTAGTCCAACTAATAAATAATATATATTTGACGAATGATATTTGATTGAGCGCGTATGGCAAGTAATTAAACGAATATTGCAAATTTAATTCTCGCCTCCCACTATTTTTCGGCGAGCCTCTAACCATCTGTCGAGTACTCGGGAAACCCAGTTTCCTAGTGGGCTAGGATCCCGTTAAATAACACACAACCTTGACTTTGTCCAACAAGCTGTATGATATTTAACTAGGTAGATCTCTAAGATCAATTGGATATCATCCAATTCATAGATCCAGTAGGTGGACATCCAAGTCCGAAACATATATACATATATATGCCAATATATACAATATTTTCCTAACCTTTTCCTATGAATCAACTAAGCCTTGGCTTGGCACAACAAGCTTAATGATTCCAGTTAAGCGGGACCCATTGACATGGAAATCTTCGTAATCAATGTCGATGGACAAGAAGCGATCTTGACTTTGGCCAACAAATCACGACTTGGACAAGACACTGATATGGAACAAAACTCTCATGATTCAAACACATCCGCAATTGACAAAGGTCTTGACTTTGGCTAACAAACCAATGCCAACTTTGGATCTTGAGTAAGAATCACTCAACGGAAGGAAAAACGCTTAATATGTTTTAAGGGTTTTTCGCGTAAATTGGCAACCAATTTATTATCTTTGATTAGGTCTCATCATACACCCTCAAGCATGCATTCCAAAAGCTTAATAAGGTGCGATAAATAAATTAATAATGATATGCGGATGGATATGTCACAAATTGTTCCTAGAACAAATCACTCCATTTCCTCTCCCCGGCTAGAACTATTCTAACTTCTACCCAATTATATAATACAATAAAGAAACATCATTTACATTGAGGGGAATTGGTGAGAAGAGAATTACAAAGAGTAAAGAGATTAAAAGGCTGGACACGCAGGTCCAATTTAATAAATTCTAAATTTATTACAACAATTTCCAAAATTGCCCTCACCCTTCTAATATCCATCTGATATACATTATTTATGCAATACATTCATGTATTCATAAAAATCATGTTATTCAATCAATCTAATCCAATTAATTAATCTTTGAATTAATGATCATCCAATGTTCAAACAACGATTTGATTTGCGCGAGTCAAACTCGTCTAAGAATAAATACTTAAAGTACGTATTCTTGAATTATATCGAAACAACTTTAAATCCAATTTATTTGTATTCAATACTAATTCCAATTTAATTCCAAATAAATACTTACACTTATTTATATGCCTTAAAGACTTGGATTCTAAATCCAATCTTAATGGGTCTCAAAGGCCCAAACAACATCCAATGTCATTTTAATTAAAGTCCAATGGGCTTTTAATTAATTCTTAAGGCATGGGCTTTGGACATAATGGGTCAAACCCAAAATGCCAAGGCCCAATAGGAATCACCCTATTGCCTACAAATTAATTTAGGCCCAATTAAATTCTTTAAAGGGCCAAGTGATGTATTTGGACTTTATGGAATTGGTTTTGGGCCCAATTGGATCCAATCCAAAAGTCCAAAAACAAATTTGGTCAAACCAAGCCATTAAGCCCAAATACACACTTTTAGCCCAATTACATAATTTAAAGGCTTATTAACATAATTATAATATTCCAAATATCACAATTATTTTAATTAAAGTGTATTTTCCATGATTAATTAATTAAACTCAATATTTCCAAAATACCAATTAACTTAAATAATCATGCTTAATCCATCAATTTATGCTCAACACAAATTGAAGCCAAAACACATCATTCATGCTCAACACAATTGAATCCAAACACATCATTTCATGCTTAACATGCTCTTGAATTTAACATAAACATTATTGAATTTGATTCCAATCCAATCAAACCAACAATCAACATTTAATCATGCATTTAAACACATCCATTGTTGTAAAAATTGAAAAATCAAAGTGCAGTGGACTGCTATAGTTTCGGCCACACTAAGGGGAATTCAAAAATTTGATCCAATCAATTTATCTCAAATCTAATCATGCACAACTCTAATTTAACATAATTTAAGCATGCTCAAAGCATCAATTTGAAGAAATCATGCTCAAAACATAAAAGCCCCAAATTTTAGTCTCATGAACCCTAAAATTTTCATGCTTAAAATTGGCTCTTGATACCATTGTTAGTGTTCCTAGAACATGCCAAGGATCTGATAAGCAAGAAAAGGTGTTCATAAATTCATTTATAAGTTGCGGAATTACTTACATTGAATAGATTTGAGCTTTTAAAATTTTGAGAAGAAGATCTCCAAGATCCTTCCTTTGTTGATTCCAAGCTTTGAGTTAGTTTCCAAGATCCTTCCTTTGTTGATTCCAAGCTTTGAGTTGGTTGAATGAAGATCTCAAGATCTGACCTTTGTGTTGATTCCAAGCTTTGAGTTGGTTTCCCTATCACCTTAGAAGACTTCTACAAGTGCTAGCTTTGTTGATTTTGCCACAAAATCAAAGAGAGGGAGAGAACCATTCACGCCCAAAAATGGATGAACTAGGGTTTTCTTTGTGTCAAGTGTTGTGTTAGAAGTGAGAGAGTTAGGTTTGGTAAAGGGTTTTACCCTTTTCACCCAAACTTGGTAGTTGGGTCTTGGTTTTCCAAAAACCAACACCATGTAGTTGAAAAGCAAGTGGTTTTGGCATAATTGACAACTACTCTCTCAACTACCACTTCACACATGTGAAGTGGGCCCCACACTCTTTTGAATTCAAAATTCAAAAGAAATGTCTCTACGAATATTTGCCGCGGCTTGGATCCGTTTAATCCGATTAAACAAACTTTCGTCACTAAATAATTAAATCTAATTTAATTAAATAACGATGTCTCGCAAATATATTAAGAACGTCGTTTACGAATTAATTCTAAATTAATTCGTTCGTTCGTATTAAAGTCCAACTTTAATTTCGTAATGAAATTCAATTCATATTAATATATCTGATATATTAATTTTAGCCATACGAATAAATTAAATAGAAAAATCAAATTTAACTATTAAATTTATTTTACCGATTAATTCCAAATTAATCGCGTTCTCTCTCTTCCGAACACATTTAATCCCAGATTAAATAAAGCCTCAATTAATCCCAGATTAATTTTCTCTCTCTAAATTAATCTCAGATTAATTCTAGTTTAAGTCAACTGTCATCGGTGAATCTTTGGGAAGCGACCCAAGAGATCCCTGGATATGTTGGCAGTAAATACGGTCATCGGAATATCCGAATACGTGCTTACCTCGTACCACGTGCTTACCGATTTACAAGACATGGTTGGCTTCTAGCAAAGCACCGTGCCTACCCAATTCTCCAGAAATATTCTTACTGGAATATTTAATCTATGTCAGGCGTAGTATACGTAGTATAGCGTATATCGATCCAGTATCGGAAGTCACGTGCTAGGCCTGGGGCTGGAATTGTGTCTGCCCCGTACGAAGCACATGTCGGATTTCTGGTAACTAGTCTCTATAATCGGATGAATATGACCTAGTCATATCATCCCGATGACTGCAGTGCTTAAGAGTACTAGCTCTGTATCCTACGTGACATCATCTTCATTATGAGTGGAGTGATACTTCCGTCTTGACATCACACCCAATACACTACGATTCTCAATATACTTAGCAGAGGCGTACACAGAACCGATTAAAGCCCTAGATGACCAAAACCAAAGCATATTGATTGTCGCAGGTATTAGCGGTGCAAGTCTCAGGTTAAGACCAAATACACCTACCCTGATTTCGGACTTCCATAGACACGTAGTCATACTACCAATGGAATTCTGAGGGGTCTATCCAGAGCGAAGTTGTTTTCCGTACCATCGGTAAACACAACCTCCTATCACACTTGCATGAGTATCCAATACCCAAATATATGAGAACATGACGTTATGCCCTCACAACGCGCACAAGTGTAATACTAGTCTATCCGCATTATCGATGTCCAATCTCGATAATACTACGACTAGGGATATTAATGATTAAACCTTCGTGGATTGATACTGTCTCATATCATCTCAATCCAGGAACTAATCATATGGACCTTCTATCATTTATACATCTTTGGTGATCTAATCATAAATGATAAAAGAGCAATTTCCTTTGTCACATAGTTAATTTGTACAACAACACCATGATTTGTACAAATAGTGACGCTATGGGTCATAATTGTCCAACATTAATCTAGGATTAATTAACAGAGAGAAAATTATTCTGGGATTAATTCAACTAGAAGAGAGAGAACGCGATTAATTTGGAATTAATCGACAAAGTAAATTTAATAGTTAATTGGATTTTACTATATAATTTATTTAATTGGGCTTAAATAATATATTTAATATATTAAATGAAATTAGATTTCAAAGCGAAATTAAAATTGGATTTTAATTCGGGCAAACGAATTAGAATTCATTCGCAAGAAACTTTTGTAATAATTTTGGTCGCATTATTATTTAATTAAATTAGATTTAATTACGTCACGACGGTAAATTCGTTTAAATGGATTAAACAAACCCGGGCCTGAGCGAAGTTGCGTGTTAAGTTAGCCGACTTAAATTTGGAATTTGAAAGTGGTGGGACCCACTTCACTTACATCACATGTTAGACATGTGATGGAAGTGGTTAGGCTTAAAATCATGAGTTTGATTTATTGAAAGAAAGCATGGCTTTACTTATAACACACTCAAACTTAATCCAACACTCAACTTTACTATAAATTAATTTGGTCAACTTTGGAAATGCTAGAATTCACTATTCACAGCAATCAAACGTTCTCTTTCTTCTTCTTACTCTCTCATGGACGATTGTCTCATAACCTTGGAGGGCAAATTTTGTTCTTCAAAATTTGTAAATGCTAGCACATTTGGAGTTAAACAAGGTGATAGGGAGACTCACCCAAGTGTTGGAAACACTAAATGAAGGCTTGAAAGCTTCAACAACAAACAAAAAGTCTTGAACTTCATCCGATCAAAGTGAGTATTTTCGCAATTTTCTTTGATTTATTCACACACAAATCACTCTTAGAAGATCTTGGCATGTTCTAGAAACACTTACAATGGTATCAGAGCCTCCTAAGTTTGATTTGAAAATCTAGGGTTCAAGACTTTAATTTGGGGATTTTGTGTTTGAAGCTTGATTTTTCTAAATTGGTTGTTTGGTTTTGCTTGGATGATGTTGAATTGGATTTGTACATCTTAGGAATTGAGAAAAATTGATTAGATCAAAAATCCTCATTTTCTTACCCTTGGCCGAATGTAACCTTAGATGAACTCATGGTGGATTTTTGAAATTTGACATATTGGATGTGTTGGTGGCATGATAGAAATATTAAATGTTGATTTAAATTGGATTGAAATCAAATTGAATATTTTTTATTGCCTTGGCCGTGAGTTATGCATGTTGTTGGAGAATTGATTTTGCCCCAATTTTATGTTGGACATGAATTTCGGAATTAGGCATGATTAATTAGATTAAATTGATGTTTTGGAAACATTATGTTAATTAATTAATTACGGTGATTGAACTTTAATTGAATTAATATGTAATTTGGAATGTTGTATTGATTTAATTGTTGTAATTGGGCTTAATGGGCTTGGTTGGGCCAAATTTGGTTTTGGTCAATTGGGTTGGATCGAATTGGGCCTAAACCATTTCCATAAAGTCCAAAAGTATGACATTGGGCCTTTGATAATTTAATTGGGCCAAATGGGCCTAAATTGATTTTTGGCATAGGGTGATTCCTAGTTGGGCCTTGGCATCTTGGGTTTGATCCATAATGGCCAAAGCCCATGCCTAAAGAATTAATTAAAAGCTCATTAGACTTTAATTGAATAGTATTGGATACTAATTGGGCCTTTGAGACCCATAAAGATTGGATTTGGAATCCAAGTCTAAAAGGCACCTTTAAAAGTGTAATTATTTAATTTGGAATTAATTACGAATTAGTATTGAATACGAATTAATTGGATTTAAAAATGTAGTTTCGATATAATTCAAGAATATGTACTTTGAGTATTTATCTTAAAACGAGTTGGACTCGCGCAAATCAAATCGTTGTTTAAACATTGGATGGTCATTAATTCAAAGATTAATTAATTGGATTAGATTGATTGAATAACATGCTTTGTGAATACAATGCTTTGTGTGAATACTTGGATGTATTGTATGAATAATGTATATCAGATGGATATTAGAAGGGTGAGGGCAATTTTGGAAATTATTGTAATAAATTTAGAATTTATTAAATTGGACATGCGTGTCCAGCCTATTATCTCCTTATCTCATTGTATTTCTTTTTTCACCAATTCCCCTCAATGTAAATGAGGTTTCTTTAGAATTATTATGTAATTGGGTAGAAGTATGAATAGTGCTAGCGGGAGAGAGGAAATGGAGAGATTTGTTCTAGGAACAAAGTTTGTTATATATCCATCTGAATATCGTTATTATTTTATTCGCGCCTTATAATGCTTTTAGAATGCATGTTTAAGGGTGTATGATGAGACCTAATTAAAGATAATAAATTGGTTTCCAAATCGTGACAAAACCCTCATTTTATATTAACGGTTTTCCTTCCATTGAGTGATTCTCTCTCAAGATCCAAGATTGGCATTGATTTGTTGGCCAAAGTCAAGACCTTTGTCCATCACAGATGTGTTTGAATCACAAAAGCTTTGTTCCATATCGTACGTCTTGGGCAAGTTGTGATTTGTTGGCCAAAGTCAAGGTCACTTCTTGTTCATCGACCTCGATTACGAAGCTTTCCCACTGTCAATGGGTCACGCTTACCTAGTTTCATTAAGCTTGTTGAGCCAAAGCCAAGGCTTAGTTGATTTAGAGGAAAAAAGTTAGGGAATATATTGGATATATTGGCATATATTGGATATATGTTTCGGACTTGGAGGTCCACCTACTGGATCTATGAATTGGATGGGATCCAATTGATCTTAGAGCTCTACCTAGTTAAGTTTCATACAACTTGTTGGCCAAAGTCAAGGTTGTGTGTTATTTAACGGGATCCTAGTCCACTAGGAAACTAGGTTTTCCGAGTACTCCATAGAGGGTTAAAAGCTCGCCGAAAAATAGTGGGAGGCAAGTATTAAATTTGCAATTTCATTTAAATAATTGCCAATACACGCTCATTTCATTTTTCGTCATTAATATTTAATAAATATATTAGTTGGACTAATATTCAATTGTTGTTTTAATTGAACAGTTGGATTGTATTCAAACTACTTCATTTATAGTTGGTTATATAATTGATTATAGTAATCAGTACATTTGAATTTAACCGATCATTTATAGTTAGTTATATAGTTAGACTATAGTAATCATTACATCTGATTGTACCCGAAATCGTTGATTAGATAGTTAGACTATTGGAATCAATATAACTGAAAGATTAGCATTTAGAACATAATCTGGGTGAAAATGTCTTTAAACGGCTCCAATTTTCAGATTGGGAAAGAACCTTAGGATAGTTCTGAGAGCTGAGAAGTTACTCTATTTGATAGAGTGACCTCTCGGGCCTAGGCCCGGAGTTGAGCAAATAGTAGAGCATGAGCTTTGGAAGACTCATAGTGATGATAACGTTAGTGCTCAATCTGTTATGCTTGCCGCAATGACTCCTTAATTTCTTCGTCAGAACTAAGGATTAGATCCTTATATCATGATGTTGAAATTAAAGGATTTTCATATATCTAACCTTAGATCTTAGAAGAAAGAATTGCAAAAGAAGCTCTTACGCTCGCGTATGTCAGAGGGTACATCTGTCGAGCACTAGGTGTCGCAGATGATGCTGACATTGAATAGCTAGGTTAGTTGGGCATTACCTATGAGGTCGAGACTTGCATAGATTTGATCTTACAATCTCTGCCCGAATGATGGGGCGGGTTCATCATGAACCAAACGAAAATTCTTGGAGATTTAATTGTTATTCTCTATGAGGCACGACCAGAGCTTCTAAAAGGGCAATGCAAAATCATCACAGTCTTCTAGGAAGACAAAGGACATATCTCAAGATGTCTGCCTAAACTATGGCAAACAGGGTCACTGGAAGCGTGACTACCGTATGGACAAGGCAGACATGAAGGAATTGAAGGCAAGGCAAGGCTCCGGCTTCAGGTTTGTTTGTTATAAACATGTCCACTACTGGTTTTAAAATTGGATTTTTGATACTTAAGGTGGTACATAAACATATGTATTGATGTGCGGGATCTGCTGATAAGCATGAGACTAGCTTCAGATGAGATCGATCTGCGAGTAAAAAACAAGACATGAGTCGCTGTTTTGGCCGTGGAAACCTAAGTTTTGGAACTGCCATTTGGGCATGTACTTAAATTAGGAGACTATTATAATGTATCCAGTTTGACTAGAAACATTATCTCTATATCTAGTTTAACCCGTTGCGGGTATACCTTTATATTCTAGAACACTAAGTGTTTTATTTATAAAGATGATATCGAGATATCTACATTAGATGTAAATAATGGTCTTTATATTTTGAATATAAATGAATCTCAAACATATAACATGACAAACAAAAAGCTCAGATTGAGTAAATCTAATGAGACTTATTTGTGGCATTGTTGTCTGGGACACATTAACAAGACTCGTATATCCACACTTTTGAAGAGTGGATACTAGGACGGATTTGATTCTAATTCAAATGATGTCAACGAATCTAGCTAGTTTATTAGGAAAAGTGCCTAAAACACCTTTTACTTGGTAAAAGTGTAAGTGCCACCGATCTGTTAGTCATCGTTCATAGTGACGTAAGTGGGCCCATGTCTAGCTAGGCTAAAGGTGGATATGAATACTTTGTAACCTTTATGGATGTGGCATCGCGTTACGGTTATGTGTATCTTATGAAACACAAGTCAGAAAATTTTGAGTAATTCAAAGAAGTTTCGACATGAAGTAAGAAAACAGACCGGTAAAAGTATTAAAAATATTACGGTAGAGCCATAGTGTAAAATACTAAAACATATGAGTTTCAAGAATACTTGAAAGAGTATAGTATTCTTTCACAGTGGACTCCTCCCGGGACATCTCAATTTGACGGTGTGTTCGAACAGAGAAATCGAACTTTGTTGGACATGGTAAGGTTGATGATTAGTCGCTCTGAGCTACCAATTTCCTTCAGGGATACGCATTGAACAGTTCAATACTTATTTTAAATAAGGTTCCATGAAAATCTTTTAGACATACTTCATATTAAATAAGGACAGGAAAGAAACTAGGTTTCTCATTCCTGAAGATTTGGGATGCTGGGCACATTGAACGTTTGGACGGTACCGAACATGAACCCAAATCGGATAAGTGACTATTTGTAATTGGTTGTCCTAGGGAAACCAAAGTATAGTACTTATACAACTCACAAGAGAACAATGTAATTGTTGCTTTCCATATGATTTTCCTAAGAGGAACTCCGATATGCAGTGGTAAGTGAGAGGAAAGTAAAACTCGATGAAAATCGGAGTAATAATGTTCCAGGCACCGAGTCCTCACAGAACACCAACAGTTCATCAGGGATGAAACTGTACCAATAATCTTCGAAAACACAAGAACACGTAGGTAAGAGAGAGTCAGAAAACAACATAGGAGGTATGGGTTTCTGATCTCACCTCATATAGATATCAATCTTATTGAGAAAGACAAACCGACTACGTATGAGGAAGTGATACAAAGTATCGACTCCTTTTATGGCAAAGTGCCATGAAGTCCAAAATGGATTCCATGTATACCAACTAAGTTTGGACACTGGTTGATGTACCAGAAGGCATTGTGCCTATTGGTACTAAATAAGTCTTCAAATAAGACATACATGGATGACAACATACAAATGTACATAGCTAGGCTTGTACAGAAAAGGTATCATCAACGACATAGTATCGATTACGATGAAACTTTTCACCTGTTGCCATGATTAAATCCATTTGAATAATGCTTGCTAATGCTGCATATTTCATTTATGAAATATGGCACATGGACGTCAAAACTGCTTTCCTTAACGGAAACTTTTTGGAGGATGTTTATATGCAACATCCTGACGGTTTTGTCATGCCAAAACATGCAAACAAGGTTTACAAGTTAAATCGATCCATTTATGGATTGAAGCAAGCATAGCATTCTTGGAACCAACGTTTTGATGAGATCATAATGGTATATGATTTCATTCAAAACGAATATGATTCTTGTGTATATAAGAAGGTTAGTGAGAGAACACTGAAAATGAATGTCCTATAAGCTAATGATGTATTGCTTCTTTGAAATAACATTCCCATAATGTAATCGGTGAAAGCTTGGCTTTCATTAAAATTCTCCATGGAATACTTGGGTGAAGCAGGCTTTATTCTAGGAATAAAGATCTACTGAGATAGATCTAGATAGCTGCTGACACTCTCTCAGTGTTCGTACGTTTTGATATGTATGTGACCTGATGTCTCATATGCTTTGAGCATATGCAGACGTAATCAGACCAATCTAGGTGATGGTCACTGGATTGAAGTTAAGAACATCCTTGAGTATCTTGGATGAACCAAGGATGCTTTCTGAAAATATATGGAAAGGAGAACTTGAGGTGACTGGGTTCACCGCTGCAATTTTCCAAACCGATAAAAACGACTGTAAGTCACAATAAGGGTACGTATATAGTTTGAATAATGGAACAGTGAGCTGGAAATATTCCAAGCAAGCTACTTTTTCCGAATAAATAACAAAAACGAAACATTGTTGCAGCCGAGGCAACAAAAGAAGCATTTTGGATCTAAATAATCCTAATTGGATTAGGTATAGTTCTGTTAGCAGATGAGCTGGGCTACAGCATATGCTAAGGAACCACGGTCTCATCAACGATCCAAATATGTACTTCGACTAATTCATCTGATTCGTTCGATCATACATCGTGGCGATGTGATGATTAAATAAATCGCATCAGATGATAACCTTGGAAATCCGTTGACGAAATCTGTTTCTCATCAGAAATTTGAGCGACCTGTATATAGTTCAGGTGTATGACACTTGAGTGATTGGCTATAGGCCAAGTGGGAAATTGTTAGACAATTATGACCCATAGCATCACTATTTGTACAGAACATGGTGTTGTTGTACAAATTAACTATGTGACAAAGGAAATTGCTCTTTTGTCATTTGTAATTGGATTAACAGGATATATAAATGATAAAAGTCCAAATGATTAGTACCAGATTAATAAGATACGAGACAGTATTAATCCACTTAGGTTTAATCATTAAATATCCATAGTCATAGTATTATCGAGACTGGACATCGATAATGCGGAATAGACTAGTATTGCAGTTGTGCGCATTATGGAAGCGTAACGGCATAGTTCTCATATATTGGGGTATTAGATACTCATGCAAGTGTAATAGGAGGTTCTGTTTATTGATGGTATGGAAACAGCTTCGCTCTGGATAGACCCATCAGAACCCTATTGGTAGTATGCCTATGTGTCTATGGGAATCTGAATCAGGGTAGGTGTGTTTGGTCTTAACCTGAGACTTGCATCGCTAATACTTACGAAAATCAATATACTTTGGTTTTGGTCGTCCGGGGCTTTAACGGGTTTTGTGTACGCCTCTTCTGGGTATACTGAGAATCGTAGTATATTGGGTGTGATGTCAAGATGGAAGTATCATTTCAGTCATAAGGAGATGATGATCACGTAGGATACGAAACTAGTAATCTTAAGTACTGCAGTCATCGGGATAATATGACTAGGTCATGATTATCCGATTATAGAGACTAGTTACCAGAGATCCGATATATGCTTCGTACGGGGCAGACACAATTCCAGCCTCACGCCTAGCATGTGACATCCGATACTGAATTGTAATACGCAATACTACGTATACTACGTCTGACAAAGATCATGTATTTCGTAGAATAATGTTTCTAGAGAATTGGGTAGGCACGGTGCTTTGCTAGAAGCCAACCATGTCTTGTAAATCGGTAGAAACGTGGTACCTAGTACGCACGTGTTTGGATAGTCCGATGACCGTATTACAGACAATATATCCAGGGATCTCTTGGGTCGCCTCCCAAAGATTCACCGATGACATTTGACTCGAAGAATATTAATCTGGGATTAATTATGAGAGTGCAAATTAATCTGGGATTAATTACGACAATAATTAATATGGGATTAATTAACAGAGAGAAATTAATCTGGGATTAATTCAACTAGAAGAGAAAGAATGAGATTAATTTGGAATTAATCGGCAAAGTAAATTTAATAGTTAAATTGGATTTTACTATTTAATTTATTTAATTGGGCTTAAATAATATATTTGATATATTAAATGAAATTAGATTTCAAAGCGAAATTAAAATTGAATTTTAATTCATGCAAACGAATTAATTTAGAATTAATTCGCAAACGAATTAATTTAGAATTAATTCGCAAACGACTTTCGTATTAATTTTGTTCGGCATTATTATTTAATTAAATTAGATTTAATTACGTCACGACGGAAAATTCATTTAATCAGATTAAACGAACCCGGGCCCGAGCGAAGTTACGTGTTAAGTTAGCCGACTTAAATTTGGAATTTGAAAGTGGTGGGACTCATTTCACTTACATCACATGTTAGACATATGATGGAAGTGGTTAGGCTTAAAATCATGAGTTTGATTTGTTGAAAAAAAGCATGGCTTTACTTATAACACACTCAAACTTAATCCAACACTCAACTTTACTATAAATTAATTTGGTCAACTTTGGAAGTTCTAGATTTCACTATTCATAGTAATCAAACGTTTCTTCTCTCCTTACTCTCTCATGGTCGATTGTCTCATAACATTGGAGGGCAAATTTTGTTCTTCAAAATTTGTAAATGCTAGCATATTTGGAGTTAAACAAGGTGATATAGAGACTCACCCAAGTGTTGAAAACACTAAAAGAAGGCTTGGAAGCTTCAATAACAAAGAAAAAGTCTTGAAATTCATCCGATCAAAGCGAGTATTTCCGAAACTTTCTTTGATTTATTCACACACAATCACTCTTAGAAGATCTTGGCATGTTCTAGAAACACTTACAGTTTGGAGAATATAGTCGTTTGGAGAATCTAGCCGTTAGACTGGTATGCTAACTGGTATGAGGACTGGTATGGTCCGTACCGGTTCCAGTACACGTGCACAATGAATAGCTTGACCAGTATGGTCACCGGTATGATGATCAATTTAGGTCATGCCGGTTCCACTAAGGGAACTAGCCGTTGGGCTTACCGGTATGAAGACCGATTTGGTTTGTGCCGGTTCCAGTAGCTATGAATTCCATAGGTTCACCGGTATGGTGACCGATATGGGACCGATAAGGTCCGTGCCAGTTCCAGTGAGTGTGTAAAATAGAGTATCTCACCGGTATGGACACCGGTAAGGGACCGGTATGCCGGTATCTGTACCAAAATGCAGATATGAAGATTTTAATGCATTTTGTACATGAACCTAATGCATCTAAGTGAATGTGCATGTTTCCTATGAGCTTAGGCACTTGAATATACAATTCACATTACAATTAGAGCCATAAACTAAGACTTCACAAGATTATCTCGATTTGCCGCTAGTCTTTACATTCTTGCTTTTCACCACATTTTGCTTCGACATCTTTTTGTATTGTCTCGCATTTGCGTGTCGAAGACTCCACTCATGTTGCATCATCAAAATCCAATACGCGACTATGTCGCTATCATAATGGACATGTGAGGTCTTCATGAACAAGGAACTTATTATATCCCAATTTTGCTTCGACATCTTTTTGTATTGTCTCGCATTTGCGTGTCGAAGACTCCACTCATGTTGCATCATCAAAATCCAATACGCGACTATTTCGCTATCATAATGGACATGTGAGGTCTTCATGAACAAGGAACTTATTATATCCCAATTTTTTATTATGTGTGGATCGGTTATGAAAAAATAATTAGTTCTACTCTATTTTCTTTCTCTATTAAGAATATTTATGAGTGTAGTTTTTTTTTTGGGTAAGATATTTGCGAAAAAATATTATGGCAACTAACAAGTGATAAAACGAAAATATAACTCCAACGACATCATTTTTGTTGTACCTTTGTCACTATTTTATCTCCATCATCTTTGATTACTCATCAAGCGAGCGAGGTTGAGTTTTCTATGTACGTATCTTAATATCTTACACCAGTTTAACAAATATGATGACCATACAATAGCCAAGTTTTTGCTTTGAACCAGTTTCTCTTTAATTATAGGCTGGTTCTCTGTGAATACTGAATCAATTATGCTTTATAAATAAATTTGCAATTTATGTTCCTGTTATCATGCATGACTTTGTTAGTATTTCTTGTTCATCCAATACATCTGTTCTGCATTTTATGATTTGTAGAATCAAGAATATTGGGGAAGACTGGCCAACTATAAAAGAACTGACCTTTTAAATGTATGATTTTAACTAGGTTTTGGGATTTTTTTTTATGTGTAACATGCCGTAAGAAGCAGGATGCTACCGGCATAAGATATGATTAATTCATCTTCATAAGCCTCTAAATTTACAGAAAATCAGACATAATGTATCCTAAATTGGACAACCTGGATCACGGTCCACCATCAAATCGAAACCTATGAAAGAGATCTCATACAAAAAACCTCAAGTCCACACAAGATACATTAAGATCAAACTCAACATTTAAGGGCTTCGTGCCCACAACATCAATGTAAACAAAATCTTTAACTTATTAATACAAACGGCGTGCTCGGCACGAAAAATAACATAGTAACCATAGACTCTAAACTTCTAAAACCTTTCCCCATGACACTTGCGATGGTGACTGCAACTTGGGTGATCCGGTGTCTCAAGCGTGACTTTCAAAGCTGAAGTGGTTGACCCATATGGTAGCCAACTTGAAAAACTACAAACTAGTTTGGTATGAGTTATAAAATTCAGTAAGTAACCACGCACATACTACAAACAAAACATACAATTTAAACACATAAGAAGTTTTTCAGAATTACCAAGTTATTATGAGTTTAAAATATCAACTTTTTATTATTTTTATTACTTTACACATATCAATCCACATATTCAAATGCTTATATATATGTCAATCTAATAACCAAACATTCAAAGCACACAAGGCAAAAATTCGATTATCACAGAGTACATTATCACAAAGTTCTTCATTTAACATTGAATCCATTTCAATCACATGAAATACGCAGTCACATATTTATAATTTATTATGAATGAACATCTTTTAAATATCATCATATCGATAAGTTAGACAAACTTTCTTCATTTCAAAACAAACTATCTTCCATTCTGATAGCTTTACGATAGCTTAACATTCGTGAATACATTTTCACACATATCAGTTCACAAATCATAGCTCGCTTCTCTTACATTCATGCAATCCAATTTCATATTTTTACAAACACATTCATCTCTTCTATAATGTACGTACATACAATAACAAACTAAGCAAACACACTTATAACATCTTATATCCACACCGGTTCCCAAGTCATATATTTGTTCCACAATAGCATACACAGTCCATACACATCACAGATTCTATCACACACACAAATACACTTAAACATATATACATTCATTGTGCAACTGACAAAGAAGCGTACATCACAGCTAATACATCAAAGAATACAAAACCAAATAATATATAGCTAATACATCAAAGAACACAAAATAAAACAATACATACATATGGCTGGCTTACATATATCATGCTCGTACGAGACTCATTATCTATTTTAGAATAGGTATAGGATGAATGTCATCCGAATAAATTTCTAACCAGCTCGACTACTACACCACAAAATAATTAACCAATTTAACATACACAAATGCACACTTTTCACTTAATACAAACTCAACGTATAATTTCTCATACGCACACATACACATGACAAACACATCTGAATCTTCATCCAAATACTCATTTACATATATATATTTCAAACATATGAATACACATTACTATGAACTCAAATACTAAATCCTTAATCGTCCTCATATCTTTCACTTATCGATCAACATCTTCAATTTCAAATTTTCTATCTAGAAACCTCTCATATAGAAATATATCAATTATATTTATCCATTCATGAAGAACTTAGCTTATACTCATTTCTTATCGCATTTAACTAATCTAACCTTTATACTAATAATCGTATGTATGAATCAATAACAAACTTATTGATAAAACGTAAAAATATATATGCTCATACAATTCAAGAATCAAAACTTATTCTATTTATTGATTCTGTATACTTAAAATATACATATCTCATCACCACATGCATATACGAATACGTGTACATATACTTATACATGTGCTTATAAATATTTATACATACACATACCATTACGAGTTCATACACTTACATACATCAATACACACATGTAGACATCAAACTCATCAAACATTTCATTTCATATTATAGCATTAACCAAAAATTCATACATGTGGTGGTCGATTACTTAACTATACATAACATAGCTCCGTTCTCAAAACCATCTCTTAATATCCTCATTGTATCCTAAACATTTCAACCATTATATATATATATATATATATTTAAATACAAATCTACATTCAATTACTCATCGCATGAATTACTTACCTAACATCATGAGTAATCCAGATCCTAGTCACATCTGTCAAAATAAATGGCGAAACGTCATCAGAATCGAAACTTTACAGAATTCTTGACTAACTATGACAACTTCCAAATCTTTTCGGGACAATCAAATTAAGTCCGATTTCAATGATTTCAATTCTATTAATCTTAAAATACCATTACAAACTAATCCGAGCCACATGTTAACTTAAATTCTCGATTTACATATTTTTGGAAAATCATCCAAAAAAGTTTCCGTAAACGTTACGGAAGGGTCTCAAACCCTTCGAACCTACTCAAATTTTCTAAACATTATCGTATCATTATATATAACTCATAACTATCCTTACAAACAAAAATATATTAATATATGCAAAGTTCACTTTTATCGAAAACCAGTATAATATATCAGATCAATCCATTCGTTCCATTTTCACTCAGATTCTATCAAATACACTTATTCAATATAATCATACTCAAACGATTCAATTTATATCATTACGAGACTCCACAAAGCTACTGGATACATCTGAATATTTAACGATAAATTTCAAATAGCAAGTTTTTACCAGGAGGTCTTACCGAGATTTCGAGGGCATATACGGACTCCAAATGATCCCACGAACTCGTTGAAATTGATGAAATTCTTATCGAAGATATTATTCATTCATGGGTCACTATTCGCCACCATTTTCTTTCTAGTTTTGCATGCAATCGTGCACATAATGGAAAATTAATCACCACTAACTTGTAGTACTCTTTGAGAGCTTCGATTTGGCGGGTGACTCAGGCCGTGAAATGAAGCGATGAGGCGTGATCGAGAAACCCAAGCTCATGTGTTTCCTTTTCTCTCTCACCGTTCGTCGGCGTCCTGGGGCTGCCGGAGGCCACCATTAGATGGAGAGTTGGCCAATGCACCCTTGTGGGTAGTCATACCAGCCAACGGTGGCTGGTAGGCCACCAACCCAAGCATGGGTGGTCCAAACACGTTTTAGGGATAAGAGTCGGGTGAAGGATTTGGTTTTTTATGCCAATTCTGCAATTTCAGCAAACTTAATGGTATTTATAGAAAATTTTTTAGAAAATTACATTCTGACCTCGCAATGAATTATTTAATATTTTCCATGCTTCTTTGAAAAATGAATGTGATTGAGAGGATATTTGGCATAATTTATATACCATTATCATTTAACGCCTAATGATGGTGATTGGAATAATATAATTAATTGAACAGGTTAGTAATTTATAATTAATCATGAATTCTTTAAGTAGTAGTGTTAATGGTGGTGAGGCTATACATTTATCAAATGATATTCTCTTTGGAGATATGTCCAAAGGGTAAAAAAAAATGATGGTGATGAAGTAATTACATTATTTATGTTCAAACCTACCTTTTCTTTCATTTTATTTAAATTATTAACATTATCGTTTGTTCAAATACGTATTTTTATTATAGATTTTAAACAATTACATTACTCATTTATATATATATATATATATATATATATATATATATATAATTATTTTATTTTACTTATCATTTTGCCAGCTTTTCGTATCTAGTTTTTTGTAATATCTCGGTTATCATGACGTGTCTATTATGATCATTTTCTCATATACGAAATGTTTTCATGCATGTAAATTAAGTTTTAGCGGGTTCGATGTTCTTGAAATTTCTTTTGGAGGCTCCGAATAATTTACTTAGTATCAGTGCTCTTTTTACATAACAGTTTCCATGAATAATTTTCAGTATTTTAATAATATCTTGAGCCAGAGATATTTTTCTGTAATTTTGGTGGTGTTGGAAAGCCTAGATACAAGGTTACAACTTTTATGTTAATCATTTGCTAATAATTTGGTGTGGAACTAAGTCCAATTTGGGCTTAAATTTGGTAAATGGTGGTATGATGAAAATTTAAAAGAAAATAGTAATTAGGATTTATTTATAATCTTTTAATGTTGAAACATCAACCAATTATGGCTATTATTGCTTTGTCTTTTCCTTTTTTCCTCTTCCTCAATAACCCATGCCCATAGCCCTCATTTTTTTCTTCATTTGGTTACTTCCTCTTGGCAAGTGAAGATAATTAAACCTTAGAGTGTGCCTTATGTGTTCAAGTGTTTTTAGAACTAAGTAAGTCTCACATCTTTTACTTTATCCATTGATATGCATTCTAACATAATCCATCAAATTTATCATGTGATTCTATGGAATTCTCAAGTTAGGTTCATGTCCATTTAAGATAATAGAGACAATTAAAGTGTTGGCCATGCCTTTAATGAGCTTAATTCAAGATTAATGTGTGGGATGACTTGAGTAAGATACCATATGGCTTGGGTTTATTGATGCCATGAAATCCTTATGTGTAGTTTGGTGGAAATGAGGCATGATAAAGTTGAGGGAAGTGTTCATATTTTGTGTGGTAATATAATGGAGTTGGTATTGCCTAAGAAGTGGTCATTGAAGTGATAGAGAGCAGCCCAATCATCGAGCTTACGTGGAGCTCTCTGACTTGAGCTACGTTATGTGCACGTCTCGATGCTTATGAAGCTTCTTCGTGACGCGATCTCAAATGTAGCTCTCTGACTTAAGTCACGTTGTGTACGCGCTGCGATGCATATTGAGTCGTGTCACGATTTGAACTACTTCAGGTTAGCGTTACGAGCACCACCTTATGTCACGATGCAAATAAAATTTCGGACTTACTTCCATTTATTTTTTATCTCGACCTAAGATGTCAAATAACCCCATGCTTCATTGTCAACGTGGATACACGCATCATTCACGCATATATTTAGAGTCGAAAATATTATTCTAACCATAATTTGACCGTATGTTTATAGATTTTGTGCAGGAATCCTATTCAGCTTCACGCGACAGCACGACCAGTCAGATCAGGCACCGACTTTGTGAGTGGATGTTATTATTTTCTTGTTTTCAACTTTTAGTGTGTATAATTAAATTTATGTTTTACATGAATGTTAAATTTGATGATTACGTAAGTATGTTTCTGAATTACTGTGTTCCATGGTAAGTTTACTAAATGCATGTCACATTTCAAGAATCGCAATTATTATAATTAACTTCACTTTCAAGTTATAATTATATGTTCACTATACTATAAGCCAACGATTTCTCAAATTTAGTTGTATAAGTATTAAATATTTACAAACGCTAGTAGAGTGTCGTCTCCTCGTTTTTTAGCTACTCGAGTATGCTCTCAATACCTAACGGTTCTTGAAATCCTTTTAGGCTTAATCATATTCATATACACAATCCCCTACTTACACGGTATTAAATTATGCACGATTTACTGGGGTTGTCTTCCTTTCTTGGGAGTTAAGCGATGAGTTGGGTAAGCTTCCTAAGGGTATGACAGCTATCTTTCTAAACAAGAGGGGGAAAGGTAAATGTATGAATATTCACAAGTCCACGGGCCATGAGATTGGTGTAGGTTCTTACAACAGATTTACAAGTATAGATTTAATGAGTTTTCCATGTTACATTTCACACTTGGTATTTTTCTATGGAAGTTTATGTTTTCATGAGCATGATGTTTCAAGTACACAGTAATTTTATAAGCTTTTAACGTTTTGTGTTTTTACTTTCATCATTCACTCAATAAGTTGTACCAACAACTTATCCTCCTCCCCCAACTACTTAGTTTTTTATTACATGACTCAATGATATCACTCTATTGGTGATGACCACCTTTTATTATATCAGAAGGCTTTGGAGGAGATGGACTTCTACTGCAGTCTTAGGGTCATTCATGTCATGAATCCACTTTTGCCATTTTGATATAATAGGCCATGAGGTATCTCAATGTTTTGAACATTATATGTTATGTATAGTCGATCATTTCCGATGTTTCAAGTGTAATATATTATTGTTGGAAAAAGAAAAATACCACCCTGGAGAGAAATCGCCCTAGAACGAAAGAGTGAAGGACGAAAGCAAGAATGGCGATGAAAGGAAGAGCGATCAGAGCGATCACTGAGTTAGAGGGAAAAGAACCCAGGACGACCGAAGCATTAGAACGAGAACATGTAATGCAGTTGATCCCATGACTATAGCAGTTAAGCAGTTTTCCTTCTACGATCAAGCAGTTGAGACGCACAGCTCAACAGTTGAAGACACGATCCAGCAGCTGCAGGGAGATACTGGAACTGTCCAAGTAGTTTACAAACTTCACTATAAAAGCTCACTCGTACAGAGAGAAAGGAACTAACCAAATGAAGACTCAAACGAGTATTTTTTTCTATCTTTTAGTTTTATAACTTTTAGGAAAGTAATTTATGTGCTTGCGCCACTTGGAGGCCTATTAACTTAATCAAACACCCCTTGCTGGGACTTTTTCTCATGAGGTTTGAACCTTACACGTTTCTCTTTCTTGTTCGCCCACAAAAACCGCGCAAATAATTTTTTGGCGACCACAGTGGGAGAATTGGTGTAAGAAGTGGAGATACCTCTGAAAAGAAACACTCAAGCTGGCTCAGGTACGGAGGAAGGAGGATTGGAGCAAACCAACCAGCCCCATGTTCCAGCCGTGGTGGGTCATTTCGAGGGTCTGGCAGAAGCTAGTCGATACGAACCTATGTGAGAATTCAACCCTAATACAGTTCGTGCATTGTTAAGTGAACTCACACAGGAAGTTGTTGAAACATGATGCTATAGAATCTGGACGAATAACGTTCGAGAAAAAGATGGATGTGGACGACAACCCATTTCCCAAGCCAGTGGAATTAAACATGATCAACTCGGACCTTACCAATTTGCCAAAATTCAAGTTGGTCTCAGATGAAGAACACAATGGTCATCGTCCAAGCGCCCTAGAAAGGATTAAAGTACCCCCAAAAACAGAAGGACTAGCAAAACCTTTGTGTACGGTGCAAGAACAGTAAAGAGTGGATGAGGCAGCTGGAAAACACTTGTGAAAGCCCCGTAAAGAAAGAGCCAGTAACATGGCAGCCACGGACCTTCGCACCAAGGTTCTATGGCGAAAATTCAAACTTCGTCCAAAATATGAGGACGTTTAGGTCGAAAATTCATCGGCCCAATATATGGCATTCATATCGAAAGCCGCATTTAGGACAACGTCCAGGCAGGAACTATCCTTCCGTGGAAGAAATGACGAGGACGGAATTAAGGAGACACCAGAGAAATTTGGCTGTATGATGCGCCAACAAGGTGGGATAAGGGCCACCACAGGCCGTAATCCTTGCATCACGGAGAAACCGGAGGCAAATGACAAGGAAAATGCTGCAGAAGGGACAACAACAAGCTGCGAAGAACGCACCAAGTTTTGATAGATGAAAACGGGACGGAATAGATGACGAGGAGTCCATATTGTCATTCAGTTCAGCAGCATGCCGCCGGTTGTGGCCAACCATTATTTGTTGTCCAGAGAATTCAAGGGGGACAACTGTGGGGAAGCTGGAACAAGCGAAGATGTCTATGAGGGTGATGAGGCAGAATTTACAGCGCTCTCGATAACGGATAGGGAAGCTTCAGATGAGGAAATGACCGACGTAGAAGAAGAGATAGACATCAGGACCGAAGCACGAAGAATGGTGATATCACATAATCGGCTTCTCAAAGAATTATACGAGGCCGGCAACCCTGCAGTTGGAACGTTAGGAGATGACTTGGGACGATCTCCATACCTCGTCCTGTATGGGACGCCCAAAATTAGACGGACAATCATCAGGGCAGAAAAGTGAAGATTGGCCGTCAATAATGTCTCGCACAATGCATCAGCCCCGCTACCACCTTCTGATTGGGACATGGGTGGAGAAATATCTCGGACTAACGATGAGAGTGAGATGACAGGCCCATCAGGAAAGGTGATATTCCCAAAGCCACCACCACAAATGACAAAGCACATTCGGCCATTGTATGTAAAAGTGAAGGATAATGTGATACCTATCACCAAGGTATTAATTGAAAATGGGGCAGCCATTAATGCAATTACGGTTAGGATGCTAGGGCATTTAGCAAAATCGGAGGAGGACCTCATCCCTACGGAAGTGGTGCTAACGAGTTTCAATGAGGGAGCGACAACGGCCAAAGGGGTCGTCCCACTAGACTTGCAAGTGGGAAGTACTACAAAAACAGTAGTATTCTTCGTTATAGACGGGCCGACAACAATAACATGCTTCTGGGATGGGATTGGATACACGGCAGCCGATGTGTTCCTTCATCTCTTCATCAGTGCTTGGTTTTCTGGAACCAGAGAGATGAAGTGGAAGTAGTACATGCCGACAATAAGCCTTTCGCTGCAGAAACAAATTTGGTCTAATACTTCATGTACGAAGGGAATTACGGGCCGACTAGAGTTCGGAATGAAGGGGAAAGTTCGACCATTGTGGCTCAAAATGACGAACCATACCCCGCAGGTCTGCTAAATGATTTGTTCGTGCAAACATGGCCAATCACAGTGGTCTTTGGAGATCCAACGCAGCAATTCAAATGAAGAAGAACACAGAGTAAAGAACTAGTCGCACTTGCGTCTACCAAGGCCAATTTAATGGCCTACGTGACGGAACGAGAAAGTGAGGCCGAAGCTCAGGCCGCGATTTCGGCCTTAAGGGATAAACTGTTAGCACACCGGACAAAAGACAAGATAATAGAGGCATCCAGGGTAGATTGTTTGCTGGAAGGAAATCACAAGAGCGAACAGGAGAAAAGAATACGCTCTGAACGGACGACATAAGGCAAGCATGTCAAGGGCACATGATGTGTTGGACGAGGTAAATCTGGGAAGCGAGGAAGATAGACGCATCACTTACATCAGCAAGGAACTATAGGCCCAAGTACGCGAAAAATACAAAGATTATTTTGCTTGGGACTACAATGAAATGTCTGGTTTAGATAGACGTTAGTAGAGCATAAGTTTCCAATCATGCCGAGCCATAGACCACATAGACAGCCTCCACGAAGGTTTGCACCCAACGTCATGCCTGATATTAAGAAAGAGGTTGAGCGCCTTTTAGAGGCGAAATTTATTAGAACGACCAGATATGTAGAATGGTTGTCCAATATCGTCCCGGTCATGAAAAATAATGGAAAAATAAGAATTTGTATAGACTTTATGAATTTAAACCTAGCAACACCCAAAGATCAATACCTCATGCCGACGGTAGATTCCTTGGTAGATTCCACAGCAGGGTACCAAGTATATTCTTTTATGGATGGATATGTGGGTTATAATCAGATCTACATCACCGAAAATGATGTACATAAAACGGCTTTAGGTGCCCAGGTTCTTTATGGTGTTATGAGTGGGTAGTAATGCCGTTCGGCCTAAAAAATGCTGGGGCCACTTACCAGCGGGCCATGAATTTAATCTTTCATGACATGATCTGCCAATTTGTAGAAGTCTATGTGGACGATATAGTGGCTAAATTTTTGACCATGGAGGAACATTTTAGCCAATTAGCAATGGCTTTTGAGCGAATGAGAAAATTTAAACTGAAATTGAACCCTGCCAAATGTGCTTTCCCATTATGGTGATGTTGCAAAAAGAGTTGACAGAGGAAGACTACAACGAAGCAATGATCCAGAATTTTCTGGATTTGGACGATGTTAAATGCGATGTGCTGAATCGTTTAGAAGCACAAAAGAGAAAAATAGCCAAGGAGTACAATCTAAGAGTCATGGCTAAATCGTTCAGAAAATATAAATTAGTATGGAAAACTATATTGCCAATTGGTGCTAAAGATCCGACATATGGAAAATGGTCGCCTAATTGGGAAGGCCCATTCGAGGTAAAAGATGTGTTACCGAATGGGGCCTATCATTTAAAAGATTTAAACGGAAGGGTACATGCTAGGGCGATAAATGGAAAATACTTGAAAAAATATGTGCCCTCACTATGGGAGCATGAAAATTTAATGTCTTTACAATAAAAACAAAATACAGTAGTAAAATAATGTATTTCCATTAATTCGGGACGAAAACGTCCCCAAAATTACAAAGATTTGACGATGTAACATCCTACAAATCATCATTGGCTGTGGCTCGAAGATCGTCGAAAATCCCTGGGGGACTCCTTTATGGCCGAAAATGTCTCCCTCCTCAGACGTCATTCCTTTTGTACCTCCAAACCTGCTGTCTCTAAATCGACCAAGCTCTTCTCAAAATCTATACGGGCCAGACTTTCGTACTCTGCCAAGGAGGTGTCCATCTCCGTCACTTGGGTAGCAATGTTCCTTATCTTAGCCTCTTTTCTCATACGACTTTCCTCAACAAGGCGCTGGATGTCCTGTAATTGCCGCTCCAGGTCCAGGAGAACCGATTCCTCGGTCACCATTTCATTAGTGGTCTCCCTCAAAGCCTGTTGAAGGGCATCGAGAGAACCGCGGAGCGTTTCTTTCTTTATTATAGCAGAACGAAGCCCAATCCTTTGACTGTGTATGTTGCGATACCGAGAGATAAGGGCCGATATATCATCCTGCAGTTCTTAGAGGAAGAGCCGGTCATCTACTGATATAGGTAAGGCATGGAGGGCTAGTAGACGGCTTATTTCAGAGGAACTTCTGTCCAACTGAAGAATATTTTCTGGCAGAGCGGCTTGACCACTCTCTAATGTAGTAAAAGAAGCATATTGGCCGATAATTTCTCAAAGGACCTCCAAGTCCGTACTGTTACCGGCCAATGGCGAAGAAGGCCAAAATGGATGAAAGGGAAAAGAACAGAAGAAGCAGAACACAAAGCCGGAAAAAAGCAAAGATCGGCATTAAACAAAGGCCATCGGAAATGAAAGCTTCTCTTTAATGAGGTGTGAAATGGAATGTAAAAAGGTTAGCTAACGGTCATCCACACGGTGTGAGGTGTGAAATGGAATGTAATAGTGTGGATGGGCTACATTCGTTAGTGACGGCTGACCAGGGTCCTCTGTAGGGAAGGTACGTATCGCATCCCCTGGTTGTGGATGGGTTACACTCGTTGACAGCGGCGGACCGTAGTCCTCTGCGTGGAGGGTGTTGCACTCCTCGGCTTCACATATTCTCTGGACTGAGGGACCGGTCGGGGGACTAGTTAGTCGAGGGCGAAATTCCCCGGCTTCACAGATTCTCGGGACCGAAGGATCGGCCGGGTGACTAGCTAGTCGAGGGCAATGAAAGAATGCACATCGGATCAGCCCTCAATTGGCATAGTGGTCTTCCCTGAAACGAAAATCCACCTCTATTTTCACTTCCAGCACAATCAAGGTGAATTTGGGGGACAATTGTTGGCCAAAGAAAAAATGTCACCCTGGAGCAAAATCGCCCTAGAACGAAAGAGTGAAGGACGAAAGCAAGAAGGGAGATGAAAGGAAGAGCGATCAGAGCGATCACTGAGTTAGAGCGAAAAGAACCCGGGACGACCGAAGCATTAGAACGAGAACACGTAATGCAGTTGATCCCACGACTACAACAGTTAAGCAGTTTTCCCTCCACGATCAAGCAGTTGAGACGCATAGCTCAACGGTTGAAGACACGATCCAGCAGCTGCAGAGAGATACTGGAACTGCCCAAGCAGATTACAAACTTCACTATAAAAGCTCACTCGTACAGAGAGAAAGGAACCAACCAAATGAAGACTCAAACGAGCATTTTTTGTATCTTTTAGTTTTATAACTTTTAGGACTGTAATTTGTGTGTTTGCGTCCCTTGGAGGTTTATTCACTTAATCAAACACCCCTTTACTGAGACTTTGTCTCAGGAGGTTTGAACCTTACACGTTTCTTTTTCTTCTTCGCGCACAAAAACCGCGCAAACAATTATTATATATAAGCACTACAAAATTATACCCTTTAGCGTTGTAGACAACAGAAACTGGACGACGCTGTCCTAGGCTCGCGGCCTGTTTGAGAAGTACGAAATAACATGGAGTCGCCACCCGGTGTGAACCGGGACAAAGAGATTTAAGGCCGCACTCACCCCTCGCAAGAGAAGACCTCAAACCTTTGGGTTCGGAATGGTCTCTTACTTTATGTCATCTTGTAATGTTTGTGATTTGTGCAATATTAATCAAAACTACTTAACATACATGTACAATGATAATTCAACCTAATTCACATTCATAAAAATAAATCTTACATTTAAATTTACATGCTTCGAAAATGAGTTTTCATAACATAACAAGTACAAAAATAAACATGTGGGCCAGTAACTTGGCCACTATTAATGTAGGACCTCGCATACCTGATTAGACGTATCTGACATCAACCGAATACGCCGCGTCCGTAACAGTAAAGTAACAAAGGGTGCCCTCAGGTCTTACCTTTTAGTTGCTGTCCGGGAGTGCGTTCTGCGGTGCCGAAAGGGGTTATCATTCCACTATTCTCACTGATGCGCTTTTTCCGCTGTTTTTTCCGGGTTCGCCGTTTTCAATGTTTTGTCTGTTTTCAACGATTCCGCTGTTTCTGCCGTTTTCACTATTTTCACCAGCGGTTACAGTTTACCGTTTTATCTGTATTCTCACAGTTTCAACTCGCCGTTTTCACCGTTTCACTCATTATTTTCACTCATGATTTTTCTGTACTTTTCTGTTATTTTCACTCGCTGTTTTCTCTCTGTTTATTAAACCCAATTTTTATTCTCTCTCTCGGGTAATTTTTGGTGCTCCAGGGGACTATTTTGGACTTGGTTTAAGGGCTGTTTTGGGTTGATTTTTGGGTGGTTATTTAGCCACTGTCTTTGGGTGGTTAAGGGTCGGTTTATAGGACTGTTTTGGGATCAGTTTTAGGGTTCTATTTCAGGGCAGTGAGTGTGTGCATTGGAGTGCGAATGATCAAGGGTTTCACGTACATGTATGCACTGGTTTAAGGCAGTGAGGGATTATGTATTTCAGGGGCTGGTTTAGCGTGAAGTCTATTGCCGTGAAGTGTGGGGCTGTTGATGGTGGTTGATTCGCGTGAGGCAGGGACTGTGGATAGGCTCAGTTGGTGATGAAGAATGGTGGATGAAGGGTTATTTACGTGGGCTGTTTGTGCGAGGAGATAGTGAGATGATGCGGTTCCAGTGAGCTGCTGGTGGTTGCTTCTCTCGGCAGTGGAGAGGCTGCGTATGTGGTGAGGAGGTGCGGGCTGTTGAATGGTGCAGGGCTCAGAGTTAGGGTTAGGGACGTGTGTGCTTGGGAGAAGACGTGAGGCTTTGGGGCAAAGGAAAATGGATAGAGGCTTTATTCTTGTGAGCTGATCAAGTACGTGTGAGGGTTCATGGCGTACGTCAGTGGCGTGAACCAGAGGGGACTTTAAGGGCTGTGTTTAGGGCTTGACGAGCTTAAGGGCGTCAAAACATGTTTAAAGGCTGCTCACGGCAGTTTTGTGTGTGAGACCCTGAATGGAGTGGGTGGTCGTGGTCTGTGTTGTGTGCGTGAAAAGGTGATGAAAGGGCTGAAGTTGAGTAAAGGGGGGTGGTTACGTGGCTTCTTATGGAGTGAGTTGGAGGGCTGGTCAGGGTTTGTTGGCTCGGCAGTTGGCTGCTGAGAAGGGTCTTGTTTGCTGAAGAGTGAGGGCCTTTCACTCTATTTGATTCACTTATTTTCTAGTTTTTCACAAGACAAAGCCGTATACGTATACAAGAAAGATTGCTCCAACGACAAAAGGAATAGAGTAAGGCCTTTACCTCCTCAGTAGCTACTGAGCTATCAAGAGACATTAACTCTATGGCAATTTGCTATTAAGCAAATGCCATATTAAAAAGAGTTCTTATAGCGGTCGGTAATACATAACAGCTAAATGACTTCTAGCTAGCGAACGATTACCCCAATAGAAGATGACCGCCCACTCATCTTTGCAGGAGCAGATCATTGAGTTGGAAAGGAAGCTGTCGGGTTTGCGGAACTAAGCTTCATCTCTTATGGAAAAGCCTGATAAGTGTAATGACAAATGGGCGTGAGCTACAGTGTGGGTCACCGTGTGTGTGAGTGGACTGTGGTGGTGTGCGTGAAAAGGTTTATGGTGCGCAGTGGCTGGGCGTGAAGGAGGTGATCTGTGCAGGTTATTTGCGTGAGGAGTTGTTTTTTTTTTAGTGAAGCAGGGGCTGTTAGGTGTGAAGGGGCTCTTTGCCGAGAGATCCTCGGGAGCTGCTGGCGTGAGGTTGAAGATGAGGGGTGTTTGATAGTCAAGGACGTGTGGGGGCTGTGTTCGTTGATCATGCGTGATTGAAGGGAACCAAGGAGGCAAAAAAACAAAAGCCATTCGGCGGATGATTGGAGAGTTTGACAATTGTTGATGATTTGTTATGTTTGGAGGGCAAGTGGTTCAATGGTTCACGTGGGAAGCTTGGAAAAATGGAGGGGTTTGCCGTGTGGGGCATGGAGGGAAATTGTTGGTTTTGTGTTTTGATTATTTTATTATTTATGTGTGTGTTGTTTATTTTGTTATTTTTGTTAAAATTATTATTTAATTGGTTGGTAATTTTTAATGGCTTAATTTAGTTCAAATTAATTTAATTGGTTGGTGAATTTTAATTTGCATGAAAGTTGAAGGGTCACAAGCGAGGGAAATTAGAGAGAGAGAAAAGGTGCGAGAAAGAAGGAGGAAAAGGTTCCGAGCGAAGGATAATTTTGAAATGGAAAAAGGCGACGACGAACCCGAAGCAAACGAGCGAATAAAATCCACAAAACGTCAATTCTTGACTTTCCCTTTCCGACGGCCGCTTTCCGCGACTTCCACGACATGAAAAGGTAGTGCCTCCTTACGAGGCTCGTCATTGGGCATGATATGCAAAAATGCAGTGTCTACAAGCGTCGAAATAAATCGACTCCAAAAACCATATTTTCGACGTAAAATAGTTTTAGCGTCGAAATAATCAGACGCCAACAGTGGACGCTGAAATGTCGACGAGAATAACTTTTCGCGTCGAATTAAAAAATTGCGACGCTAAGACTGTATTTGGTGTCCAATAATTTTCGACGCTAAATTAAATTTTCTGACGCTATAGGTTATATTGGGCGACGAAATATGTCGACGCTAAAAGTCTAACTTTTAGCGTCGAAAGTTTTCGACGCTAGAGTATATTAAAAAAGTAATATCTGATTTTCTTGTTACTATTAGCGTCGACATGTTCGACGCCAAAATAAATATTTTGGCGTCGACTGTGTCGACGCTAATTGTTAAAAAATTTTGTTTTTTTAAAAAATTATTAATTTACTTCTTTTTAGTCTAAAATAATTGATTTAATATTTAATTTAATTGAAAAAAGTTTTTGATTAATAACAGAATTACGAAATATTATAATAATTATTATATTCAATTTTTTTTTAGAAAAAAAAAACATATTATATTAAAACTATTTGTTCAAAATGTTTATACAAAACCAAATATAAAATTTATTGCTGCTGTGATGGGGGGACGCTCGAGCCCGATGCACCTTGACTGATTGAGGCCTCCAATATCTGACGGAAAAATATCATTTGCTGTTGGAGATCCTTCATCCTCTTCTCGTGGTCCACTTTGACCTGTTTTAGCTCGTCCTTAGTCTGTTGTAGCTCGTCTCGGGTGGTGGCTAACTCGTCTCGAAGAGAGGCATTTTCCAAATTAACAGTACTGCGTGCAGATGACGTCGGCTTCTTACGAGTGCCAAGGCCAACGTTGTAAGCTGTCTGATTCTTGAAAAACAATTGCGACAACTGCTCATCTAGTATCGGGTCGGACCCTGTCTCCTGAGTTTGATGTTGGAGTTCCATCATTTCGTTCTGTTTCAAAAAATAAGTTAATATTAGAATTTGAGAAAAAAAATTAATATATATAATATTAATTATTTTATTTTAAAAACTGAAACTTACATAGCAGCGTTCGGCTTCTTCATTTATCCATTTGTTTCTCTCATTGTAATGTGTCACACGGAAAAAATCTGGAAATGATTGCACTTCACATGTGTTACTCTGTTATAAACAGAAAATAAATTCAATATTATTCCACATTAGTTAAACCAATGAACTGTTAAATTTTACGTTAGGATATATTTACCTCAGAATGTTCGGCACGATGTTGGATAAATGGCTTTGAACCTCCACGGTGGTTAAAACGCAAGTGACTTCGATTTTCCGCATTTGCGTGACATTTATCCTGCATTTACCAAAAATGTAAGTACCGAAAACAAAGACAATTATAAATTTCCGTTTATTTCAAAATTTACCTCGTGTTTTTTGGTAGACCAAAGCTCACATAAGAATGTCCAGTCTTACTCCTCTATAAAATCAGGCTTGTGTTGTGGAGCATCTGAAGGTCCATGTTCGTCAAATATTGGTTTCAGGACTTTTGTCCTATAATCTTTATAACTTTTCCTCATGTGGTAGTTAATATATTGTTGGACATTCACTTTGGTCAGATCAAAGTTGAACTACTCCTACATGAATAGCAACCGAGTAAAAATCAGTATAAAATACAAATGTTAACTAACAAACAATATCGAAAACTTACATGTAGTGAAGAGAATAGCTGGTTGATTTTCGTCTCCCACGGTATCTTTCTCCAAGAAACGTAGTTTTGGGGAGCTTCATATCGAGCTACAGCTCCTATGGCTGTATTAAACGCTGAATTATGTTGTCCGACTTGACTGTGTCCATCATCTGATATCTCAATCCGGATACGGCCGTGAGTCTTAACGTACTTAGACAACCCCAGGCCACGGGTGCGTCCTCTACCCTTCGCTGTACTGGACTCACCTGTGCTAGCAGAGGCTCCACCAGGGCCAGTTGTCCTTGCTGATGTAGATGGAGTCGCATTAGCCCGTCTGCGATTGCCCGGTGCCATCTGCAAAAACACAAAAAGTTTCATACCCTATTTTGAATGTAATAGAACCAAAACAAACAAACACATGCATTTTATAGTATATATATGAACATTATATTACAAAACAAAACCAAACTAAACTTAACCAAACCAAACACATTCCAAAATTTAATGTTAATCAGAATTTTCTCGGCCTTGGCCTTCCCTCTCTCGCTCACCTAAATCTCACTCACATACAAGAATCACAAACAAAAATATACAAAGCTCTCACTCACATAACCACAAGCAAACAATGCCAAATTCACCACAAGCCATGCAATTCCAAACCCTTAAGCTCTTCTAGTCCCTCACGGCACTCACAAGCTCTTCTACTATCTAGACCTATGAAATGCATCTATAGAAGAATGAGATCCTTAAATACACGTGTAAACTTCAAATGATCAAATTATATTTTCATATAACTAAACAATCAGACAGGAAAAAAAGCAAATAAAAACATAAAATCAAATGCTAACGAACCGACAATAACAGCTCAAATTCCACAACTCTCCGCAAACATCTACAGTAGTAATTTGCTGCTGTTCTGCCCAGAACAGCAGCAAATTGCTGTTGTTCTACGAATCCAACCCCTTCAAACAGCCCCTGATTCATGCATCAATAACCTCTCCAAACAGCCCATAATTCATGCCCAGCAGCCCCTAAAACAACCCATGATAACACGCTCAATAGCCCCCCACGAGCAGCCTTGTCCACGCCAAAAACACACCTAAAACAGCCCCTCTATTCACACCCAACAGACCCTCACAAGCAGCCCCTCAATCCCACATTGATTAGGAAATCCCCTCTCTTGTTCACGCCAATTTCACTCAAACAGCCCCATTCACTCACGCCTACGCACAACACCACTCAATACGTCCCAGCCTAAGCACTCAACACTCACGCCCCTAGCACACAACACGCCCAGCCCACGCACCAAGACTCGTCCCTTGAAACACTGGCTCATTAGCCCTTGAACCAGCCACGCAAATCTGTCTCATTACAGCCCTTACACTCACGCCAAATCTGCCTCACTTCAGCCATCATACGCCCATAATCTCACCCAAACTCCAATCTAATCTCAATTCATATATCATACAAACTGAAATGAGAATGAGAACAAATGAGACTTACCTCTAAATTGGATGAATTTGGTGAAGAAGAGAATGGTTGGAGCGGAGGAAGAAGAAGAAGACAGTGAGAACCCCTTTTTGATCGTCTGAGACGAGAAAGAAGAAGACACTGGTTTTAGGGATTTAATGGACATTTAGCGTCGAATAGTTTTGACGCTAAAAGCAAATAATTTCGACGCTAAAACTTTGGTGGCTTATTAAAAAATTAGGGTTATTTTTCTAGGAAATTTAATTTTTTTTATTTAGCGTCGCAATTGAATACTTTCGACGCTAAATGAAAGACATTTAGCGTCGATATTATTCGACGCCAAATTTAAATTTGGCGTCGAATAATATCGACGCTAAAAGAAAATAATTTCGACGCTAAGAAGTTGGCGGTTTATAAATTTAAATTGGGTTGTTTTTTTCCGGGAATTTAATTTTTTATTTAGCGTCGAAATATAATAATCGACGCTAAATGAAAGACATTAGCGTCGATTATTATATTTCGACGCTAAATGTCTACCATTAAAAATAATAATAACAATTATATGATAATTATACTATTAATATTAATTACGACAATCTTTCGACATATTTAAATAATAATTAAAAACAACAACCATATTTAAATAATAATTAAAAACAACAACCATACATTATAATCCAGAAAATTATTCATCAATCACAAAATACACTAACTTCATTAATCACTATTATCTTCGGTATTTGAGGATTCGTGACGGGAATCGAAGTCATCTTCAGTGTCAAATTCTTCTTCATTTGCTACTTCAACGCTCACTTCAGAATGAGAAATTATCTCAACGTCTGTACTATCTCGTGTTAATGCGATATTTTCAGGAACGGTGACAGTTGGTCCATAAAATATCTGTTCAGGAACTTCGAAGTTGCCGGAGACTTCTTGTGTTTCATCTGATATGTCAACTCTATCTTTCTCCTGCGTGTCCCAAATGCCCCTATGTTGTAACTTTTCTACCACCATCCATCCATTTCCTAACTTTTGATCAGATATATATATCACTGAACGTGCTTGGGTATAAAAAATGTATGGATCATTCTTGTACCAAAAACGTTGAACATTAATTGACGTTAGATGATTACTAACTTGAATTCTCCTCTTTCTGGCATTTGTGTCAAACCACTTACAGTCGAATAACACAATATGTCGTCTGGGTCGGTATATCAACTCAATGACCGATTGCAACACTCCGTAGAAGTCAATAAGATCTTAGCCGTGTTCTCCTTGGACTACAATTCCATAATTCTGAGTCACATGAGTAACATCTCGTTGTTCGGTATGAAATCTAACTCCGTTGACAATGCATCCACTGTATTCATAAGAGAAAGAAACCAACGAGGATGACGAGTCCAATTGACCATTTTGCACTTGGTTCTTAATCTAACAATGAGAGAAATAGATGTGTTAATATAACAAACTGAAATATGTAATGTTAGGATAAAAATAAATATAAAATGTTAGGCCTTACAGTTGTCTCAAACCATTTAGGAAATTCTTTTTTGTGTGTTTCATCAACGTTATGGTCACCACCACATTGTAGCATTGTTAGATGTTGCCTACAAAAAATGAGTTAGGTTAATGTATGGCAAAAATACTATGGTTATGCACCAGAAAAACTTACGTTAAATACGGTTGCACTTCATCAAATTACTCAATATAAACCAATGCGCACGTTGAACTTCCTGAAGGGTCAGTAATTTGACACCTACTGCTCCAAATGGTCTGCAATTTTGACGGAACACTGTGATATCTTGCGAATTACTTGCATCTCCATCATAGTTTCGTGGCCGACGATTAAAATGAGTTTCAATATTCTGCATGTACATCGAACAAAATGTTATTGCTTCACTTATTACAACAGCTTCAGCTATTGACCCTTCAGGGCGCGCCTTGTTTTTCACATATTGTTTGTAATCTCCCAAAGCCCTGCGGATATGACAACAAGTTTGCATTAAAACTAAATTCAATGCACAGTAAAAATTTAAGAATGTAATATTTAAAATCGTATATATATAGTACCTCTCAATGGGATACATCCATCTGTAATGGACAGGACCTCCCTTTCTAGCTTCAGCCGATAAATGCACGGCCAAATGTACCATCACATCAAAAAAAGTGGGTGGCAAAATTCGCTCCAGCTTGCATAGGATTATCACGATTCCTCGCTCAAGTTCGTCAATAACAGTTGTGGTTAATGTCCTCTGACATAATTGTTTAAAGAAGCCACATAGATCAAGTACGACGTCGCATACATTCGGGGGGAGATAAGGTCGAATGCCAACAGGAAGGAGAATCTCGAGAAGCACATGACAATCGTGACTCTTTAATCCCGTTATTGTATCATCTCTGACCCAACGCCCAATATTCGATGCATAATCATCAGGGAATTTAACCATTTTCAGCCAATCACAGAATGATTTTCTCTCTGATCGAGTGAGCACATAACTAACAGGTGGCTTAATAAAACCTCGAGAAGTGACTTGTAAATGCAATTCACTACGAATTCTAAGATCTTATAGGTCCAATCTAGCATTTACAGTGTCTTTTGTCTTACCCGGAATATTGAATAGTGTGCCCACTAAACTCTCACAAATGTTTTTTTCTATATGCATTACATCCAAATTATGTCGCAAACTCAGAGTCCCCCAATATTCTAACTCAAAGAAAATACTTTTTCTGTCCAATTCAACTCTTCAGGTAAGCGTTTTCGATTTTTATCTCTATTATTAGGATGTTTACCTGGTGTACTGTCTCTGAGATGTTGATGTTGGCAAACTATGTCGAATCCAGACAATGGACTGGGCATACTCTGAGGTTCATGTTGACCGTTAAATAATTTACTCCTCCGCCAAGGATGACTCAACTCAAGAAATCTCATGTGCCCTGTGTATCCTATTTTATTCTGTAATCGTTGCGAAGGTGTTTGACCCGCACAAACTGGACATGCCATGTATCCCTTAGTGCTCCATCCAGATAATGAACCATAAGCTGGAAAATCATTAATGGTCCATAATAATGCGGCATGCATCTGAAAATACTGCTCGGAAGATGCATCATAGGTATGCACACCCACATTCCATAATGTTTGTAACTCCTCGATCAATGGTCTCAAGTAAATATTCAAATCTTTACCAGGGGAACGTGGACCAGGGATAAGCAATGACATAAACATGAACGGATCCTTCATACATTTCCATGGAGGTAAGTTATATGGAATAACAATAACGGGCCAGATGCTATAAGAGTTGTACATATTCCCAAATGGGTTAAAACCATCAGAGGCAAGACCTAACCTGACATTACGGGGGTCCTCAGCGAAACGGGGGTACATGTCATCAAATTCCTTCCACTCGGTTCCATCCGCATGATGTCTACGTATGCCCTCTGCACCGATCTGTTGGGGTTGGTGCTCAGAGCACCAATTCCCGGTTGTATTTCTGTTGAATACTTCTGTAAAACATTATTATTATGAATAATATATGCAGTTTCTATAATATAATCTATCTTTTAATATGGTAAAGATGTATTGACCTTAGAATGATTAGTCATGGTACTGTTGCAAAAGTGTCGCAATGGACATTGAGTAGTATCATGACGTTGTCATTCTCAGACAGTTCCTAGTCAAGGTTTACACTACTTGGTCAGTATAGTAAACCCGTTGAGACCGGTACATGTTGTATACTGGAATATATGATTACAATGGTTTCTCAATGAACCATAAGTCTTGGAGACTAGTATAGACGTGTAGGTGTTTATAGTGGATAAACACTGAACGACTCACCGAAGATTCTTAATGGATGGTACACCAGCGTCAATAAGAATCTTCTCGGGTTGAGTAGCACTTGTGATTCTTAGACTTGAGATGCCATTGTGGGCACATGAGACATCTTATACACTTAGATGGCAGTCACGTCACCGATCTATTTAGATCAGACCTCTGTATGTTCGTTGGGTGTAGACATATCCTCAGGGTGTCCTATGTGTATCAAGATAGGATCCGTCAGTTCTGTGTATCAGAGCATAGGTAGTCCATATGATTAGCAATCAGATAAAACCATGGGCCCGTGGTAAAGCTTAGAAGCTAGTTCTAAACATTCTTTTGAGATTGCTAATAGAATAGTCGACTGGATAATCCTGATAGAGATTTGACGTTTATATCTATATCTCTGGGATTTATCCGGATACCTGTGACGGAGGAATTATACATTTGTCATGACCTCGACCTGTATGATTCAGCGAGATTATCCGTGATTGTCATAATTTATGGGTGGATAAATTATGGACACAAAATTTGATTTCGTGACGGATATACATGAATCTAGAGAGTCTCAATAATGAAACATACTCGTAGAGCACTAGAGCAACATTAATAAATAATATTGATTATTTATAAAGTCGTTTAAAGGTTAAACGCAAAATACATGCTAAATGAACTAGATAGTCATTTGCCTAATTATTGTGTATTTACATTTAATACTTGATTAATTTAAATACACATTAATTAATAGTCAAAATGAGTTATTTGACTTATATCCTAAATGAATATATATTATTAATATTTAATTTAAATATTATACATATATTTAATATATTTGTATTTGATTAATTAATTAATTATTTATTTAATTGTTAAATGATTAAATTAATTAAAATATAAATATCTTACATTAGGATATTTTAAGTAAATGATATTAGTTGCCATTGTTGACTTAAATAAATATCCATAAAGTGTTTTAGAAATTTGTCAAGTTGATTAAATGATTTTGAAATGAAAAATTTGGTATATACATTACTTGAATTTTCGGCCAAGGCCAAAAATGCACAAGTATATATTGTTTTCATTTTCTTTTCATTTGGTTAACCTAATACACTTTTCATAAAACTCCATTGAAAGAAACCAAGGAAACAAGTGAAGGAGAAAAGGAAAAACCAAAAGAAAAGCTTGGATTTTGTAAGTTTTTCAAATTAACTTACTATTAGAAAGGAAATTGTTCCTTAGGATCTAGGCAACATCTTGTGATGTTCTTAAGTTATTCTTTTCTTTATTTCTTGTGTTTTTGATGATGGAAATTTTTATTGAAAGTGTTGAGCATGTATTGTGAAGGAATGTTGTGACTATTGTAGTTGTAAGCTTTCTTTTAAGGTTTTGGAAACCATGTTGCTAATCTAGAGTTGTTGAAACACTCTTAGATGACCTAGATTTGATCTTGAGTTGTTTCATTGTGTTGAGACTTGGATTGGATGTAAGAATGATGATTGAAGTAATTGATTTAATGTATTTGGTCTAATTTGTCCAATTTGTGGAAATGAAAAATTAGGATTCATAACTAATTCCAAATTTGGGGCTTTTCATATATGTTGTGTATTTGTATGTGTATATGATGCATATAAAGTTTCATGTTGATTGGATTACATTTGGATGTGTTTTGAATCATGAAATGACAAAAGGCACAAATTGCCTACTATTGGAGGCTCTCGGCCTTGGACTTAGAATTTAGGGATTTTGGTTGTTTTGGTGTTTTGATGTTTTGAACATGCTAAGTTCATCTTATAAATGATTTAGAATCATTCAAAATTGATTTGATCAATTTCGGACTAAAATGGACAAAATACCAAAGTAAGGGTAATTTGGTAAATTCACTTAAATATGATTTATTGAATTTTATTTCATAATTTGATTATTGGAATATTAAATAAATGTGTTTATTTAATTAATCCGAGAAAAATTTTTGAAATCGGAAAATACGATTTTCCACCGCATCCGCTGCGTTACCGGATTCAGCCCCTAAAAACCCTACACGATCATCTTTTCATGATGCCACATCATGTCAGTTGTTGTGTGTCGTGACATGAACAATCTCTACAGCCTGGGCGTTAAAGGAAAATATCGCAATATCTTTTGAGGCACTTTCTTCCCCGTACCACGAACTTTGTACCGACTTTCACCACATATCGGACAATATTCAAGTGATTCATATTCTGCACGAAATAATACACAATCATACTTACAAGCATGAATGGATTCATACCCCATTCCCAGATCACGCAACATTTTCTTTGCCTCGTAGTACGACTTAGGCAATTCGCTTCCAACCGGTAACATTTGGCCCAGTAACTTTAACATCATATCAATACTTTTGTTGGTCATTCTGTTGATCACTTTAATGTGTAATAATTTCACAACGAAATTCAAGATCGACATTCCAGCACCTTCAAATGGAATTTTTTTTGCCTCATCAAGTAGTTCACTAAATAAATTTTGATCATTTCCACTTAACACTGGCATGTCACCACTGACACTATGACCAAGTTGTGGACCTTGTAAGTCATGCAAAGCATCGGTTATCTCATCGTTTACAGGTTGATTGTAACTACTGCTCCCTTCACCGAAATCAATAAACCGTGACTGAGAATTATACTGCTCACCGTGATAAATCCACATACGGTAAGTTGGTGATATTCCTGGCATGTATAAATGATTATGAACTTCATCTAACCGTTTCCTTTTCCTATTCAAACAATTTGCACATGGACACCGAACACGACCTTCTGCATCAATGTGTTGCTTTGCGACTTCCATAAACTCATACACTCCATTACGATATTCAACACTCAATCTATCCAGCGAGCTCATCCAATTTCTATCAATTTAAGCGAAATACCTAAATATAATAATATAATTATTAAATATCATATTACATTCATCAACATTACTAATTCATTAATTATTTATTTAAGCATATACATATATATTTAGTTGATAAAGTAAATAGTTTACAGAAAAATTATATTTAGTTAATTAATTAACTTAATCTACATATATGAATCATAAATCATTAACAAAAAGTATATAATAAACATAATCATAAAAATTGAAAAATAATAACGAAATATAAAAGAAGACTTACCTTATGGAAAATTTATTACAATTTTATTGAAAATTTGTAGGAGAGTTGTGAGGTTGCAGATGACAGATTCTGAGATTTCAGAGGATGAAAATGAAGAGAATGGGAGAACAAACAGAGGGGGAGAAGGGTTAGTGGCATTCTGCATTTTAATCTATATTTAGCGTCGAAACAATAAATTCGACGCTAATTGTTGTGATTTTTAGCGTCGAAACAGTTTATTCGACGCTAAATGTCCAATTTTTAGCGTCGACATAAATTTAGACGCTAAAGATCAGAGGATTGTCGGTGGAATCTTCCTAAACCTTTAGCGACGCTACTTAGTCGACGCTAAATGTATAGTTTTTGGCGTCGACAATACATGTGACGCTAAAAGTATAACATTTAGTGCCAAAAATTATTGGAATAGTAAAATAAGTTAGCGTCGAATATGTTTCGACGCTATAAGTGTAATTTTAGCGTCGATACTTTTTTTTCGACGAAAAAAATTGAATATTTGGCGTCGAATATTGGTTTCGTCGCTAAAATCTTGATATTTGGCGTCGAATATTATTTACGACGCTAAAAGTGATTTTTAACGTCGAAAATTATTTCGACGCTAAATTATTGGACGCTAAAAGCCATAATTCTTGTAGTGAAATTATTTATATTTCACGTAATTTATCATATTATAGCAAGATCTAGAATATGCATGTTCAAGTTTAGTCATGGTGAGACACGTGTGCATGAATGTTATCATACAATACATGTATATGTCAAAGATTTATGGAGATAATAAGATCATGCCGGTCATATTCCGGATTCATCGGGATGTGACATTTTTATAAATTAATTTTTTTCCCTTTCATATCGTGTAGCCTAGCGCGTTTCTTTACGAGAGAGACAAAAACCTTTAGGGGAAAATTTTATATTATAATATATTTGATGTAACCTTTTTGCCTTCATTATATTCGTTATCACATGATCCTTTTATAATTATACTATTCTAAATGAATCGGTGAGCGATTTCTTTCATTATATTCGTTATAACATTATCCTTTTATTATAATAATAATTACACTATTTTAAATTATTCGGTGAGCAATTTCTTTGATTATATGGTGATCTACTGAACACGTTTATAATTTTATCGTTTTGTGAATACTATTGAGTCCGTGACAATATCATTTGCTACAACGCAACCAACATCACGCTCGTGATCCTCGAAAATCATTTACCGACATAATAGAATTTTGAAATCTTTCAAAATCTATCGTCAAATTACTTATTCCAAATTTAAATAGAATAAGTTATCTCAAGTTTATATATGTATATATATTGTTGATGGTGTTTTTAGGCACTATGGTATTTAAGACAGCACGACAGGGGCAAAATGGTACTTTTCTCCTTGGTCAAAGATCATTAATACCGACCCGACCACATGAGTAAATGGCCGAGCACTTGAGATCGGATGACCGAGCATTATCAGATCGACAGCAGCATTCTCAGTTCAAAAAACTATTATGACCGACCACATGAAGACCGAGCATAGGGCAAGACATGTTCGGGAAAATAAGGCATTCTATCCATATGAGATAAGATAATAAGTTATCCTACTTTCATGGGGTAAACTAGTAAGTCAATGTCCTAGTATGATAAAGGAAGTAAATGTAGTTTTTGGCTAGGAATCCTTATGGAAAAAGGGAATAGTTTTGACTAGGAATCCTTATGGGAAAAAGGAATAGTTTCAACTAGGAAATTCTTGTACAAATAGGAATATGATTTCTTCACCATTATAAATAGAAGGGTAGAGTGAAGGAAAAGAAGAACAAGAAAAGAGAGAATAAGAGGAACAAGTTGAGAGCAAGGTAGAGTTGAGATCAGAATCATCGAGCTCTGACTTGTAAACACAAAAGAGACCCGAAAAGAGTGTTTAAGTAATAAAAGTATCATCATGTTTGTGTCCGTGGACGTAGGTCGGATCCAAATCCACCGAACCACGTTAAATCTCCTTGTTGATTGGTGTGTTTATCTGTTTTTTGCTAAGTTTGCATTTGGTCCCCCATAACCAAACAAATTCACTATTGAAGGAGGATTACCTCGGAGGTGATATTCCAATATTACCCCGAGACCAAAATCAGCCGTCAACAGTTGGCGCCGTCTGTGGGGAACTCAACAAAAAGCAGCTCGCGTAGTAAGACAATGGCGGAAGACGGAAGCCACCAACCATCAGGGAGCTCGGCTGCAGATTGGATGGAGAAGATTGAGGAAAACCTTAGGAAAGAAAGGGAGGAAAGCCAAACTCTGCTAAAAACCATAGTAGACCGGTTGGAAAGGATAGAAGAAGCACACAATGAAAAATTCGAAGCGGGGACTAGCCGACGAAGGAACGACATAGCAGAAGGAAAAAGAATTGTCGATATAAGTGAGGACGACAGACCCCGGAAGAGGGATCCTTACAGGGTAAGATCCGTAGTGGTTCAGGGAGATTCCCAGACCGAGGACACCTGGGAGGAAGAAAGTGACAAATCGTCACCAGACCCCTCCTATGATGGCCTTCACAACACCCGGCGAAAGGAGAAAGAATATGACGAAGAAATGCGAGAAGATACCAGCCACGAGAAGCACCACCCCCGGGATAACAGAAATAAAGGAGACCGCAGGAGGCGGAATGGAACCAAAGATAGCAACATGAAATCTTGGTTACGGGAAGAGCTGATCAAATGGGGAGTACATCCCAATACAAACAGAGGGGATATCCAGGACGGCAAAGATGAGTCCCCCCTCACAGAGGAAATAAAATCAGAGAAATTCCCAAAAAGATTCAGCATGCCGACCATGACACCATACAAGGGCCATACCGATCCCAAAACCCACATTGAAGGTTTCGTCCTACTAATGGAGGTGCAAGGGGTAACAGGGGACGCCATTTGCAAAGTATTCCCCTTAACTCTGGCCGGACCGGCCATCCTATGGTATAGAAGCCTGGCCCCAAGAAGCATCAGCAGCTTCACACAACTGAAAAAGTCATTCATACGGCACTTCAAGGGGGCTTGTGTCCCCAGGAAAACAGTTGGAGAACTAAGGCTTATGAAGCAAGGAGACGATGAACCCCTGAAGATATTTATTGAAAGATACCATAATATGGTACTCGAAGTCGGAGGGTATGAATCCCCCGAGGCCCTGGAAAGCTTGAAGGGAGCCTTGAAAGTCGGAAGGCTATGGACCCATCTAAGGATCCAAGACACCCCGGACTACGCCACCGCTCTGGAGGTGGCCCGAAAATTCGTTTTATTGGAGAACGAAGAGAAAGTATCCCGAAAAGGGAACACTATCAGAGAAAGAACCGCAAGGGAGGGTGCTCCCCGCCGAACAGAAAGAGAATCCAGAAGACCACTCCCGAAGTACAAAGAATTCAAGCCACTGCACCGGGACAATCAAGAGAGAAGGGCGCCAACCCAAGTAAACCATGTGGTCGGGGAAGATGCATACATTCCCCTAAAGAAACCACTGGGACAAATTGTCATGGAGATCCAGGGGAAAGGCCTCTTAGTAGAACCCGACCAACGAAGGTTTCCCCCGGACAAGAGGAACCAAAAGGCTTATTGCGTACACCACAACTCCAGAGGACATGCAACTGACGGATGTAAAGATCTACGAGAGCAGATGGAAGACCTAGCACGAAACGGATATCTGAACAAATACATTGACCACGAAGTTATGACGACCAGACAAAGAGCATGTGGCCGCCAAATCAACTGAGAAAAGGGCAGTTTGTCCCCGAAACATGAATAAAAACTTTCTCTTTTCAAAAAGGTTCTCGTCCACTTTCGTAGAACATAAATAGAAAGACTTACTCAAAAAACCGGGGACAAACTTAGCGCCTAATACAAAAGAAACGACCAAAGCACTAAGACTTGATCAGCTCGGGGCTGGACTTTGTTCCGCCGAGGCCATTCAGTTATTCGGCTCGGGGTTGGGTTACGTCCCACCGAGTCACGTATATTGGTCTGGGGACGGGACATTCCCCCAGAGCCAAATACCTCTTTCAGCTCGTGGCTGGATTTCGTTCCGCCGAAGCTACTTGGTTATTCAGCTCGGGGTCGGGTTATATCCCACCGAGTCAGCTCTTCGGACCGGGGACGTAACATTCCCCCAGGTCCAGGTGCCTTCTTCAGCTCGGGGTCGGGTACATCCCACCGAGTCAGCTCTTCGGACTGGGGACGTAACATTCCCCCAGGTCCAAGTGCCTTTTTCAGCTCGGGGTCGGGTACGTCCCACCGAGTCAGCTCTTCGGACTGGGGACGTAACATTCCCCCAGGTCCAAGTGCCTTCTTCAGCTCGGGGTCGGGTACATCCCACCGAGTCAGCTCTTCGGACTGGGGACGTAACATTCCCCCAGGTCCAAATGCCTTTTTCAGCTCGGGGTCGGGTTACGTCCCACCGGGTCATGCTCATCGGACTGGGGACAGGACATTCCCCCAGGACCAAATATCTCTTTAGCTCGGGGTCCTCAGGGACATACTCGATGCATATGATCCATGGGAAGCATAGCACGGGTAGAGATGATACCCCTGTGGCGATTGCTTGCTCCAGTGTTACCGAACATAAGGAGGAATATGCCCTTAATGTATCGAGCACTCTTTGATCCTCATTTACCCGATGTAATGGATCCGTGGGAAAGCATAGCACGGGGAGTGACAAGGCCCCCGTGACGATTGCTAGCTCCAGTGATACCGGACCTAAGGAGGGATATGCCCTTAGCGCCCCGGACACTCTTTGATCCATTCATCACTTGGATCCGTGAGAGGCACAGCACGGGGATGCGTTGAGCCCCTGTAGCGTGTGCCTACTCCAGCGTGGTAAGGAGGAGCCCTCACGAAAACACACAGGCTCCCCAGTGGACCGACGTGTAGAGGATGTGCCCTTACCAATCAAACGCTCTTTTTGATCCAAATCTTGGTTCGCCGGGACACTGAATTGAAAGATTCAGAATTGTGTTTTGGAGGCCTCGGGCAGGACGCTGTTGTGAGGCATCCGTGCTGTTGTTTACATTTGTAAAAAGTTTTCTTTTGGGACAAGTGCCGAGTCACCCCCACCTTTTTGGTCTTATTTTTCAAAGTTTTGATTTTATTTTTCACTGGTCTGGCAAGGGGACGCCCGTGCCAGATTCGGTAGGGCTTCACAAGGTTGATTCAATTCCCTTCTGAGCAAGTCCCAAAGATTACCTAGCTCGGGGCTGGATTCGTTCCGCCGAGACCACGTGGTTAATCAGGCTCGGGCTGGATTCGTTCCCCCGAGGCCACTTGGTTTAAATAGCTCTGGGCTGGATTCGTTCCGCCGAGGCCACTTGGTTAATTAGCTCTGGGCTGGATTCGTTCCGCCGAGGTCACTTGGTTTCTCTCAGCTCGGGGTCGGGTTACGTCCCACCGAGTCCGTCCTTTTGGTCTGGGGACGTAACATTCCCCCATGGCCAAGTCTTCATCTCAGCTCGGGGTCGGGTCGTGTCCCACCGAGTCCGTCCTTTTGGTCTGGGGACGTAACATTCCCCCATGGCCAAGTCTTCATCTCAGCTCGGGGTCGGGTCGTGTCCCACCGAGTCCGTCCTTTTGGTCTGGGGACGTAACATTCCCCTAGGGCCAAGTATTCATCTCAGTTCGGGGTCGGGTTACGTCCCACCGAGTCCGTTCTTTTGGTCTGGGGACGTAACATTCCCCCAGGGCCAAGTGTTCATCTCAGCTCGGGGTCGGGTCGTGTCCCACCGAGTCCATGGGTCGGGTTACGTCCCACCGAGTCCGTCCTTTTGGTCTGGGGACGTAACATTCCCCCATGGCCAAGTCTTCATCTCAGCTCGGGGTCGGGTCGTGCCCACCGATCCCGTCCTTTTGGTCTGGGGACGTAACATTCCCCCATGGCCAAGTCTTCATCTCAGCTCGGGGTCGGGTCGTGTCCCACCGAGTCCGTCCTTTTGGTCTGGGGACGTAACATTCCCCCAGGGCCAAGTATTCATCTCAGTTCGGGGTCGGGTTACGTCCCACCGAGTCCGTTCTTTTGGTCTGGGGACGTAACATTCCCCCAGGGCCAAGTGTTCATCTCAGCTCGGGGTCGGGTCGTGTCCCACCGAGTCCATGGGTCGGGTTACGTCCCACCGAGTCCGTCCTTTTGGTCTGGGGACGTAACATTTCCCCCGGAGCCAGCAGTGTTCATTTCAGCTCGGGGTCGGGTTACGTCCCACCGAGTCGGTCGTCGTCAGCATAAGGGCAAAGCATTATCTCCATGGGTAGATAACGGGATCCTCGTTGACTGAGCACATGAGGGTGGCAGGAAGGACCAGATTTGCAGCCAAAGCATTTTTCTCTGCGATTCCTGGAGTGACCACCGACGAAGTCATCGGCACACCATCTTTTTTATAGTTCCCGGCATCAACTCGCAAACTCGTTGTTACCGAGAACTAGGGGACAGATGTTGATGGTGTTTTTAGGCACTATGGTATTTAAGACAGCACGACAGGGGCAAAATGGTACTTTTCTCCTTGGTCAAAGATCATTAATACCGACCCGACCACATGAGTAAATGGCCGAGCACTTGAGATCGGATGACCGAGCATTATCAGATCGACAGCAGCATTCTCAGTTCAAAAAACTATTATGACCGACCACATGAAGACCGAGCATAGGGCAAGACATGTTCGGGAAAATAAGGCATTCTATCCATATGAGATAAGATAATAAGTTATCCTACTTTCATGGGGTAAACTAGTAAGTCAATGTCCTAGTATGATAAAGGAAGTAAATGTAGTTTTTGGCTAGGAATCCTTATGGAAAAAGGAATAGTTTTGACTAGGAATCCTTATGGAAAAAGGAATAGTTTCAACTAGGAAATTCTTGTACAAATAGGAATATGATTTCTTCACCATTATAAATAGAAGGGTAGAGTGAAGGAAAAGAAACAAGAAAAGAGAAGAATAAGAGGAACAAGTTGAGAGCAAGGTAGAGTTGAGATCAGAATCATCGAGCTCTGACTTGTAAACACAAAAGAGACCCGAAAAGAGTGTTTAAGTAATAAAAGTATCATCATGTTTGTGTCCGTGGACGTAGGTCGGATCCAAATCCACCGAACCACGTTAAATCTCCTTGTTGATTGGTGTTTTATCTGTTTTTTGCTAAGTTTGCATTTGGTCCCCCATAACCAAACAAATTCACTATTGAAGGAGGATTACCTCGGAGGTGATATTCCAATATTACCCCGAGACCAAAATCAGCCGTCAACATATATAAATATATTTTTTGAATTCGAATTTATGATCTGAATGTCAGATTCTAAAATTACTGTAATTATTGTTATTTATGCCTTAACTTTTTGGAGTGTGTTATGATAATTTAGGCGATTATAAGTTTCATTTCTTTTTTTTTCATTTTATTCAATCAAATAAATATAAAATCGAAGAACCACGATTCTCATTATTCAATTTGAAATTAAGCTAATAACTATAAAAGATTAAAACAAAAATCATTCTTATTATTTGCATATTTGGAGAACCTCCATGGGCTTTTGCTATATCAAGGATGCTTGGATCGTAATTAATTGTTTATTCACTTTATTTGTGGTTACCAATTTGATATCATTAACTATATATAATAAGGTTTAAATCTTACCCTTTTGCCTAATGATAGTTAAACTACTCCAACCATTAATAATACCAAAATAAACTTTAACCTCAGTACAACTCAGAATTAATATTAAACCAATAATTATTTATAATTACAATTGAACAATGCCCCTTTCTTATTTGTTTCTTTGAAGTTGAACTTATAAACTTTATATAAAAATGAATTAGGTCTCTTTCTTATTACATAAGTCTCTCTTGCTCTCTTTATTCTCTCTCTCTCTCTCTCTCTCTTTATTTTCTTTCTTAACAATAAAAATGAAGAAAATGAAAAAAGAAAGAAAGAAATTGCAGAATCAAGCCATGGAGCTTCATTTTAGCCAAAACCCTAGAATTCTAAGTATAGTTTTTACAATAACAGTAACCCTAATTCTTCTTGCAATCATTTCTCTTCACTACCCTTTATCAAGAAACCCTATTTTTGTTATCAAAAATTATTATTCTTCCCCTGCTTCTCCTCCTCTTGAGTCATCATCATCATCATCTTCCAATTTGTCAGAGAGTAATAATCAAGAACTTGAAAGTTCAGAAAAATGTGATATATTTTCAGGAGAGTGGGTGCCAAATCCTGAAGGTCCATATTACACAAACACAACTTGTTGGGCGATTCATGAGCATCTAAACTGCATGAAATATGGAAGATCAGATACTGATTTTATGAAGTGGAGATGGAAGCCAGATGGGTGTGAGTTGCCTATTTTTAATCCTGCTCAGTTTCTTGAAATTGTTAGAGGAAAATCATTGGCCTTTGTTGGTGACTCAGTTGCTACAAATCAAATGCTGTCTTTGATTTGCCTCCTATCTAGGGTAACCACTCTCTCTCTCTCTCTTTACTTTTTTTTTTTTTAAGGCTCTCCCTCTCTTTACTTTTTCTTTTAAAGGCTCTCTCTCTCTTTGCTTATGATTATGTCATAAAAATTTATCACATTAAGTTGTAATTTTCATTTTAACATGTCTCCAAATTTATGTCCTCAGAGTACAGATCTCGGGTTTGAGTCTAGACCGTATATTTATTTGTAAGAATCTAAGATAGGTATGGATTTTACATATTCCGTTTAAATCTGAGTCAGATAATTTGACGATAAGATTTTCAATATTTCAAAAAAAAAATATATCTGAATTTATCACTTTAAAAAATGTTTCTAAATAGAAATTTTCAAATATAAAAACTTGTATATCAACAAAAAAATATATTTATTAAGATGAAATATAATGTTTATATTTTAGCTAAATCAAGTTGTATATTGATTTTTATTTATTCATTACTCTTAATTTTTGTTTTTTAGTAGATTGCTTCTGAATATTTTGAAATTTATGTACATTTGATGCTCTCTGTTACTTCTTTCCCTTTTTTAAAAAAAATATATATATTCTATGATATCTAATCTTTAATTTAATAAATGCGTACAGTGAATTTGAATATGTCGACCTACGCCATTATTTTAATGAAGAATTTGATACAATTATTGGGGGTCACTTTGTCTTTACTTGCTACATCTACTCATACCGACACACAATTATTTGAATCGATAATTACTCTCTCCGTCCCTTTTTATAGGTCACATTTTTATTTTTGAAACTCCCAAATTATATTTCCTTATTTGGAGAGAATTAAAGTAAGAAATTCACTTATATATCCTTATTATTATTATTATTGGGAGTATAAATAATTGAATTAAAGTGAGATTGTGATGAGTGATATATTAAGAAAAGATTATATTTTAATCATGTTCTCTTATTTTGTTGGAAAATGACTAACGATCTATCAAAAAAAAGGGACTGAGGGAGTATTAAATATTTATTTTGTTTTAGTTTTTCTATAAACTTTTCGTTTAATTCAATTCCCAAGAATACTCTCCTCTGGAATTAGAAATTTAAATATATATAATATTGATACATGTTGGCACCAATTAAATCCCATATGGGCTCTTTGCCTAATCAATTTAATAATGAATTCAAAGATTTCTCATATCTACCAAGATTTGTCTTATCGTACATAGTCCAGTCTGTAAACTCTAAATTATCACATGACCTGGTCTTCTTTGGACTCTGTAATTAATTTCTTAATCCCACCTAAATATTTTGTCATTTAATCTACCATGTCATTCATATAACAATCCAATAATTTATTATCACTCTTATTAAAATATTAAAATACAATTAAAAAGATGGTTATTAAATCATACATGTCATTTACTAATTTTTTTAGTGATATTACGTCACTCGTGCTTCAGTTGTACCAAGAATTACTCTGGCTGGATTAGGAATCATTAGATACATCAAAGTTTTGTTAATTAAGGTTAGAGCAAGCAATTAATTATTACATTAACCAACATACATAAATAGAAATATAAAACGATCATTAAACTAAGCAAAGATTTCACTAACATTGTGTCAGAGATTAAGCAAAACTACGTTAGGGGACCCTATTCTTAAAATGTTTTAGAATTTTTACTTGTTGAGAAATGGCATGTTATATTGAATTTATCACATTTTATGAAAATGTATTTTAGACCCCTTAAATTTTTATATCAAGTTTTTTTTTTTTTTTTTTTTTTTTTACCCTTATTATAATGGCTTCCGTTTAATCAAAGTCCTGATTCTACCACTTATCGGAGCAAAACTGACTATGAATTTCTTTGGATTTTCAGGTGGAATACCCAGTTGATGTTTCATATACACCAGATGAAAGATTCAAAAGATGGAGCTACACAAGTTACAACTTCACTCTTGCTGCATTTGGGGCACCCCTTTTGGTGAAGTCCAAAGAAGCAGACTCAATTGGACCAACTCACACAGGACTGTTCAATCTTTATCTTGATGAATTCGATGAAGAATGGACCACCCAAATTGGTGAATTTGATTACATAATCATTTCAGCAGGCCAATGGTTCTTTAGACCAATGGTTTATTATGAAAATAACAAAATTGTTGGCTGCAAATACTGTCTCTTAGACAATGTGACAGATATGCCTATGTATTATGGCTATAGAAAGGCCCTTAAAACAGCATTTAGGGCCATTAATAGCTTGGAAAATTACAAGGGCATGACATTTTTGAGAACTTTTTCACCATCACATTTTGAAAATGGGATGTGGAATCAAGGTGGGAATTGTGTGAGAAGAAGGCCATTCAAGAGCAATGAGACAACATTGGAGGGTGAAATTTTGGAGCTTTATATGATTCAAACAGAGGAATTTAAAGTTGCTGAAAAGGAAGGGCAAAGGAGAGGCAAAAAGTTTAGGTTACTTGATACAACACAAGCAATGTTGTTGAGACCAGATGGTCATCCTAGTAGATATGGCCGCTGGCAACATGAAAATGTGACATTGTACAATGACTGTACGCATTGGTGCTTGCCAGGGCCGATCGATTCGTGGAGCGATTTCTTGCTGGAGATTTTGAAGATGGAGGGGATTAGATCTTGTGATGAGAAGAAGCTTTATGCAAGTGATAGAAAAATTATTGAAGTTATAAAATCCTAGTTGGAGTTAGAAGGTTTTGTGTGCTTACTCAGTTAAGGCTAAACGAAGAGTCTAGTTTCATTATTAATCACTCTTTTAACCTCAAGATTAGTTAGTCAATAGAAAAGCATCTGCAATAAAAGCATAATGTCATAATCCTATCAGTGTTATAAGAACAAATGAAACAGCAACCATATATATAGACTCCAGTTGCATAATTTAATCTTATACCTGACACTACAACCATGAAGGCTTATTCTACTGAGCTCAATGAAAGAAACAAACCTCATATTCGAAACACCAGGAAAATGATTTTCTTACTTGCCCTTGTCTTGATTCTCCTCACCGTAATCCCTCTGTGTATGGATACTCTGCATTCACCGTTGTCATCTGCTAAGATTAATGTTAGCGAATTGTTTAGAAAGAAATGCGACACCTTTAGGGGGAAATGTGTACCTTTTCCCAAAGGGCCTTACTACGCGAATCGTAGCTGCTGCCTGATCAATGATCAGCAGAACTGCATGAAGTTAGGCAGACTGGATACTGAGATCATGAAAAGGGGATGAATGTGAGCCTCGATTGCAATATAAACAATTTGACAGCCTTTACCAAGCACTGCAGTTACAGGATGGCTTTCGAACTGCATTTAGAACTCTTCAGAGGCTTAAACACTACAAGGATGTCATATTCGCAAGGACATTTTTTCCGATCTCATTTTAAGAATGGTGATTGGGACAAGGGAGGAAATTGTGTTAAAAAAAACGCCATTTGGAAGCCAAGAAGTGAAGTTAGAGGAACTAAGAGCTGCTGCAAAGCAAGGGATGATGAAGAGGTTGAAATTTTTATTGCTTGATATACTACTGAGATTATGCTGCTAAAGCCAGATGGGTATCCAAATCATTATGGACACTGGGGCTGCATAATAATAAGACTGAAGAATTGTGTTCACTGGTACTTCACGGGCCCCATTGATACATGGAATGAATTTTTGTTTGCAGAAATATGATTTTTGTGATTGCTACTAGCTTGCAGCTGGAAAAATTACATGTACAAAATACAATAAAATGACAGAACATTTCCTTGTGCCGAAGGTGAAACGCTTGTTTAAAACAATCAGTCGAATTAGTATCTATTAATCATTTCTTCATGGAAACTGCAGAATTACTATGAGATCATAGAGACTGGAAGAACAATGAAGGGACAGGAAGAAAAATAAATCGAATGAGATAATGCGACTAAAAGAATCATTTTCATTAAGAGAGATTTATTTTATATTCAAAAGATTACATTAAATAAACAAGAATTTTTTTATAAAATATGAAGTGTGGTAATACAAATATTGTTAAAGAATATACAACACATCAAACACAAGGAGGGCGTCTTTTATTGTGCTATACCCGGACGTTCCTCAAAATGAAAGCTTGATAAAGACGGCAATGTGCAAAGCAAGAATGTAGAGCACGAAAGACGACCTGAGTAGCACGAGCTTCTGTAGAGACTCATTCCGGACACCAGAGTGATAAGGAAGCTTGTCAGAAGCATCAACAAGATAATCTGTGGAAGAAGATCCTCTATCAGATGTGACTCTTCTAAGCCGGGTTCTGGCAGTATCTTCCTCTACATAGCTGCCCTGAACCCTCCTCCACAGACCATTCAATGCTTCCAATTCCTTCTCTTTCAGATGAATTTCACCGACCAGGCCTTCGGCTTGTGTCTAATAAAATATTTTATAATTTTAATAAATGTATTGAAATTGACGATGAATAAAACATTAACACAACCGTTGCGTCAAAAAAAAATTACATAGAAGTTTACAAAGCTGACCTGTTTCATTTCTAATTGCTCAATGAGGCTGTGAAGCTGTTTGTTTAACATCTTTTCTCTCTGAGCTGCACAACAGTATTTCCTTAATGTCAAAATGGTGAATGCAAGCATAGCAAGCACTACCAAATATATATCTAGATACACAGACGTTATGACTACATTTTCTATTACATTCCACAATGAGCAGGAATCCTATACACAATGTGAAAACGTAAAAGACATAATTTCCATAGCATCAGATACCTGGGGAAGGCTGCTTCAATGCATCGTTCTGAACTTGTGCCCATTTTTTCTCCAATTCTTGAACTCTCTCTTCCATTGAACTCTGTAAGCATCAAACAATCTTTCACCACCAACAGCAATGGACAAACACAACCCAATAACAATAAGGAAAAAGGAAAATTGAAGAATCAAAAGGAAAGAATAAATATACCAATTCTTTTTTCTTGACTTCCAATTTTTCTGCTATATCTGACTTTGAAACATCCATATCTCCATTAGCCAAGATGGACTCGGTCGTGGATTCAGTGAATTTTTCTGATTGGCTGACATTCATTGCAGATTGCGTTTTGTCCAGCTCACTGACTAGATTTTTCTCCATTTCATCCATTTCCTGAAAACATAAAAAGTTATAAATAAAACTTCTAACAGTTATGAGAAAGCAATTTGGTTCTGACTTATATTTTTACCCATGCCTTCAGCTAGTAAACAAAATCAGATTTCAGGAAAAAAGGAAATTTTCCAACAAATGTTTTCTTCAAAATGTAAAATGTAGTTCATTATTTACTATAATAAAACAGGTATAAGCAGCATGGATAAGCTCGTAGATGATGATATATTATTCATGAGAGCAATATATGGACTAAGTTTAAAATCTTAGCTCGGACCTTCAACTTCCTTCGCAGTGAATCTGCTTCCTGGATTTTCTCCTGTATTTTATTTTCACAATTTGATATAGCCTTTTCGTATGCAACATTTTCTTCCTGCAGTGTCACCTCTCGCAACTGGGTCTGCACAGAAGAATCAGAACCAACAATTAACAAGTGAAAAAAGTAAAACACCAACTCTTTTGCCATCACTGTTTTATCAAGCCCAAATCACATCCATATTAAAGTATATATAAGATGAGCAATCATCATCTAACGCAATACGTAGCAAATTTTAACTTTTTACTTCTATTTCCTCCTCCATACAATGGACTATATCTGATATAACTCACCTGAAATCAATCCAATCTGAATAAATTATTAAATTGTTCGATCTTAAGTCATGTATGCTTACCTTGAACTCAAAACGAATCCCAATAATTTATTCACTAAGCTCAAAAGCTTGATTCATACAAGTTTGTGTTTGTTTATGAGCTAAAACATATATAAACCAGATTAATCCACTTATCATTCCCCCAATAGAACTACAAGTAATGCATATAAATCTGTCTTAAATAATGCAAATCAAACAATTACAACATCAAATCACCAAATCAATTTACACAAGACATAAGACTTATACGTCCCATTATAATGACAAAAAATACACTTCCAAGCCACATAAGAAATAACCTATATTTTACTATAAAAAGGGGAAAAAACCCACCTTTGAACATTTACACAATACCAGTGACAAAAACTCAAAATACCCAGATCAAAAAACAAAAACGCTCAGATTAAAAAACCATAAAATTAACAAAATAACTCTAAAAACGCAAACTTTAAGAATTAAAAAAAAATCAAATAAAAAAGGAGCACCTGCTCTCGAGTAGAAGAGTGAGAGTTGAGCTGTTGGGTGAGGGCGGCATTGTAGGCGAGAGAGTGGGCGTGGAGATGAGGGAGGCGTTGGGAGATATCAGGAGGAGGCAATCTGAGCCGCAGATCTTGGATCGAACGGCTGAGAGAGGAGGCTTTTTGGTCTAGTTCACGAACGTACTTCTGTTGCTCTTCTGTGAAAACTAATGGAATTGATGAATTAATGGCGTCTTCGTCGCCGTCTTCTTCGTCTTTGTGGGATTTTACTACGTCGGCTGCCCATGCTAGCAATCCCGCCATTTCGACGCCGCGCTCACAAATTGGCTTCTCTTGTTTCAGTGATTTGCTTTGAATTTGTGAATGTTTGTTTTGAGGTGAACCGAACCGGGTAGATTATGGCGGTTTGAATTGTTCGGTTCGGTCCTGTGCAGTTATGATCTGTTAATGGGTTCCGATTTATTGGGCTGGACCAATCCGATTATCGAATTTAGAATGGGCTTTTGTAGTGTTTTGTTAATTCGTTGGGCCAACTTGGGCTTGTCTAGTGTTTTATCACTTTTTATGGGAAGTTTTAAAATATTAAATCAATAAGACGGAACTTCTTGTTAATTATTTTAATGTGCCTTTTTGTCTTTAAATTTATTGTCAAATTAACCAATAACCAATAGGTGAGGATTATGATATAAACAGGTTCATGATACAAATTTATTATAATGTCATTCTTAAATATTAGATTCATATAACATTTTATGTTTCCATTAGACTTGTGGTTAAACTTGTAATACTACAATAAATAACTATAATGAGAATCTTTAATATGCTTTTTACATCTTGAATTGAATTGAGACGAAATAAAACACCATCTAAAACAGATGAAAATTTTATATGTTCCGTTTAAACCCAAATCGAATGATTTGATGGAGGAATTTTCAACATTCAAAAAAAAGTAAGTTTTTTTTATTATGACAAGGCAAACTAGCTTTTAATGTTTCTCATTATCATAATAACACTAACTTAATTTTTGCTAGTGCGTGTATTACACTGTAATAGTTGTATTGTATTAGACTATATTGTATTATATTATATGAAAATAAGTAAAAGTCAATGCACCAACTATTATATTATAGGTGCGTCAGGTAGAGAGTATTAATAGAGAGTATAAGGTAGCTTATCAGTTATGGATCAAATATTAAAATATAAACTAGCGTAAAAAAGTAATCTTATATTGTGAAATTATGATTTTGTGAACTTTAATATTTGATAGAGCGTTAACGTTCCACCAAATACACCTATAATGCACTCCTAACTATATTAGATTCAAATGTAATTGACTTGTGCATCTTACATGAAGATAAGTTACATGAATAAGATCCTCCAAGTTACATGAATAGGAAACATCAAATCTCAAATCTCAACACTTATCAATAGCTACAAATTGCTCTATTTCCATGTCCCTTCCTTGATCCAAACTTGGCTTGAAACCGTGTTGCCATAGTCTTGGAGTATATAACTTCCTTACCTCTTAAGCATTATGGAAATTGGAAGTCACTTTGGTTCATCCTTTCCTTCACAGTTTACACATTAAGATTCATCAGAAAAACAGCTGTACTTTTTTTTTTTAAATCATTCTCTTATAGAACGCACTCCCTAAATTCGAATCCAATACCACCAAATTACGTCCATTGAAAGAGTACCAAAAAAAAAAAAAAAAACAAAAACAAAAAAAACAACAACAACAACCATACATATCGTGCAATCCTCACATTACCCCCACTATTAAATTCCAACTTACAAGTTCTCCCATCTTCACACCCAATCCATTTATTCCCTTATTCACCATTTTTGCAATTCTTCAAACCTCAACACCAATAACCTCCAAGCCAAGTCCTCCCTGTCAAATCTTGCAAATAAAATTATGAACTCCCTCCATTTCCTCCTAGTTTCCTTCCACCAAATCACAACAAATTAAATTCATATATCTAACTTACTGAAAAAATGTTAAAAAAACTGAAAGGAAAAGTCACAAGAATTGTCACAAAGCCCTTTAAAAGGCCCCAAAAACCATATAAATCGCCAATTCCAAACACAGAGACCCTTTCTTCCCCTTCACCTCCAAATTCACCAAAGCCTGCATCTGAACCTCCACCAACAATGGAGCCTCAACATTCAAAAAAGCTTCAAACTTTCCCATTTCTCTTCCCTAAAACACAATCTACAGTGCTCCCTGACCCTTCACTCTTCTTCTCACCAAGCCTTTTGTCATCTCCTCTACCCACCAACTGTTTCTTCCAAAACTTCACCCTCAAAGCTGGTGATCAGCCTGAATACATTCACCCATATCTTATCAAATCATCACTCTCTTCACTTTCTATCTCATACCCATCTCAGTTTCACAACTCTTCTTTCATTTACCAGGTCTTCACTGCTGATCTCACCATCTCTGCATCAAATAATACCGACCCAAGTTCACACAAAAGTCATATTATTTCCTCATATAGTGATCTCAGTGTCACTCTTGACATTCCCTCTGCAAATTTTCGATTTTTTCTTGTTAGAGGAAGCCCTTTTTTGACTTGTTCTATAGTCAATAATACCCCAGTTTCAATATCAACAATTCATGCAATTCTCTCCTGTGATACCAACAATTCATTGACCAAGTACACCATTAAGCTTAACAACAACCAAACATGGCTTTTGTATTCATCTGCACCTATTAGTTTCAACCAAAATGGTGTTTCTTTGCTCACTTCAGGCGGGTTTACTGGCATCATTCGGATTGCTGTGTTGCCGGATTCTGATCCACAGTATCAGTCAATTCTTGATCGGTTCAGTTCTTGTTATCCAGTTTCAGGTGATGCTGTTTTCACTAAGCCTTTTTGTTTAGAGTACAAATTTCAAAAGAAAGGGTGGGGCGATTTACTTATGTTGGCGCATCCTTTGCATCTTAACATGCTTTCTAGTGATGATTCTGATGCAAGTGTTTTAGAGGATTTTAAATATAAAAGTATAGATGGTGATCTTGTTGGTGTTGTTGGTGATTCTTGGGTGTTGAAACCACGGTCAATTTCGGTAACATGGCATTCAATTAAAGCAATTAGGGAAGAATCTTATAATGAAATAGTTTCAGCACTTTCTAAGGATGTTGAGGCCTTGAATTCAACTCCTATTACCACAACTTCATCTTACTTTTATGGGAAATTAATTGCTAGAGCAGCACGATTGGCTTTGATAGCTGAAGAGGTGTGTTTTCTTGACGTCATACCAGCGATAAGAAGTTCTTGAGGGATACAATTGAGCCATGGTTGGATGGTACTTTTAGTGGAAATGGTTTTCTGTATGATGGAAAATGGGGAGGAGTTGTGACAAAACAAGGTTCAGCAGATTCTGGAGCAGATTTTGGATTTGGAGTGTATAATGACCATCATTATCATTTGGGGTACTTTCTTTATGCAATTGCTGTGCTTGCAAAGATTGACCCGGTTTGGGGGAGGAAGTATAGGCATCAAGCTTATTCACTTATGGCTGATTTTATGAACTTAGGCAGGAGAGAGAATGCGAATTATCCCCGTTTGAGGTGCTTTGACTTGTATAAATTGCATTCTTGGGCTGGAGGGTTAACTGAATTTGCAGATGGGAGGAATCAGGAGAGCACGAGTGAGGCTGTGAATGCATACTATTCAGCAGCTTTGATGGGGTTAGCCTACGGAGATACCCAACTTGTGGCCATTGGATCAACGCTTACAGCAATGGAGATTCAGGCAGCACAAACATGGTGGCAAATTAGAGAGGAAGATACTCTATATGACAAAGATTTCACCCGAGAGAATAGAGTAGTGGGTGTTTTGTGGGCAAACAAAAGAGATAGTGGACTTTGGTTTGCTCCACCGGATTGGAGAGAGTGTAGGCTTGGAATTCAACTGCTACCCTTATCCCCAATCTCCGAGGTTTTGTTCTCTGATGTTAGTTTTGTAAGACAGCTTGTGAACTGGACACTACCGGCTTTAAGTAGAGAGGGAGTCGGAGAAGGATGGAAAGGGTTTGTTTATGCATTGGAAGGAATTTATGATAGAGAAAGTGCTTTGCAGAAGATCAGAAACTTGAGTGGTTATGATGATGGGAATTCACTCACTAATCTCTTATGGTGGATCCACAGTAGGGGCGAAGAAGAGGAAGAAGAATGCAGTGGAGGGGGCTGGTTTGGTCACTACTGTCACTAACTATCCCTTATATGTTTATATCGTGTCAAATAATATATGAATTAGAGTCAAATAGCAGATATGGGGTTTTATTCATGGAGAACATTTTAGTCAGTATCAGGATTGAGTTATTTTTTGTACTCTGTTTGATCTCTTTGATTTGTATGCTTATGCGATTATAAAATAATAGAAATTATAAGCATTTCTTAGCATTGTCTCATCATTAAATATCATTTGTTGGTATTAAGCTTCCTATTCAGCATAAGTTTTTAGGTGGAGTTCTATTTAAATTTCACATGCTCATCATCATCAATAAGTTCATTTCGTATATATCTGATGAACAGGTTCTGATGTCCAGATACATGGCTCCAGAATATGCAAGTGGTAAGCTGATTGAAAAGTCTGATGTTTACTCATTTGGGGTTGTGCTTTTGGAGCTAGTTACTGGTCGCAAGCCTGTGGATGCTTCTCAGCCATTGGATGATGAGAGCCTGGTTGTATGGGTAAGTTATACAAACATCAAAACTTGCATACTGCCAGATATATTCCAAAGATTTTGTCTTTCTTCATAACAAAGTCATCTACTAAAATAGAGAACATCAACTAAGTGAATAGTCTATCAAATACAAATATATATAAATATTCTCCTCTTAACTAATGATTGATCCTTGTGTTGCCAAGGCTTGAAAAGAACTATGTTGACATTGAAATGTTTTGAATGATTGAGGCAGCTGCAGCTTGCTTGCGCCATTCAGCAACTTATGTTTGAATGATGAAGATATTTCAACATTTTTATTACCATTTGAAGCTTAATAACAGAGGTTTCATTTCTTCACCTAATCAGATGGTGAGAGCTTTAGACGCATTAGATGGAGTATCAGATCTCACTAATGAAGTAAAACTAGAACAAAGTAGAATCTTCAGTTCAGCACAACAATCTGCACAAATCAGAATGTTTCAGAGGTTAGCATTTGGTGGTAGTGAAGACTATAGTTCAGATTTTTATGACCACTCTTAAAGTTGCTGGAGAAGTCGAGAATGTGGGGATCGGAGTTCCTATGTGCCATAAATGTATCTTGGGTATGCAGCAAGGGAGTCAAGTTTAACGGTTACCTAAACTTGCCTATTCGGGAACAAAATCGGACATTTGCGTCTGGAAGAGTGTCATTAGTATTACTCTTTTGGAAACCAGAAACTGCTTGTTTGCAAAGGGGTACCAAATATTCTCGAATGGGAATGAGATATGAGAGCAGATTTGAGGCTCTCAATTGAGATCCTGAAACCAGGTCCTGCTGCTTCATTCTTCTAGTACATCTTTTGTGCATTTTCTTCTAAATTTTTGTTCACATGGCAAAAAAAAAATGATTATATTTGAAAATCAACTCGATTATGGCTTAATATATTTACTTGATACGGCGTGTTTTATCCTAGAAAATTCTTGCTAGATGGTTTTGTAGTCATAACTTGACAATGCTCTCTTTCTTTTGATAAAAGCTGTAATTGCAAACAAGGAACTACTTCTCCCTCCTTTGCTTGTGTTTTGGCAAAAAGGAAATGTGCCTTTCTTGAAGCTACCAGAAAATGCACAGTTTGGGGACCATGAAATAATTTTATATTTTGGATTCTAATAGATGATTCCAAGTGTCTAGATGATTTATTGAAAAAATATCAACTGAGTATGTAAATTAAAACGAAAACTCTTCTCCAATTTTGATGTTATTATTACACAAACGACAATGAATGAAATGCGAAATTTACTTTTTAGCAGAGTGGAACTCTCTTTCAATCCTTTCCTTTTTTCCTAGTAACCAAAGTTGGACACTAATTCTAGGACTGTCTGGAGCTAATATGATATGACACGACATAATCAAATCTAAGTTGAAGAACTCCTCTATAACATACATCATCATCATCATCATTTTAAAATTTGGACAAATGATTCAAAAATTTCATTCGATCCGTTAAATTAATAAAAATGACTAATGTCATAAATAATATTAATTAAATAAAAATTATAAAAAAAAATATTTATTTTTTATTAAGAATCAAGTAATTCGATTCACCGATTTCATCAATTTTGACCGATTTTTTCCGCGGACTTCAACTTGTTTTTAAAAACAATGATCATCATACACCGCGTGTTCTATTCACATGAATCATACAAAAAACGTGTCCATTGATAGTGCTTCCACGTATACGCTCTTTAGTAATTTCTTTTGGGGTCAAAATTCTTGAAAATCTTTTCAAATTGGAAAGCTATGAAGGAAAGAATCTCTTTTCGAGCCGTCTCGTTGTTTGTTTGATGCAATGTACCGGTGGTAAAAATCCACATACGAATGGTCCTGCGAAAGTTTGGTGTGTTAGAGACATATAAGAAGATAATTAATTTTATATTTGTTGGTTGGATAAGTCGGATATAGGTTGGTTGGGTAAGTCGGGTATGAGTATTGACATTCATGTTTAAATAGAGATAATATCTCCATGTGAATATGGCCCCACAGGAGGTCAATACATTATGGACAGATAAGAAGACAATTTACGTACCTATTAATTGAATAATGACATCAAATATGTACAAAGAATACTAATATTTGTATATAGAGAAGAT